>CM074722.1:39065557-39500557 GCA_037306005.1 Rhinophrynus dorsalis | reverse complement strand
CACTCGGGATCTTTATCAAGATCTTGATAAAGATCCCGAGTGAGGGATCGAAACGTTGAACTTCATTAAAGCATTTTTTCGATCATTTATGCAGTTGATAAAGATCCCGAGTGAGGGATCGAAACGTTGAACTTCATTAAAGCATTTTTTCGATCATTTATGCAGTCCTGTGAGTGCTGGTTCTGAGGATATGTGAAGATTGATTATTCGGCACCCGGGCAGTTGCTCTTTGTGTTGAGAGTGCGTTCTTATAACCAGTATGTATAGATATATATAGATATATAGATATATAGATATATATATTGCACAATAGAGCAATTCTGGAATAAACCAACAGCACGATAGGGAAAAAATCCCCCTGAATTGCTCGACTTTAGCATTTGTGTCTCTAGAATGACATGTGCAATGGTACATTGAGACGTTATGTAGATCTGGCTGTTTTCCATGTCAAGTCGTACTGGCAGAGATATGAATTCACAGATAATTACAGCCAGATTCCTTCTGTGACAAACAAGACCCACAATACCTATGGAGGAAATTTTATAGGAACTGAAATTAAAAAAATGTAAAATGTCAAATCCCATTGCTGTTTATAGGAACACTGGCCGATTTTTCTTTCATACAGTTTACTTTCTATAATAACCCTTGAATGTTTGAGAGGTCTCCAACGCAATTATTTGCAAAATGTTGGAGACCTCTTTAAAATCCAAGTACTTAAAGGAGCAGTAAACTTTTTATGAAAAAATATATATTGTAGAGTGTTTCCTGTTGATTAAAATAAGTATATTCCCGCTGCTGATAGATGCATATTTCCAGAGTTATTACTGTTTAAACCTGTTTTTTTTTTTTACATTAGCAGTCCCCTCTAGTGGTCAAATTCCCATTAGTTATTCTGTTACATTCTAATGGAGAAGAAACTCAGTGACTTATACTTCTCCATAGAATGTGATAGAAACTGCAGAGTCACTTCCTGTCAATTAGAACAATCAGGAAGTAAACACACAGTAAATTCACTTCCTGGTTATTGTTATAAAGTTTGAATAAAAGAGATGACAGCGGTGGGAGTGACCTTGTTTAACTCAGCAGGAAAAGTTCTATAACATACAGACTTTCATAAAAAAACTTTACTGCTCCTTTAATTGTTTCTTGTGAGGGGTTTACCTACGTTGACATCCATGGATTCTAAAATAGAATGTTGGCCGCTCTTTCTCTTAAGCTATTGGAAGACACAGAGGTGTGTCCAGCAATTGGGAGAAAGACAGGCATGATTTATATCTCTCTGCATCCCATGACACACTGTGTCACACGTAATGTAGAGGAATAGAGGGATATGAAAGACGGTGGATAAAGGGATAGAGGAAAACAGAGATGGGAATTACAGAGAAAACAGTCCTTAGAGGGTAATTAGAGAAATGAGAGAGAGAAAGGAAAAAGTCAAAGAGAAGAAAAAAAGGGAAAAATACATACAATGGCTATGAAATGTAACCTTCTGGATTCCAGATTCTTCTTCAATGAATTGCTTCTCAATAAATTGGAGGCATCACTGACATCCAATGGCTTAAACAAATACAACTCTTAACCCTTTGAGAGCCAGAGAGGTACAGAGTGCATTGCTTCGCAATGCGTTCTGTACCTCTCTGGCACTCAAATGGTTAAATAAACTGTTGTTATCAAATATCAAAGCTATCATGCTGATTATAATCTATACTGGTTGTCTGGTATACCACCTTCCCTACACTGAGACCCAGTAGGTAGGAACAGCTATATGTAGATAGGTTATCTGGCACATGCATCTCCAGCCAATAATGTAAGAATTATTTATATATATGTAGGCCAACTGAATGAGCATCGCAGTATGTATTGATGCCTTTTTTATTGGACTAACTTTCAATTACATAGGCAATGATTTAGAGAGTGATAATCCCTTTTTTGAAGTCAAAATTTACTTGATTACATACTGCAATACTGATTCAGTTGGCCTACATATATCCTATAATATAAAAGGACAGATGTATGTTTGTCCGATGCAGTCTTGCGCAGTAGAGACTGCATGCATTCCCACTGCCACATGATTGGCTATCTCCTTTCTCTTAACTGATTGGTTGTATGCACTGTTAGGGCCGGATTTATAATAAGGCAGAGTAGGCATCTGCCTACAGGTGCACCCCACAGAGGGGAGCCTGTCATTGGGATATTTTTTTTTTTTTTTTTTTTTTTTAAGAAGTGCTGTGGGACACCTCATCGTCTGTGCTGTGAGCGCATGCACAGTGCACCAAGCTACTGCATGGGGGGGGGGGGGTAATGAACTCCTCGTTCTCTTCTACCTCTCTTCCCTCTCCTGTAGAAGAAGTGGGAGAGTGGAGAGTGCTGTGCCACAGACAGTGGTCGCCTGTAGTGCAGCGGAGGCACATCATCAATGATGATTCATCATTCTGATGTTACTGGCTGCGCGCCACAGCAGGATGTGATCCGGATCATCCGGTGACGCTGGCGCATTACTCCTACCCAACCAACCTCCTCATTTGCCGGACCTGCCTCTCCCAGACCCTGCAGGGAGCCTGAAGCCCACGAACAGCACAACCACACAGAGAAGCAGGAGCTGTGCCTGCCTGTAGTCGGACGGTCGGTCACAGAGAGAAGCTGCTGCCAGGAACACGTCATTCAAGCCTCTCCGGGTAGAGGTAGGTGAGATCAGGTGCACATGATCATCTGTGCTTTCTTCTGGAGCTCTGCTGCTGTGTGTGTTGTTGTTGTACCCCAGCCATAAACCACTAACCCCATTATATATATATATATATATATATATATATATATATATACACGCAGAGAGGGGCAGGATTAGTGGGGAAGCACGGAAAGGGGCAGGATCAGCGGAGGAGCATGGAGAAGGGCACTTTTTTTTTGGGGGGGGAAGCTTCAGATTTCTGTGGCTACAGGCTCCTGAGATGTAAATCCAGCCCTGTGCACCGTTCCGGGTAAAGCGGTGGGCGTGTGAGCTCTAAGGAACTGCAAGCGGTCATTGGTCCACCAGGGGAACCGAACTGGTGCATATTTATATGTGCTCTTACAAGACATTAACTGGATATCGTTAACCCCACGGAGGCTAGAGTGGCCCTCTGATTATTGCTTTGTAGTGTGTTGGAAATCTCTTTAACCTCTGAGGGTTTTTTGATACCCTAGTCATCCTGTACGTGGGCAGTAGAGACTACCTGAACACACAGAAATGTTTCTTTACTCATTTTGGCCCGTGTACATGGGCTTTTACACTAGTATATAGCTATATATATATATATATATATATATATATATATATATATATATATTCAACATTAAGGAAGCACTCTCGATACAAATGCAAATACCTGGGTGCCAGATATGAAAGATTCCAAAAGCCAATAGCGATCAGCACACACAGGAAACTTTTCATTCAGTGCAAGTATCCTGAATAAAGATTACTTGCACTGAATGAAAAGTTTCCTGTGTGTGCTGATCGCTATTGGCTTATATATATATATATATATATATATATATATATATATATATATATATATATATATATAAAATATCAACATCTTCAGCCATTGATCAACATCTTCAGCCATTGTTAATCCACTGCAGGATGAAGGCCTCCTCAGGAACTTTCCAACAATTTTGTTCTTGTACTTTCTGTTGCCACTGTGCACCAACACATCTGTATTCTTCTTGGGCATTTAGATCAAATGGTATCCGTTCCAAAATTATTTGACCATCTACGTTAGGTCTTCTTGCTATGTGACCTGCCCATTTACATTTTAGGCTCTTTACTTCATTGTCCTCAATATAAAATGGGATACCGCCAGTCATCAACATGACTTTCCTCATTCTGGGCCCTTGTGTCAAAATCTTGACGTCTCTTACTCTCTGCATTGTGCATATAACATGCTTTTTTCAGCACTCTGCTGGACACCCCTTTGTCACTTAACAAGACAGTAATACTTAAGTATTACTAATCCCTATAGTAAAGCCCTATTAAAAAAAACATATTGCCCCCAGTGTCATCTCTAAAACCTTTATGGTTTGAGAGATAATCGCTCCTAAAGTTGCCCTCTCCCTCCCCCTTCCCCGTAGTCAGCATGCTAGCTCACTGAAGGGAAATCCGGTCATAGATCATCAGGCAGCTCTGCAGCAGAGCCGCGATCACGTTAATTAAAAAAAAACTTTCCCTAAAACGGTCTTCTACGTGTGCTTGCAAACCAAGCACACGTAGAAGACCATTTCAGTGAAAGTTTTCTTTTTTATTAACTTGATCGCGTCTCTGCTGGAGAGCTGCCTGAAAGTCGTACAACTCTCTTCCCTTCAGTCAGCTAGAACACTGACTACAGGGAAGGGGGAGGGAGAGGGCAACTTTAGAAGCGATCATCTCTCAAACCATAAAAGTTTTAGAGATGACACTGGGGGCAATACGTTTTTTTTAGTAGGGCTTTACTATAGGGATTAGTAATACTTAAGTATTACTATCCCTTTAAAGAGGTAACACAAAGAGAGCAGCTAATTCAGAATAGATTTTCTGACTGTGGTGCTGTCTCTGTGTGAACCCAATGCACACTGTGCCAAAGCTGCTAATGTGTGCACTGCTCTCCTGGTGCGAATCTCCACCTCTATCCTGGTGACATACATGGAACTGCATGGTGGTAAACATAGGGGTGGCTCGTTGCACCAGGAGAGCAGTGCACTGTGAATCAGCTCTGGGAGAGCATATGTATGTTTTGGGAACAGGTGATGAGGGGGGGGGGCGCATTGCACCAAGAGAGCAGTGCAGTGTTTACCAGCTAAAGGACAGCATTTGTATGCATTGGGGGGACTCTTGGCTATCGGAGAGCAATGAAATACAAGTCAGAGACTATGTGTGTATAGTTTAACAGCATTGTTAGCGCACTGTTGGGACCATTAAAGAGCCGTCTGTATATTCCCCGTCTTCAGTTGTCCCACTGGGACTGCCATCCCAGGGGATTCAGAGCTCTGAATGTTGGGGAACACCTACCACTTGATGCTGGTGAGTCTCACTGCAGTGTTTTTCACGCCTGTGAAAATCACTGCCACCTTGAATCTTGCTGCAGCAAGTTTGACACCTGGCCGCTCATGACTAGTGATGATCGAGCACCCCAATGCTCGGGTGTTCGGGTGCTCTGGCCGAGCGCCCCCGGAGGCTCGAGTGCTCGGCCGAGCACCCGAGCCCCATTGAAGTCAATGGGAGGACTCGAGCATTACACCAGACACCCCCTGCTCTGATGAGGGGAGGGTGCCTGGTTCATAGGAAAAGGTCAGAAAATGATGGAAACACCACAGAAATGGTTCAGGGACAGCATAGGGAGGATGTCTGGATGCATCTTGGACTCCAACGTCGCTGCTGGGAACGATGTTTCGCCCGTAGTACGCCATTTTTACAGACTGACCGTAAAACACACAAAAAGGAAGATAAAAACGACTTTAGGCGAAAAATTGTTACCAAACAGTATTTGCTGTATATTTACTTGTATATCATCTGCAAATTCTGCAAAAAATTTCATCGATTTTTCGGAACTGGGGCCATGATTAAGAGGGAAACGTGTGCAGCGTAAAGCAGGTGTTCAACGTGGTTATGGCCCGGGTAAGGTACAGCATTCAGGAACGGAGGCCGCAGCTACCACAGGTTTTACAACATGTCCGTTTGCCCTTGTTAAGTCCAAAATTTATAGTCGGAACAGTGGGGTCTGATCCATTGAGTAAAAGTGACGAAGTGACTTAGTGGATGAAGCCAAGAACTACCTTCTGCTCTGTCGAACACCCCAGCCCTATTTAATTCAATGGGAGAACCTGAGGCACTCCGATACAACCTGTATATCACAAAATGGAGGGCCTCATTCACATTGTGGTACAATAGTTCAGGTAGTGGTCCAACACTCATAAAGCCTATGCACTAAGTGAAAGGGCTGCCAAAAATTAGACTGAAATGTCACTCCAATACACCCTTTATTACACATAAAGGAGGGCATCATACACAGCCTTGAAAAATTAGGATTAATGGCCTGCTGGTGACCCTCTAAAACATTAGGGGCGAGGGCATGCCGCTAAGCTGACCATCTAAAACATTAGGAATGAGGGTCTGCTGCTGAGCCGACCATCTAAAACATTATGGGTGAGGGTCTGCTGCGGAGCTGACCATCCTAAACATTATATGCGAAGGCCCGCTAGTGAGCTCACGCTATAAAACATTATATGAGAGGGCCCGCTAGAGAGCTGACCCAATAAAACATTATATGAGAAGGCCTGCTGGTGAGCTGACCTATACAAAAATTGTCAAACAGGGCCCGCTGGTGAGCTGGCCCTATATAAAAATTATATCACAGGGCCCGCTGGTGAGCTGGCCCTATATAAAAATTATATCACAGGGCCCGCTGGTGAGCTGGCCCTATATAAAAATTATATCACAGGGCCCGCTGGTGAGCTGGCCCTATATAAAAATTATATCACAGGGTATATGGAAGAGGAGGAGGAGGATGAGAAGATTAAGAGTCAACCATATACCCGTTTTTTGGGTGGAAGGGGTGAATGGGAATACAGAGTATTCCCATAATTGTAAATAACATATCTAAAGTGACTTTATGTTCACCCGGGGCTTTCCTCCAGTGGAGTGGAGAAGTCAGGGGAAATCCAGGCCTTGTTCATTTTTATAAGTGTCAACCTATCAGCATTTTCGGTGGAAAGGCGGATACGCTTATCTGTTATGATGCCACCAGCAGCACTAAATACCCGCTCAGACAGAACGCTGGAGGCAGGGCAGGCCAGCACCTCCAAGGCGTAGAGTGCCAGTTCATACCACGTGTCCAGCTTGGACACCCAGTAGTTGTAAGGCACAGAGGGATCATTGAGGACACTGACACGGTCTTCTACGTACTCCTTCACCATCTTCCAAAACTTTTCCCTCCTTGTGACACTAGGCTGCGCATCAGGGTGAGGGTGCTGGCGGGGTGTCATGAAGGTGTCCCACGCCTTGGAGAGTGTTGCCCTGCCTTTGTCGGAACTGCTGTGTGCTCCCCTTTTCTCCCCTTCTCGGTTGGCCAAGGTAGCACGTACTCTGCCGCCAGCGTTGTCAGATGGAAAATTTTGGAGCAATTTTTCGACAAGAACCTTCTGGTATTGCACCATTTTGCTTGTCCTCTCCACCGGAGGAATGAGAGATGTGAAATTCTCTTTGTAGCGGGGGTCCAGAAGGGTGAACACCCAGTAATCCGTGTTGTCTAAAATGCGTATAACGCGTGGGTCACGGGAAAGGCAGCCTAACATAAAGTCAGCCATGTGTGCCAGAGTACCAACAGGCAAGATTTTGCTGTCCTCACCAGGAGGATGACTCTCAATCTCCTCATCCTCTTCCTCCTCTTCTGCCCACCCACGCTGAAGAGATGGAAATAAAGTTCCATGGCTACCCTCTGTAGCGGAGGCAACCGTGTCTTCCTCCTCCTCCTCCGCCTCCTCCAATTGGCGCTGAGAAGACAAAGTGAGGGTGCTCTGGCTATCACCTTGTGTAAGCTCTTCCTCCCCCATTTCCACCTCTTCCACATGCAAAGCGTCGGTTTTAATTGTGAGCAGCGAGCGTTTCAGTAGACACAGAAGTGGGATGGTTACACTGATAATAGCGTTATCGCCGCTCACCATCTGTGTCGATTCCTCAGAATTGCGTAAAACCTCACAGAGGTCTGACATCCATTCCCACTCCTCACTTCTGATTACAGGAAGTTGAACGGAGAGGCGACGACCGTGTAACAGCTGGTACTCCACTACTGCCCTCTGCTGCTCACAAAGCCGGGCCAACATGTGGAAGGTGGAGTTCCAGCGCGTGCTCACGTCACACAGCAGCCGGTGAGCTGGCAATTGTAAGCACTGCTGCAGCTTCAACAGGCCGGCTGAAGCTGTAGATGACTTACGGAAATGTGCACACACGCTGCGCACCTTCGTCAAGAGATCATGCAAATTGGGGTAGGTTTTTAGAAATCGCTGAACCACTAAATTAAATACATGCGCTAGGCATGGTACGTGTGTGAGCTTGCCGAGCTCCAAAGCAGCCACCAAGTTACGCCCATTATCACACACAACCATGCCTGGTTGCAGGTTGAGTGGCGAGAGCCACTGCTCGGTCTGGTGACTAATCCCCTGCAACAGCTCTGAGGCCGTGTGCTGTTTGTCCCCAAGGCAGATCAGCTTCAGCACGGCCTGTTGACGCTTCCCCACTGCAGTGCTACACTGCTTCCAGCTACCGGCTGATGGGTGAGTGGCGCTGCGCGCAGAGAATTCGGAGGTGGAAACGGAGGAGGAGGAGGAGCCAATAACGTAGGTGCTGGCGGAAACCCTGATGGAGGTAGGGCCCGCAATCCTCGGCGTGGGTAGCACCTGTGCCATCCCAGGGTCCGAGTCACTCCCAGCCTCCACGACATTCACCCAGTGTGCCGTCAGGGAAATGTAGCGTCCCTGGCCACAAGCACTTGTCCATGTGTCAGTCGTTAAGTGGACCTTCCCAGTAACTGCGTTGGTCAGGGCACGGGTGATGTTAAGGGACACATGGTGGTGTAAGGCGGGGACGGCACACCGGGAAAAGTAGTGGCGGCTGGGGACTGCGTACCGAGGGACAGCTGCTGCCATCAGGCTGTCCACAAGTCTAAATGGCAGCATTTCGATGGCCAGTAATTTGGAAAGGTGTGAGGTTAGTGCTATGGCCTGTGGGTGGGTGGCTGGGTATTTTCGCTTGCGCTCAAATGCCTGGGGTAACGACATTTGGACGCTGCGCTGGGACAGGGAAGTGGATGTGGTCGCTGATGGTGCTTCAGATGGTACAGGTGCAGGGCGGGAGGTATGCGGGCCTGCGCCTTCGACAGGCGATTGGCCGGCACCGAAAACAGGGGAAGAGGAGGCAGTGGTGTGGCCTGCAGACACAGATTGGCGATCCGGGCGTTCCTCCCACTTATTACGGTGCTTGGATGCCATGTGTCGGATCATGCTGGTGGTGGTGAGGTTTCTAGTGTTCATGCCTCGGCTCATTCTGGTGTGGCACAGGTTGCAAACTACAATTTTTTTGTCGTCCGCACTTTCCTTAAAAAAACGCCATACCGCGGAACACCTAGCCCTTGGCAAGGGAGATTTACGCAAGGGGGTGCTCCGTGGAACATTTGCGGGCCGGTTTGGTGCGGTCCGCCTTCTTTCTTTAGCCACACCACTGCCTCTTCCAGCCTGCTGCGGTGCTGCAGATGGCTCACCCTCAGGACTGCTGTCATCGCTCGGCTCTCCACCTTCCCAGGTGGGGTCAGTGACCTCATCGTCCACCAAGTCCTCCTCCACTTCCTCACTCTGATCATCCTCCTCATTTCTTGATCCCACCACATCCTCAGTCATTGACAACTGTGTATCATCCTCCTCATCAAGGTCTTGAGACAGTAATTGTGGTTGATTTGATGGCAACTGTGTCTCATCATCATCATCCACTTCCTTTGACCTTAAATGCCGTTCCCCTCTGTCATCTTCTTGTGATTGGGTACCCTCTAGAGGTTGTGAATCAGGGCACAAGATCTCATGTTCCTCTGCAAGCGTGCTTGGAGAGAGGTTCAAATCAAGGATTGGTGATGAGACGAGCTCCTCACTATATCCCAGTGTGGGATCACTTCTTTGGCCAGACCCTTTATGGTGGGAGGAAGGATGATCAGGGTGAGGATTATGTTGACCAGACTCTTGGCTAGTGAGAGTGGACTTGGTGGAAGACAGGGTGGTGCTTAACCGACTGGAAGCAGTATCAGCTGAAATCCAACCGACCACCTGTTCGCAGTGGTCTGACCTCGAGAGTGATGTCCTGCGACGCCCTGTAAACTGAGACATGAAGCTAGGTATGGTGGATGTCTTTCTTTCTTGTGCTCTGGCACCAGGCACAGTTTCTACGCGTCCTGACCCGCGCCCTGAACTATCAGGATCACGTCCACTTCCCCGTCCCTTTTTACCCGCCTTCTTCATATTACACGGAATATATGCCGCTAATCTGCGGCTAGGCACACTAAACAGAATGTGGCGCTAATCTGCGGCTAGGCACAGTGAACGGAATATGTGACGTTAATTTGTGAATTTGCACACTAAACAATATGTGACGTTAATTTGTGAATTTGCACACTAAACAATATGTGACGTTAATTTGTGAATTTGCACACTAAACAATATGTGCCGCTAATCTGCGGCTAGGCACACTAAACAGAATGTGACGCTAATCTGCGGCTAGGCACAGTGAACGGAATATGTGACGTTAATTTGTGAATTTGCACACTAAACAATATGTGACGTTAATTTGTGAATTTGCACACTAAACAATATGTGCCGCTAATCTGCGGCTAGGCACACTAAACAGAATGTGACGCTAATCTGCGGCTAGGCACAGTGAACGGAATATGTGACGTTAATTTGTGAATTTGCACACTAAACAATATGTGCCGCTAATCTGCGGCTAGGCACACTAAACAGAATGTGACGCTAATCTGCGGCTAGGCACACGAAACAGAATGTGACGCTAATCTGCGGCTAGGCACACGAAACAGAATGTGACGCTAATCTGCGGCTAGGCACAGTGAACGGAATATGTGACGTTAATTTGTGAATTTGCACACTAAACAGAATGTGACAATAATCTATGGCTAGGCACACGTTTAAAATGGCCCTTTTTGTCGCTGCGTTGTACAATATTTGTCCCTGTGCACCTAGTACAATGTCACCTTACTAATATCCCACCATCAAAAAAAAAATGAAATTGTGCCCCCCCAAACAAAATATAAATGCTGCCCCCACACACAACAGTCCTAAAAAGGACTTTTGGGTCTTGAAAGAGTACCAACACTTTTATTCTCCCTACACTGACTTTCCCTGCCTGATCGCATCTCTCCCTGGCTGAGAATGAGCAGAACTCGCGAGTCGGGTGCTATACAGCACCCGATCACGGGTTCTGGCCAGCCAATCAGTGTAATGCCAGCAGCCAACATGGCTGCTGGCATTACACTGATGTCAGAGCCTCCCCGCACGTTTATTGGCTGCGCAGCAGCCGCGAAACGTGCGGGGAGGAGACCCGAACATGGCGGGCGAGCACATGCGGTACTCGTACGAGTACCGCCATGTGCCGAGCAGAGCGATGCTCGAGCCGAACCGAGCTTCGGCCGAGCATGCTCGCTCATCACTACTCATGACCAAATCATTGCCCCATGGCAATTCGCTGGTTGCATGCGCACTCTGCCCCCTGTCTCCCTGAGGGGTGGACAGAGAACTAGAAATAGATTTATATATTACACTTGTGCGATTCGGTTTGGCTAATTTCGGAATTTGGACGAATAAGGCGTATTCGGCATCATTCATACCTTCAGAAAGTCAAGGTCTGCCCACAAAAAAAAATCAGAATCCGAAACGGACCTAGTCCGAAATTTCGGTGTAAGTTTCGGAAATTCGGATGACGCTTCCCCGCCTGAAACTATTACAATGTTGCTCCATGCTGCTAAAAATAGATCTGGTAAAACAGGTGCTTTACAGTTCATGCAAAATGCAGATATTAACCACATAAGGACACAAGCAATTTTGGCATTTTTGCTATGTGTGTGTTCAACCATAATTCCTATGTTTTTCATTTACTGCACAAACACATATTATATACCATTTTTTAAAGGGCAGAAAGTGCTTTAATTTGATGTGACACATACATATATGTGTGTAGGTGTTTATAAAATACCCCTTCCTGTCTCATTAGAGATTTAATATTATTATTAATATAGTTTAATGTATTTTTTAATTTTTATTTGTTTAATTTTAATTTTTTATCGAATATTTTACATTTTTTAAAAAATTCAGCTGAATAATTCGGACAATTGCCTAATTTCGTCCGAGTCGAACAAGTCCAGTCCGAAATTAAGAACCTCCAAATGGGAAAAAAAAATTTGTCCGAAATCGAATTATACTGAAAATTTTTGCAGTTTACAAGTCTATTATATTAAAAAAAAAAAAAAAAAAAAAAAAAATATATATATATATATAACACACACACACAAAAGTTTTTTTCTTTACAGTGACATCCAGGACAGAATGATAGATACATAGTGTAAATATTTACTGAAAACTATCCAGGACATACTTGAAAATGAGAGAAATCTCAATGTATTCTTCCTGGTAAAACATTTTCTAAATAAATAAAATATCTCCTGAACCAGTGATCAAGAAAATAATTCATAGGGGTCATTGTATTGTATGATCATAGTAAGATAAATTGGAAGATGTAATTAGAATTTATTAGTTGTCCTTTAAAAGTCTAAAGGCTGCAAAAGGGAAATGAAAAAAACCTAATTCTGCAGCTGGGAAACCTAGCAAAATATCCCCTAACTTAAGTGTCACTGGCAATGGTGTGATTATGCAGGTGATAGGAATGTAACCACTTGCAGTTTAATGCCATTTAAGGCTTACACAGAATCCATCACAGACGATCAACCGTCAAAAGTCTAAATTCCACAGGCCATAAACTGGAGTGCAAGTAGAGGTGTGTCACGCATAGCTAGCTCACAGTGTATACGTAATGCCTCATCTCTGTACTTGACCCCAGCCCATTTCAGTACATACTTGCTGATCCAAGGGGTTTTCCTGTCTCATGTTTTAACTAAGAGAGCAAAAGGATTAACCCAGGATTGGAACAGAGATATAAAGGGAATTGTCACCCGGTCCCTTACACTATATTTAGTATGTAAATGACATATAACAAGTATTATTCTGTTTAGTGCAAGGCACTGCTTTGCCATAAAATTAATTCCAGTACATTGATTTGAACTTTCTGCAGAATGAGACTATATTTAAAGGAATATTAACACTCTCTAAATACCCCCTCACACCCACATGCTTAATTAAACTGGCCAGAAAATCCTAAAGAGTGTTTTTAATCAATTCTGCATGGCTTGGGTCCAAAAATATATTTTTTTAACCACTTAACGCCACATGACGTGACAGGACCGTCACAACGGCCTGGACGTGAAGGACCGGTGATGGCCAAGGCACATCGTGAAATGCTGAGATGGCAGTGCCATGGTCCTCTACGACCTCGCATTCCTGGATCGGGTGGTCGTTAAGGGGTTAATAGTACTGCATATCAAATCCTTGTATGACTCTTTGTTGCCATTCTCTAGGACCTCAAACTCCTCCTACTGAAATATTCAGCGTTCAGTGAAGTGGTGCGCAACCTGAGGTTTGGGGGCCTTGTGCGGTTCTCAGATGCTTTCCCTGCAGCCACAACCATGTCTTCATAAATCAACAAAGGGATAAGCATTATGTGCAGGCCTTCTGGGGTTACATATGCTACCCACATAATAAAACTGTCTGCCGCTCACTGATGTAGAGAATGAAATCAGTTGACTGGCTGATTTTAGGTTTAGTAAATATGGGCCATAGACCAGCAGGGCCATCTGAGTTATAAAGAGAGAGACTAGCCAAACTGGGTTTGCTTATAAGAGACTATTTAAAGGGATAGTAATACCTAAAATGTAAAAAAAAATATGTTGTAGGGTTTATCCCCCTGAGTAAAACAAAAGTACTCCCACTGCTGAAAGATGTTTCATTCAAAAGTTATTAATTTTCAAAGTTGAATTTTTTAGGTGCAATATCACAGTGGCCTGAAATTGTACAGTGGCGCTGTTGCTACACGATCCTATGGACAGCTCTGGTCTCAGGACCATAAATCTCCATAGGATGGTGTAGCAACAGCGCCACTGTAAAATTTCAGGCCACTGTGATATTGCACCTAAAAAATTCAACTTTGAAAATTAATAACTTTTGAATGAAACATCTTTCAGCAGTGGGAGTACTCTTGTTTTACTCAGGGGGATAAACCCTACAACATATTTTTTTTTACATTTTAGGTATTACTATCCCTTTAAGGGTCATCTGATTACCACCATAAATATAATCAAAAAATCAATACAAATAACTCTTCAATGAACGTTTTCCTGAAAGAGCTGGAAGAAGAACAAGAGATCATCCATTAAGTCTAGAGGAAAGGCACTTTTGACTAAAACAAAGGCAGGGTATTTTTTAAGTAAGGGCAGCAAAGTTATGGAATGAATTGCCTTTGTTTGTAGATACTGTAGTTGCATTCATACCAGGTAATGGATACTTTTCTAGCTCAGAACAATACAGAGAATAATGGCAGTTGGTTTCAAAGCAGATAGGATGGTGTTCCAGGGAAATATCTGACTGCCATTTGGAGTCATAAAGGAATTTTTTGACTCACTTGGGGCTTAATTGAAAATTGCTTCAATGTTTTTTGATTATGTGTTTTTTTTTGCCTTTTCCTGAATCAACAAAGGCGATGTGGCATGGGCGTCTTTTTCAGTCTCATCAGCTATGCTACTATGTAATAGAGTTGTGCATTTGTTTTAGAAGAAATGCAAACATTTTAAAAAATGTGTGTTTTGTGACATTTGGATTTAAATGAGAAATGAATGGCACAGATCATGCAATTCTGGAAACACAAACACCACATTCACCACTTTCATTCAAATCCATTGATCCATTTCATTCATTCGGTCAGTCATACACTTACACACACACACCTTCATCATTCACAAGACATACTACACTTACCTTGATGCAAACTTCCCAACATTTCAAATGGTTAACGTAGGACACTTGTGTTTTAAGTGGTGTGTTGGGAGTGTGGCTGGTGGGCTGGGTATTACCAAAAATGTTTAGGTTATTTCCATACCTGGGAACTCTCCGGTTTTGCCCCAGAGACTCCGGGTTTGCCATTGAATTACCGGGCCTCCGGGGCAGAGTCAGATTCTCTGGATGTGGGGAAACCCTGCCCACTTGTGCTCAATCCCACCTTGTTCCTCCCACTCTGCTCCCTCTTCTACCCCTTCCCTAGTGCATTCCATATTTTTTTTTTATGTTTAATAGTCCCGCCCCTCCTCGTGATTAAACCCCGCCCCTTTTTAATGACGCAAATCGCGTAATTTCTCTATCCTCCTCGGCACTAGAGGACTGTCCTCTGGGCAGCCCCAAGTAAGAAGTTCCCAGGTATGGTTATTTCATGATTTATTGACACCTCTTTGTGTAACTGAATAAATGATTTAGAGCAAGATCAAAATATTTCTATTTACACAGACTATATACTGAAGTTTACACAAACATTACTGTGAGTTTTATTGTAGTGGACCAATGTGATACATTTATACACACACCATACCATCTGATCCCTAAAAAGAGGGACACCAGGACTGGAAAGAGGGACAGAGGGATTTGGGTCTAAAAGAAGGACATTCCCTCCTGAAGAGGGACACTTGGGGCCAGGGATGTGTTGATGATCTAGCAGTCATCTCCATGCCCTGGGCTTCCAACATGTTGAGTGGCTGGGAGGTGAGGTTCCAGTGTAACCCCACAGTCCCATCCAATGGGAACATGGGAATAACTTTGAGTGCTTGCCACATAAAATCTAGTCCCTGTTCAATTTTATCTCATTCTGGTTCGGGCAATGGCTCCAGCAGGATTATGGGTTTTTTTCTGTTTGTTTGTTTTACTTTGTAGGCAGTGGCAGGTACAGTGGCAGTGGGTTTTTAGTTTTTTTTCTTTCTTTATTTTTTGACACAAGATGCTTGAGGCCCAGGGCATGAAGGACGTCACTGGACCTCCAACATCAAAGTAAGTACTTACTTAATGGTCAGAATATTGGTAAACAAATTTTATTTAGCCAATCACAGACAAGAAGGGTTCAAGCATGCATGAGGCATGTCTGCTTATTTTAGTCAATCAGCAACACACAAACCCAGGCATGCATAAATGGGGAAACGGCACGAGAGGACCCCTTCCTTGTCTTTTTGTAAAAAATATGGGGCTTATCAAGATGGAGATTCGGGGGTAATTTTGGCGTATCACAGCGGAAAGTTAGTAATTATATATAAAATATATTTCTTGCTTTGGCCATCATTTGTCTGTGGTGAACCTTGACCTGCATGTTAGACTGCAACCTACATCATCCTCTGCCAGCCTCTGGTTAGCTGAGGAAGATGGGAGTTGTAGTCACAAAGCACGGACATACTGTATTTGATTTCATGGGATAAATGTAGTCACTGTTTTTATCTCACAGATTCCAGCTGAAATCTATATGGAAATTTGTAAGTAAAACCAGTGATAACATTTTCAGCTTGCATACAGAGCATAGTCTGCCTATTGATGCTCTGTTTTCTATAACAACTTAATTTGGTGGCTGGTAGATACAATGTTAAAAATTTGACACACCAGTCAAGCCATAAGACTTGCCTTTCCCACAGAAATCTAACATTTGCAGTGTTGTTGCTACTGCAAGGGATTCTGGGTAATTTACAAAGCCTGAATAATTCAAATGACATCAAACTGGATCAAACCAACTATGATGTGGATACTAAAGTCAAAATAATTTAAAAATGTTTGTGTCAAAACAATGTAGTTTGTACACACGGCTGAAGTACTGTTTTTGTTTCCTTTGAAATGCTAAATACGTCACAAGTTATAGTCTCTTATGCAGCGTTGAAGGAATTTGATATAATGGATTATTTTGCTAACTAGATTGATGGTAAACTTTAACTCAATTAACATTCAAATCAACATGCACATACATTCTTGAGGTTTTCTTTGTAAGTGGTAAACAAACCTTTTTCATCCACCCTCCTTACCCCTCTAAATGGTATCCAAACCTTCTTCACCCACCCTTACTTTATCTTAATATTGGTTGAACATGCTAAGGACCCATATGAATGTCCCCTTGTTCCTTGGTTCAAGAGATAACATCTTCAATCAGTCTTGGTCTGGTTGTCATGTCCATGGAGGCGGACATGACAGTTCCTGGCAGTATCACAATTCTCATTGCACAGGGTAATCTTAACACCTTAAGATTCAAAAGATTGTTCAGTGCATTGCTTTGTAATGTGATGCACACCCCAATGTTATTGCATTTTTACATTATAAGATGAAGTTAAAAAATACACCTAACATCTGTTCAGCAATGATAATTAACAGTGAGATCCTGTCATGCAGGTCACAGACTAGGGGCTATGCACCAAGGTGTGATAAAGAGGTGATAAACCAGAGATGACTTCTCCAGTGATATCACCAGGCCCGGACTGGCCATCGGGCACACCGGGCATTTGCCCGGTGGGCCGGTCCGGTGACCCAGTCTCCGTAGTAATACAGAGCGCTGGGAGATGACATCATCTCCTTGCACTCTGCATTATTGCGAACCGCGCGCGGGAGATGCAGCTCTGTGCCGAAGGAGGCACAGATCACACTAATGGTACACTAGGGGATCAAGGGACATTGCGGAGATGAAGGGGCAGTTGATGAAGGGGGCGTTGTGGAAGGGGCATTGTGGAGGTGAAAGGAGCATTGTGGAGGTGAAGGGAGCGTTGTGGAGATGAAGGGGGCATTGTGGAAGGGGCATTGTGTAAGGTGCATTGTGGAGATGAAGGGGGCATTGTGGAGATGAAGGGGGCATTGTGGAAAGGGCATTGTGGAGATGAAGGGGGCATTGTGGAAGGGGGCATTGTGGAGATGAAGGGTGCATTGTGGAAGGGGCAATGTGGAGATGAAGGGGGCATTGTGGAGTGGAAGGGTGCATTGTGGAAGGGGCAATGTGGAGATGAAGGGGGCATTGTGGAGTGGAAGGGTGCATTGTGGAAGGGGGCATTGTGGAGTGGAAGGGGGCATTGTGGAAGGGGCATTGTGGAGATGAAGGGGGCATTGTGGAAGGGGGCATTGTGGAGATGAAGGGGGCATTGTGGAAGGGGCAATGTGGAGATGAAGGGGGCATTGTGGAGTGGAAGGGGCATTGTGGAGATGAAGGGGGCATTGTGGAAGGGGCAATGTGGAGATGAAGGGGGCATTGTGGAGTGGAAGGGGGCATTGTGGAAGGAGGCATTGTGGAAGGGGCATTGTGGAGATGAAGGGGGCATTGTGGAGATGAAGGGGGCATTGTGGAAGGGGGCATTGTGGAAGGGGCATTGTGGAGATGAAGGGGGCATTGTGGAAGGGGCAATGTGGAGATGAAGGGGGCATTGTGGAAGGGGGCATTGTGGAGAGGAAGGGGGCATTGTGGAGTGGAAGGGTGCATTGTGGAAGGGGGCATTGTGGAGTGGAAGGGGGCATTGTGGAGTGGAAGGGGACATTGTGGAAGGGGCATTGTGGAGATGAAGGGGGCATTGTGGAAGGGGCAATGTGGAGATGAAGGGGGCATTGTGGAGTGGAAGGGTGCATTGTGGAAGGGGGCATTGTGGAGTGGAAGGGTGCATTGTGGAAGGGGGCATTGTGGAGTGGAAGGGGACATTGTGGAAGGGGCATTGTGGAGATGAAGGGGACATTGTGGAAGCGGCAATGTGGAGATGAAGGGGGCATTGTGGAGTGGAAGGGAGCATTGTGGAAGGGGCAATGTGGAGATGAAGGGGGCATTGTGGAGTGGAAGGGAGCATTGTGGAAGGGGCAATGTGGAGATGAAGGGGGCATTGTGGAAGGGGCATTGTGGAGATGAAGGGGGCATTGTGGAAGGGGCATTGTGGAGATGAAGGGGACATTGTGAAAGGGGCAATGTGGAGATGAAGGGGACATTGTGGAAGGGGCAATGTGGAGATGAAGGGGACATTGTGGAGTGGGGCATTGTGGAGGTGAACAGTGTGGGGAGGAGGATGGGGTGGGCAGAGTGTGGAGGTGAATATGTGGGCGGGGCAGGGGATTGTGTCGGAGGGGGGTGGGGACATCAAAATGCACCTTCGCCCTGTGTATACATAAATACTTGCACCGGCCCTGGGTCCGGGCGTTAAAAAAAACAAACAAAAAAAAAAAAGCGAACGCGCCCCCCCCCCCATGGGCTGCTCAAAACATAAAAATGGGCTGCTCAGCTTTAAATGCCCGGGCCTATTTTTTGTCCCAGTCCGGGCCTGGATATCACTTCTCCAGTTCCTATGTTATTTTATAGATTCTATGGACTAAGACCTCAAAAGATGGAGGGGGTTATGCAGTAAGGTGTGATAAAAAGGTTGTTCTATGGTGTCAATGCACTAAGATGTCTCCCACTTGAGAATCTTAGTACATAAGCTCATTAGAATAACATAGGAACTGGAGAAGTGATATCACTTGAGAAGTCATCTCCACTTTATCACCAATTTGTCACCCCTTAGTGCATAATCCCCCAGAACTTTTAACTCTTTGAGTGCCAGAGGGGTACGCAAAGCATTGCAAAGCAATGCTTTGTGTACCTCTCTGGCACTCAAAGGGTTAAATTGCCTGACCTTTTGACCTATCTCTAGAACTTTTCGGAACCCTTCTAAAGATTCCAGAACTCTAATGGACTTTCCTTATCACCCCTAAACTTCTCTGCATCACTCCAGCAGTTTCCAGAAGAAAAACACACCCTTATATATATATATATATATATATATATATATCATTATTCTGGAGTAAACTACCTGCACCACAGGGGACAAATACACATTTATGTTAAATTTAATTGGAGTTTCAACCCATTGAAAGCCAGAGCCAATGCACTGGAGACCTATCTGGCATTCAAGGGGTTAAAATCTCTATTAAAGCGCATGGGAATTTAGGAATTTTTATTCGTCCTCTATGGTGAAGTTGGTTTACTTGAGAAGAACGTCAGTTCTGAGCCACCAGTCCTAATGTGATCTCTAAATATACCCAAAGCTACTTACACTACATTGATCTCCCGTGTTTGACCCAGACAGTCCCTCTTTACAACCATAACTGAGAACTCTCCGTATCTGCCCCAGAGACTCCAATTTTTATAGTGAATTACCGGGTCTCCGGGGACAGACATAGATTCTCCAGTGGTGTCGATTTTCATTAGCAAGACCGCCCACTTCTGCTCCTTCCCAACCTGTTCCTCCCATTTACAGCCCTTGTCTCCTCCTTCCCCACCAGTTCCTCCCACTTCCTGCCTACTTTTGTGACACATTCGTAAGCCCCACCCCCACTCGCAAGCCCTGCTCATTTTTTTTATACGAATCGTGTCATTTATATACCCCAGTAGCACCACGAGTTCCTTCTGAGGACTCCAGAAGACAAAGTTACCAGGTACTGTATGTTTACAACTATCCTCTGCCTACCCCAAGGCTTGCTCTGTTAATACAATCTACTTCTGTCTGATATCAGCTCATACCCAGGGCCAGATTTACAATAAGGCAGAGTAGGCATCTGCCTACAGGCGCACACCACCGAGGGGCACCTGTAATTGGGATTGCATTTTTAATTTTATTTATTTATTTAAATTAGCCTTGGCGCCCACTTCATGTCACCCTCACATTGTCCCCCCTGCTATCTATTTCCTACCTCCCTGGCAGGACAGGTCTGTGCCTCCTTGACACAGTCCTGTAAGTGCTGAGCTCCCTCGTTGGCTCTTTAGGAATGCAGAGCGCTGGGAGATGACATCATCTCCCAGCTCTCTGCATTCCTGTATAGGAGACCGAGCAGGAGCTCCAGCAGCTACAGGACTGTGCCAAAGGAGGCACAGATGACAGATCTCCTGCCAGGGAGGTAGGAAACGGACAGTGGGGGGGAGGCAATGTGAGGGCAACATAGAGATGGTGGGGGCAATGTGGAGCTAATGGGGGGCAAGTTGGAGCCGATGGAGGGCAATATGGAGATGGTGGGGGCAATGTGGAGCTGATGGGGGGCAAGTTGGAGCTGATGGGGTGGGGGCAATGTGAGGGCAATATGGAGATGGTGGGGGCAATGTGGAGCTGATGGGGTGCAAGTTGGAGCTGATGGGGGGCAATGTGAGGGCAATATGGAATTGGTGGGGGCAATGTGGAGCTAATGGGGGCCAAGTTGGAGCTGATGGGGGCAATGTGAGGACAATATGGAGATGGTGTGGGCAATGGGGGGCAAGTTGGAGCCGATGGAGGGCAATATGGAGATGGTGGGGGCAATGTGGAGCTGATGGGGGGGGTTGGAGATGGTGGAAGCAATGTGAGGGCAATATGGAGCTGATGGGGAGCAAGTTGGAGCTGATGGGGGCAATGTGAGGGCAATATGGAGATGATGGGGGCAATGTGGAGATTAGGAACATTGTGGAGGTGTCCAGTGGAGATGGCCAAGCGGGGTGGGAGGGCGCTTCAGATTTCTGTGCCTACAGGCTCCTGAGATGTAAATCCTGCCCTGCTCATACCTCATTATATATACCTGCTCTAGTCTGTTTACTGCCAACCTTGATCTTGACCACTTTACTAGACCCAGATTCAGTCATCTGCTTACACCTAGGATTTGATTATGGATTGGAAGCAACAGCAACATCCAGTCCCTGGTTCTCTGGCCATTTCATACATATCCAACATCTGAATGGTGGGCCGTTTCTTGTCCAGCCAACCCAGAGTGACATTAACCCACTGGACTCTAGACACACCATGTGTTAGAGAATTCTTGAGCCTCCAAAGTTCTAATCTACTTCTCAATATACATAGCACTTAAATATTCAAAATGATCTTACATTTAAATACATTTTAAAGTTTCTATCAGTGGCGGGTACTGAGGCAAGTAATGAGGACATTTTTCTAACACTGCCTTCGGAGTCATATTTTTCATAGTTCAGCATCATTTGAGTTAAATATTAACTTGTTTGTCTGCAGCTGAGAGGTGAACCTGGTGTGAACTGCATTACTTTCTAATTATTCAAAGGAAAATCGGCTTGTTCAAGAAGTCTTTTGTGCCAAACATCACTGTGCTGTAACCACAATACCCCCTCCCACTTGCTTTACATCTGAGAGTGTAATTCTTTTTAACCCACTGAAGACCAGAGGGGTGCACAAGAAGTTAAAAAAATAGTACTGCTTTATATCTTTAATGCATGGTAAAGTGTAAAGAGTGTAACTGAAGCCTTAATTAATTAAGGTGTTTAAAATATATTAGGCTTTCAATAAATTCCATTGCATATTCTCCTATTGTTTGTAAAACTCATTGATCTGAAGTGAAATTTGACCACTGTCAGAAATATTGGGTGAGTCTACCACATACAATTTCGAGGAAAGAATGGAAACGAACTACTGAACTTACCTCGGTAAGCACAGGACTAGAATTGACCTCTGGCACTTCTTCCTCCAAATTGTTTCCTCTCTGAAGGAAAAATGGGTTAAGTGGCTCTTAAGTGGCGGAGGTTGAGTGGCTCTTATTATATTTTTATTGGTATTTGTTTGATCCGTGATAAGTTTGTCCAGGAAAGCGATACCTATCTTCCCAGACCTTATCAAAAACTATATTTTTAGAAACTCTTTTAATGGATCATTGGGTTTTCTCTAGGGCTGTAAAAGCAGTTCCACATTTAATAAATGAAGACACAAAAAAGTTGACTATGGTCCTTAGAAGCTGACGTATCTAGTAATTTTTGGTATATTTTTAGTAGTATAGCCCTCTGTCTTTGTGCAGCCAAAGATGAGTTGGCAATACATAGTAGGGCCCTCTGAATCTAGCCCCGAAGGGGATCAATATTAATAGGGGTATTGGTAGCTATAGCCATTTATGATAACGCAAATATTTTTATCATAGGACCAACTATATCCAGAAGCTTCTTCTGGCGTGTTTTTAATGATCTATCAATCTCTTTCTTGGGATCTTTTCCTGATTTGCTCAGGAATTGAACAATACTATGGTCAATTTTCCAGGGTGCCATATACTTTGTTGGGTATAGGGGGTCTGTGACATTCTGCCCTTAACTTATTTCTAGTGGTCTTCTCAATACATTTCTTTAGCCAAAATTCGACATATTCAGCCACATGATTCAGAGATGTCCACTTGGAGGAACATGGATGTTTGATATATTCAGGATCAAATAATGGATTCGCTTGATCATCTGAGATCACTTCAGGATCTGCATGGATTTCTGAAGAAATAAACTTCTTTTTCCCTCTTAATTTTCTCAGTCAGTATCAGATAATGGGGTGAGATCAGCATACATGTCATTTTCATTCTCGCCACTGTCCTCACTTCCGGAGGAGCAAAATAATCAGGTTTTAACCTCTTTTTGAATCTGTTTCCTCAATTTCATGTCATCATGAGGTGAGGGTCTTTAATGTGGATTAATACCACTATTCTCAATATTAGCTACAAATTGTGATGTCTTGCATGACATATAAAAAGTATTATCACGTAAAGGGAATGACATGTCTGTCATAATTTTCCACACAAAAGCTATTATGCTACCAATTCTTGCACTTTTTAACTCTTTAATAACAAATGATCCTTCTCCCCATCAGACTCAGATCCTTCTGCAGACCAAAAAGTGTCTGACTGATATGGAGATGTATACCTGTCACTTAGCAGAGATGACGTAATATTTTTGTTGTTGTAATAGGGCACAAAAAAGGATATCATTAGGGCCTCTGAAACCTTATAGCTGAAGCCACACTTATGGAAAAATATTTTCTAAACTGAGGCATCCACAAGTGGCCTTGGAATTGTTCCTGGGATGGGTCAACTTAAAATGACCCTTCACCTTCTTCCAGAATAATTTCTGGGTTAGCAGAGGTACATTTTTATTTTTATTATTATTATTATTATTATTATTATTATTAGGTTTGCCATTTTTTGAAGAAGAAAGAGATTGTGGAATATTCATTTCTGTAATCTGAGATTTATTCATGGTATAGACACACAAACTAATATGAATTATATATATATATACACATATGAGCAGGGAAATCAAATAAATGTATATTATATCTATCTATCTATATATCTATCTATATCTATCTATCTATAGCTATATATATATATATATATATATATATATATAAAGCCGTGAATGGGTGCACTCATGTAGCTCATGTAACAGGAACAGAGCCCAGGTGCAGATCAGGAAGCAGTCTGTTACGGTTTTCAGACACTAGATAAAACAAATAGAGTTTTATTAAAGCAAAATAAATGACAGGGTCGCCACTGGGGCAGTACTGGCAAAGGCAGAATAAAGGCAGAGATACCTGGTGCAACAGATAATAAATCACTAATTATATAAGCACAAAACAGGGAACAAGAGGTTAATAGTATTTGTAATCAGTCTCAATTGTGGTGTTAGGCACGCCCTTGGTGCTGCATAAGCGATATGTGCTGGATAACAGCACCCAAGTCCATACACTGTGTGAAGCTGTAGCATATAGCTGTGACTGAACAGAAACTGCAGGTGATAAGGTGGTAGCCCCGACAGGCGGAACGGAGACCAAGAGTATCGTGATACTTGAGCCAATAGCCCCCACGGGCGTAACCGGAGACCACTAGTATTGTGATTGCTTGAGCCAATAGCCCCCACAGGGGTAACCGGAGGCTACTAGTATCGTGATTGCTTGAGCCAATAGCCCCCACAGGCGTAACCGGAGACCACCAGTATCGTGATTGCTTGAGCCAATAGCCCCCACGGGCGTAACTGGAGACTACTAGTATCATGATTGCTTGTGCCGATAGCCCCCCTACGGGAGTAACGGAGACCACTGGGTTCAGTACTGCTCGCCAACAGCCAATGGGCGTAATGGAACCACTGCTCTGTCAAGGTAGAGCCGCCGACTACCAAGGCCCACAAGCGGCCGGCTCACAGAAACAGCGTAACAGGCTGAGGCAATAGGTGGAAGTGTAGCAGTAATCAGATGAGGCAACACCAGCGTCTGTGTACAGAAAATGACACAGCACAGTAAGGGTCTGGACTCAACACACGTAAGACAAATAATGGAAGGCTCAGCAACGAAGAAGCGGAGGCTCAGTCACACACTGCAGTATCAGAATGTCGCCGAGGCGACAACGGAAACCGTTTGTCAGAATAGCAGGAACAAAGGCAATCTCAGGAGTCAGTCATCAGCCAGGCCGGGTCAGGACACGTAGGAGATTCACAGACAAGCCGGATCAGTAACGGAGAAGGATCGTCAGCCAGGCCGGGTCGGATGCCGTAGGAGATTTGCAGACAAGCCGGATTAGGAACATGCAGGAAGTCAGCCAGGCCGGGTCAATCACGGAACAGGAACACAGGAACGTCGTCGGACAGGCCTAGTCGGTACACGGTAGATCAGGATACTGGAATACTGCAACAGCAACGCTGGCTCAGAAACACCAAGAAAGGGCACCTGGCAGGTGCCAGTGGCCAGAATAAAACAGGTAACCAGGGGCGGTCCAACACAGCTCAACCAATCCGGGAGCAGCACAGATGAGAGTGACACATAGAATCATGGGGACTGTGATACAGTCATTTTCATAGAAGAGAGGATCACGCTCACAGGACTTAAAAATATACAAAATCTCTATTTCATAACGTCAATGTTTCGGTCTGTACACCAGACCCTTTTCCTGGACAATGTTTGTCTTTGCTACAAAGGATTTCTGGGTTAAAAAGAAGAAAAACACGAATTGTAATAAGAAAGAGAAAACACTTATGTTACTAAAAGGTTGGCAAAAGAGAGAGCAGTTAGAAAAGGCACACAAAGGCAATTCTAAGGTACTTGTCTGAGGGAGAAGCAAAGAAAGGGGCAGTTATAACTGTGACAATGACTGGATGAACACTGCAGGTCAAGAAGCATATTAGTGATTATCAAGTTAACTTGTTGTTCTTTATTGTTGCAAGCAAGTTTTCTCTTTGCTGCTGAGGGTTTAGCAAAGAAAGGGAATATGAGCCTCCGGTCTTGTATTAAAATTATATATACATAAACACTATGCATACTAATACTGCACACACAAGACATGAATAATGCGTGACTGATTCCACCCAATGAGACACCTACACAGTAACTGCACAGAGCTCAAGTCCTCTGGATATGACAATAGGCCAGGTGACTCAGTAAGTCACCTGTTCACATCAGAAATAAGTGTGCTTAGTCAGGGAGTGTGAATGTAATCCTCTCAGATACATGTGCTGTTAATGCAATGGCAAACGGAAAGAGGTTTCAGACTGGCTACAATACTCACCCACGTCATTTTGCTCTATCATGCAGATCCTTAAAATTTTTATAGCAGTGGAAACATTTTGTTTTAACTGCCTTTGCTGCTACATTATGAAACCTTCCAGAGCTTCATATGTTTTCTTTGTGTTAATGCTGTTTATATTCAAACATTAATTTCAGTAACATTTTTGCATAAAAGCTTCACATCATACCGTAAAATTGTGCGTATCACATGCATAATTTTGCCCCTCTTCACCTTATGTGAAGTGGGGGGTGCATATTATACACAAGGTGAAAAACAATGTATCTTGCCGCTCTGATTTCCTCCCTCTCCGCTTACCATGATCCTTCTCTCCCGCTCTGTAGTCCAAACTGGCATCCTGACAGGGTGACAGCGGGCAGTATGCTTGCATTTGCCACCTGCTTCCAGCATTGCCCTGTCAGGACCTCTTCTTTTATGCCAATGGTAATTTCTTGCAAAGACCACAAGGTCCTCGCAGGGCAACATCATTGATTCAGAATCAGAGAGGCAAGATAAACATTTATTTTTGTGCCTATACATAGGCGCTCTTGTTTTCCCCTAAAATCTTGGGTATAATGTACACCTGACTGTTATACACAGGTGCGTATTATACCTGAGATTTTTATGGTAGATAACTTTTTTCAGCAGAATCTTCATTTCTAAAAGTTGTTAAAGGGATAGTAATACTTCGTTTTATCTTTATTTTATTTTGTAGGCATTAAAAAACATGAAGAACGATATAAGTCTCATCTCTCAAACCTTTATGGTTTATGAGATATTCACAAGCAAAGTTTCCCCTCTCACCCCTTTTACCTAGTGTAAGCCATCTCTTCTCAGATGTGGAATGCAGTCCATAGACCAGACAGATAAGAGAAGGGGACAATCTTCTTCCTATGAGAACAATGAAAGCCCTGCCCCCCTTGACAAGTTTTTCAGGTTTTCCCTTATCTTAATTGAAGATTGTCCCTCTCTGCAGTCTACCTGGGCACCTCCCTTCTGATCTGGCTGAACAGTGTTACATCAGTAAAAGGGCGGGAGGGGATACTTTGTCATTGAATTACTCTTGAACTACAACTCTGACAGAACTGAAATAACACTCTCCAAAGTCCAAATACTATGATGATTAATTAGAGCTGCTTTTATTATGAAACATTAATATCCCTTTAATGCCACCTACCATGGCAGAGAAAATCTACCCAGAATTCCAGAGCCAATTTTTTTTTTAATTGTAATCAAGTTAATAATATACAACTATGTAAATGATAATCTACATTCTGCTAGCAATTGAGCAAGACATTTGTCACTTACTCATGTTTCCAAAACACAAAATTATGGTTTTACATGTAGTTCTTTCAATAAAACATTAGCAACTGATAAAAGGAAGATGACAATTTTGTTTGCTTACATTTTGCATCATTCTCCATTTCAGGCACAAAGTAAGAGGGAAAGAAAAATACAACCCAGCAATGCTATGTATTTTTGAAAAACATATAAAATTCCAATTTCAGAGAGGGGTCATTTGTTTTTCTACCTGATACACTGATATGAAATCTTAAGAATAGGGCACTATAATACATTTTTTTTTTACTTTTTCACTACATCAGATAATGCAATGTTCTAGAATTTCATATCAGGATAGGTAACTAGAGGTCACCTGAATAAAATGATACTTCGTTGGTATTAGTTAACATACTGTAGGGGCAGAGATGGATTAAGGGTCCATAGGGCCCTAGGCAAGGTACCGAGTTGGGGCCTCCACATCTCTTGATCTAATGGTTCTGACACAGAGTACAGCTAGAAGGTACTGGCATTGTGGTTCTAATGGATGTGGATCCAACTGGATGATTCTGGTCTCTTTCAACAAAAAGAGTGTTTGACACAAGATGTTAAAGGGATAGTAATGTTTCATAATAAAAGCAGCTCTAATTAATCATCATAGTATTTGGACTTTAGATTCTGTCAGAGTTGTAGTTCAAGAGTAATTCAATGACAAAGTATCCCCCTCCCGCCCCTTTTACTGATGTAACACTGCTCAGCCAGATCAGAAGGGAGGTGCCCAGGTAGATTGCAGAGAGGGACAGTCTTCAATTAAGATAAGGGAAAAACCTGCAAAGCTTGTCAAGGAGGGAAAGGCTTTCATTGTTCTCATAGGAAGAAGATTGTCCCCTGCTGTTATCTGTCTGGTCTATGGACTTCATTCCACATCTGAGAAGAGATGGCTTACACTAGGTAAAAGGGGCGGTAGGGGAAACATTGCTTGTGAATATCTCATAAACCATAAAGGTTTGAGAGATAAGACTTATATCAGTCTTCATGTTTTTTTTAATGCCTACAAAATAAAATAAAGATAATACGAAGTATTACTATCCCTTTAAAGGGAAACTCACATTGAATACACTTAGTCTTATGTGATTCATCAGTTAAAATAATATGTGGATTTTTTTTTTTTTTTTACACTTTCATACTATAAGAGGCATTTGGTATAAAATATATACTTCATGAGGTCACGTCCGTGTTCTGCTGCACAGGGGTAAAAAAAAAAAAAAAAAAGCCCATTGGAAATTGCTCCAGAGGGCTTTTTTGTTGCCTTCCTCTGGATCAACAGGGGTGTTATTGGCATGGCCTGGACTTGATGGACGCATGTCTTTTTTCAGCCTTATCTACTATGTTACTATGTTACTATGTTATCTACTATGTTAGGGGTAACAGCAGCACAGCAGTGCAGGACTTCCCAGACCACCAATTCTCCTCCCACCTCCCTCCCAGCTCTCCCAGGGAATGCATTCACGCTTCCCTTCATATTCATGTGAATCTTATCTACTGTAATGGCAAACTCAGTTTGTCATTATACTGAGCTTGCTGTTAAACCATTCAAGACCAGAGGCGTGTTCCATTGCAATTCTGGTTCTTGAAGGGTTTAAACTCCCCTGCTCTGGAACACAACATTGTCTTCCCCTATACCTATTATTTCTGCTGTTCTTGTCTGCACAGATATACATTTACCTTAGGGTTATTTATGTCATGTGTTAAACCCTAGTTTCCCTGCAGGTGATTACCTATGCCCTTTGCAAATGTGTAATGTTTACTTGTTGGATTACAATATCTTCTCCTATGTTTATTTACACTCTCTCATCTCCTGCTTCCTTCTCTCTTATTTACAGAGGTATCGGTGTCTAGGACGATTATTTACCTGTCTATCCAGGCTATGTCTTGTCAATTGCTGTCTGGTTACAGAAGCTTCAAGTGAGCAAAGGACACTAAGTAATAGGCAGTTTGACCTCTGCAGGTTCATCCTGGACAGATCAGAACTCAGTGAGGCTTGTTAAGGCCTAGTTCACACTGGCGACTAAATAGCAATCATTGCAACACGTGAAAAAAACATGCATGAACCTGTTAATTCTGTTGAGAAATGTAGAGCACTTTTGGGCTGACTGTTAATTTGATGTCATGCTCATTTTATTAATTTTGTTGGTGCTGCACCAAATATTTGATGTTATTATGATTTACCGTACTGTGTTATGAGTGGAAAAGCAGAGAATCACACGATTCAACATGCACTGAACGTTTATCACATGCAGATTGCATGAAGTTCTATATGCTTTGGCAGACCTTCCAAATGTTCCTCTTTATGAGATATTATGGATCCATATCTTCCAAACATTCCTCTTTATGAGATATTATGGATTCATACCTTCCAAACGTTCCTCTTTATGAGATATTATGGATCCATATCTTCCAAACATTCCTCTTTATGAGATATTATGGATCCATATCTTCCAAACATTCCTCTTTATGAGATATTATGGATTCATACCTTCCAAACGTTCCTCTTTATGAGATATTATGGATCCATATCTTCCAAACATTCCTCTTTATGAGATATTATGGATTCATACCTTCCAAACGTTCCTCTTTATGAGATATTATGGATCCATATCTTCCAAACATTCCTCTTTATGAGATATTATGGATCCATATCTTCCAAACATTCCTCTTTATGAGATATTATGGATTCATACCTTCCAAACGTTCCTCTTTATGAGATATTATGGATCCATATCTTCCAAACATTCCTCTTTATGAGATATTATGGATTCATACCTTCCAAACGTTCCTCTTTATGAGATATTATGGATCCATGCCTTCCAAACTTTCCTCTTTATGAGATATTAGGGGTCCATGCCTTCCAAACTTTCCTCTTTAGGAGGGACTATTCTTATTTGAGGCCTAAGTCCCTCTATCTCTTGTTCTCACCCTGTTATCCCTCCTTTTAGGAGATCAGACTGTGTGGTGTATATATGTGTATCACATTGCTCCACAGCAATAAAACTCACATTAATGTTTGCCTAAACCAGTATATTTGTTTATAAATTAGTCTGTGTAAATAAAATACTTTGGTCTTGTTGTAAATCAATTATTCGGTTACACAAAGAGATGTCAGTTGGTCATAAAATAACCTAAACATTCTCAGTAATTCCCCGCCCACCAGCCACACCCCCAGCAACACCCCCTAAAACATGTGTCGCTATTTGGCCATTTGGAATTTTGGGAGGTATGCTTTGGGATGTGATTTTAGCTCATCACTTAGAAAAACTGGAATAATTCTGGGCAAAGCAGCCACACCATAAAGGAGAAATAAAAATGCCCATTGAATTTTAAACCCTTGAATTCTAGAGAGGCCTCCAGTGCATTTTGTTGGAGGCCTCTCTCTACCACTGAATGGTTAAAAGCACCATTTAAATCAGGGCTGTCTAAGTCCAGTCCCCCAGCACCACCAACAGGCCAGAATGTAAGGGTTTCCCTGATTAAGCGCAGGTGAGTCGGTCACGATGAATTAGCCACTGATTGACTTAACTCAGGCAAATCCTTACATCCTGTAATGTGGGTGGCCCTTGAGGACTGGACTTGGACAGCCCTGATTTATTTCAATAGGGATTTCATTAATTTTTATACCTCGCCAATGCTACGGATGTTTTCCTCCAGAATTTTCCAGTGGGGTTATGAACTAAGGTGTGATAAGGAGGTGATAAAGTGGAGATGATTTCTCCAGTGTTATCACTTCTCCAGTTCCTATGTTATTCTATGGAGCCAATACACTTAAGATGTCCAAAGCTGGCTCCATAGAATAACAGGAGAGTTTAGAACATTGGAGAAGTTACTCCACTTTATCACCTGTTTATCACACTTTGGTACATCTCCCAAAATGTTCTATTTACTGGCAAATGAAATGTGAATACATACGCCCTGAATTGCAGTTGCAATGTAATGTACTTATTGCCCTATGTTAAGTAAAAATACGGGAATGAGTAGATTACATTGCAATGTACATCTTTCTGTACATACCGGATGTAGTGTTTGCCGGAGTCATGATTGCTTCTGTCTGTAGCATAGAACTTGAAAACGATGAAGGGAAAACTACACACTGCTTCAACTGAAAATCTGATTTTTATTCATCAGAAAGGAGGAGTTTTGCAATGTTTTAGGCATTAAGTTTGACAATTACCATATTTATTGCTCCTTTGTCGGGTTGAGGATGATGGGATTGTAGTCTTCATCAGATGGAGAGTCCTGATACCACACAGATTGCAACTGAAACTGAGCTACTCTAGTGATACCACACAGATTGCAACTGAAACTGAGCTACTCTAGTGATACCACACAGATTGCAACTGAAACTGAGCTACTCTAGTGATACCACACAGATTACAACTGAAACTGGGCTATACACTAGTGATACCACACAGATTGCAACTGAAACTGAGCTATACACTAGTGATACCACACAGATTGCAACTGAAACTGGGCTATACACTAGTGATACCACACAGATTACAACTGAAACTGAGCTATACACTACTGATACCACACAGATTACAACTGAAACTGGGCTATACACTAGTGATACCACACAGATTACAACTGAAACTGGCCTATACACTAGTGATACCACACAGATTACAACTGAAACTGAGCTATACACTAGTGATACCACACAGATTACAACTGAAACTGAGCTATACACTAGTGATACCACACAGATTACAACTGAAACTGAGCTATACACTAGTGATACCACACAGATTACAACTGAAACTGGGCTATACACTAGTGATACCACACAGATTACAACTGAAACTGGGCTATACACTAGTGATACCACACAGATTACAACTGAAACTGAGCTACTATAGTGATACCACACAGATTACAACTGAAACTGAGCTACTCTAGTGATACCACACAGATTGCAACTGAAACTGAGCTACTCTAGTGATACCACATAGATTACAACTGAAACTGAGCTATACACTAGTAATACCACACAGATTACAACTGAAACTGAGCTACTATAGTGATACCACACAGATTGCAACTGAAACTGAGCTACTCTAGTGATACCACACAGATTACAACTGAAACTGAGCTACTCTAGTGATACCACACAGATTGCAACTGAAACTGAGCTACTCTAGTGATACCACACAGATTACAACTGAAACTGAGCTACTCTAGTGATACCACACAGATTGCAACTGAAACTGAGCTACTCTAGTGATACCACATAGATTACAACTGAAACTGAGCTACTCTAGTGATACCACACAGATTGCAACTGAAACTGAGCTACTCTAGTGATACCACACAGATTGCAACTGAAACTGAGCTATACACTAGTGATACCACACAGATTACAACTGAAACTGAGCTATACACTAGTGATACCACACAGATTACAACTGAAACTGAGCTATACACTAGTGATACCACACAGATTACAACTGAAACTGAGCTACTCTAGTGATACCACACAGATTACAACTGAAACTGAGCTACTCTAGTGATACCACACAGATTGCAACTGAAACTGAGCTACTCTAGTGATACCACACAGATTACAATTGAAACTGAGCTACTCTAGTGATACCACACAGATTGCAACTGAAACTGAGCTATACACTACTGATACCACACAGATTGCAACTGAAACTGAGCTATACACTAGTGATACCACACAGATTACAACTGAAACTGAGCTACTCTAGTGACACCACTCATATTGCAACTGAAACTGAGCTACTATAGTGATACCACACAGATTACAACTGAAACTGAGCTATACACTAGTGATACCACACAGTTTACAACTGAAACCAAATGATTCTAGTGAGAACCATAGAACTTACAATTGAAATGGTACTACACTAGTGATAACCATAGATCTTACAATTGAAATGGAGCTACATGATCTCATCCTAAAATCATTGGATGCCAGTGCCAAAACTGTGCTTTCTTTGGTGCACATCAGAGTTCTAAACATGTTTAGATGGATACAAACAGTGTGATATTCTGTATACTACACACAAGAGTTCTGGCAGTCCTGTATACTACACACAAGAGGTCTGGCAGTCCTGTATACTACACACAAGAGGTCTGGCAGTCCTGTATACTACACTCAAGAGGTCTGGCAGTATACAAGCCTTGTTATAAACTTCTACACAGTGGACCATATGGACAGAGAAATACTTCTGTGAAAGCAAAATGCAGCATGGGGCATAAATAAAACTCTAAAAGTGTAACCCCTTCAATGCCAGAGAGGTCTTCAGTTAATTTATCTACAATGCAGGTGGTTAAAAGCCCCAGTTCCCAATCAATAGGCATTTTAATTGTTCCCTAAAGTGTAGTTTGTTTGCTCCAGAATAACTGTATTGTTGCCTGTGCATGTGTGTACACAGCTGTGCTCCTAAACAAGAAACACATCGTACCATACAAAGGGAAATGATACCAGTGCTCAGTTGTTGGAACACATAATATAATAACGGAAGAACAGTGATCCAGAGGTAAAGTCCTTAAACCAGTGAACTGATAAAGTGATCAATAAACGTCTGTGTAAAATCTTCTTACTTGCACAGGTAAACAGTCTGATCATTATTAGTGCAAAGGATGGTGTCGTTAAGTGATCACTATTAAGGAAGAAGGAACTATGCTTTTAGCAATCCACAGTACTAATTGTGATTACATAGTTATACGTCCTCTGTACTCACAGTGATCAGTCTGGATATCTGGGTAAAAACAGGGTAACACCATCCTCTAATCATGATCAGTCTGGATATTTGTGTGCTTTTGTAGTGACACTATTTTTTGTACTAATATTGATCAGTATGGATATTAGCACATTGTCATAGTGTCACTGTTATGTGTGCTGATAGTGACTAGCTCTGGATATCTATGCACTAACATAGTTCTCTAAACAAACAGTGATCAGTTCTGAATATCTGTGCACCAACAAAGTGACACTGTCCTCTGTACCAATAGTGATCAGTTCTGAATATATGTGCACTAACATAGTGACACTGTCCTCTGTACCAATAGTGCACAGATATCCAGAACTGATCACTAACATAGTGACATTGTCCTCTGTACCATTAGTGATCAGTACTGGATATCTGTGCACTAGCAAAGTGACACTGTCCTCTGTACTAATAGTGATCAGTTCTGGATATCTGTGCACCAACATAGTGACACTGTCCTCTGTACCAATAGTAATCAGTTCTGGATATCTGTGCACCAACATAGTGACACTGTCCTCTGTACCAATAGTGCACAGATATCCAGAACTGATCACTAACATAGTGATACTGTCCTCTGTACCAATAGAGATCAGTTCTGAATATACGTGCACTAACATAGTGACACTGTCCTCTGTACCAATAGTGATCAGTTCTGGATATCTGTGCACTAACATAGTGACACTGTCCTCTGTACCAATAGTGATCAGTTCTGGATATCTGTGCACTACCAAAGTGACACTGTCCTCTGTACCAGTAGTGATCAGTTCTGGATATCTGTGCTCTAACAAAGGGACACTGTCCTCTGTACCATTAGTGATCAGTTCTGGATATATGTGCACTAACATAGTGACACTGTCCTCTGTACCAATAGTGATCAGTTCTGGATATCTGTGCACTACCAAAGTGACACTGTCCTCTGTACCAGTAGTGATCAGTTCTGGATATCTGTGCTCTAACAAAGGGACACTGTCCTCTGTACCAACAGTGACTAGCTCTGGATATCTATGCACTAACATAGTTCTCTAAACAAACAGTGATCAGTTCTGTATATCTGTGCACCAACAAAGTGACACTGTCCTTTGTACCAATAGTGATCAGTTCTGGATATCTGTGCACCAACATAGTGACACTGTCCTCTGTACCAATAGTGAACAGATATCCAGAACTGATCACTAACATAGTGATACTGTCCTCTGTACCAATAGAGATCAGTTCTGAATATACGTGCACTAACATAGTGACACTGTCCTCTGTACCATTAGTGATCAGTTCTGGATATATGTGCACTAACATAGTGACACTGTCCTCTGTACCAATAGTGATCAGTTCTGGATATCTGTGCACTATCAAAGTGACACTGTCCTCTGTGCCAGTAGTGATCAGTTCTGGATATCTGTGCTCTAACAAAGGGACACTGTCCTCTGTACCAACAGTGACTAGTTCTGGATATCTATGCACTAACATAGTTCTCTAAACAAACAGTGATCAGTTCTGAATATCTGTGCACCAACATAGTGACACTGTCCTCTGTACTAATAGTGATCAGTTCTGGATATCTGTGCACTAACATAGTGACACTGTCCTCTGTACCAATAGTGATCAATTCTGGATACCTGTGCACTAACAAAGTGACACTGTCCTCTGTACCAATAGTGATCAGTTCTGGATATCTGTGCACTAACATAGTGACACTGTCCTCTGTGCAAATAATGATCAGTCCTGAATATATGTGACACTGTACTCTATACAAATAGTGATCAGCTCTTGATATTAGTGCACTAACAGTAACATTTGTGCACAATTAACCAGACTGATTACTATTAATAGAGGATGGTGTCATTATGTTAGTGCATAGCTATCCAGACTTATCTGTGATCTATATTAGTACAGAGGATTGTGTCAATATGATAGGAGATAGATATCCAGATTGATCACCAGTCATATTGGCAGGCTAGATCAGATGAAAAAATGCTACTGCAAACCGATGGACTGGATATAGCCATCATGCTGGATCAGATGAAATACTCTCACAGACAAGATAAACAATGTCGAATCCGACAGAGCTGATCAGATGAAATTCTAAAAACTGCCAGATGAAACCACAGAAACAACAGGACAAACCAAACTTGACTTCTTTGAGTCACTTTGCTCATGATTGAATTCTGGAAGACTTGTGCACCCTGTGTGCCTGCCTCACCACTCCGCTCCTAGTGACAACAGCAACAGCACCATGCTGCCGTCATGAGGTGACACACATTAGCCAGCCAATGAGGGATCACATACTGACAAAACTATCCTCTCTCATTGGCCGCTGGTGCAACTTGTTGGGAAGTCACTGAACTGGCATGTGTACCTTCTTATTTGGAATATGAGGTGACATACTGGCTAAAACAGGGCTCCCAACAGATACACTCAGGGCTTACCCAGTTTGTCCAAATCCTCTGGTAATGAAAACACATCCAGTTCAGACTGTATAACCCTACTTAATTTTGTAAAACACTGATACATGGCTCCCTATGCCCACTGGGAGATCATTAATAAACAAATGAGAGAAACCAACATAATCCAGTCGCTTCAACTTCTGTTAGTGCCACAATGCCAGTATTTGCTGACAAGTGCACTATGTTAGAAACAGTGAATTAGGAGATGCAGGAACCAAATTGGTACCTTGTTTACAGCCCTTTGGAGTCTTAATCTGTCTTTGGCAGGGAGGTGCCTACTTCATTGCTTTGCAATGCTTTAGTGACATCTCTGGCATCCATTGGGTTTAATCATTCATTTTATTTTTTATTAAGTTAGTACTAGTACCTCTACACAAGAGAAAAATGTGCAGACAGAGAAAGGATTGTTGCAAGGTGGTGTGTGTATGGGGGATGGGGCCATTTGGGATCCTTCCTTACACCCTCTGGATTCTAAAGCTGGCTCTGACTTAAAGGGATAGTAATACTTAAAGGGATAGTAATACTTCGTTTTAACTTTAATTTATTTTGTAGGCATTAAAAAAACATGAAAAATGATATAAGTCTTATCTCTCAAACCTTTATGGTTTAAGAGATATTCACAAGCAAAGTGTCCTCCTCCCGCCCCTTTTACTGATGTAACACTTCTCAGCCAGGGCAGAAGGGAGCTGCCCAGGTAGACTGCAGAGAGGGACAATCTTCAATTAAGATAAGGGAAAAACCTGAAAAGCTTGTCAAGGGAGGCAGGGATTTCATTGTTTTCATAGGAATAAGAGTGTCCCCTTCTGTTATCTGTCCAGTCTATGGACTGCATTCCACATCTGAGAAGAGATTGTTTTCAGTAGGTAAAAGGGGCGGGAGGGGGAAACTTTGCTTGTGAATATCTCATAAACCATAAAGGTTTGAGAGATAAGACTTATATCATTCTTCATGTTTTTTTAATGCCTACAAAATAAAATAAAGTTAAAACGAAGTATTACTATCCCTTTAAAATGTAAAAAAAATATGTTGTAGGGTTTATCCCCCGAGTAAAACAAGAGTACTCCCACTGCTGAAAGGTGTTTCATTCAAAAGTTATTAATTTTCAAAGTTGAAATTTTTAGGTGCAATATCACAGTGGCCTGAAATTGTACAGTAGAGCTGTTGCTACACCATCCTATGGAGATTTATGGTCCCGGGACCAGAGCTGTCCATAGGATCGTGTAACAACAGCACCACTGTACAATTTCAGGCCACTGTGATATTGCACCTAAAAAATTCAACTTTGAAAATTAATAACTTTTGAATGAAACACCTTTCAGCAGTGGGAGTACTCTTGCTTTACTCAGAGGGATAAACCCTACAACATATTTTTTTTACATTTTAAGTATTACTATCCCTTTAAATGCTCAAGAGTTTTCCAATGCATTACATGCAGAGGGCACAATGCATTGCCAGTGGTTTTCTCAAAACTAATAGCAAGTGATATACAGCACATTTGCATACCTGGGAACTTTCAAGATGAACTGACCCTGAGATCTTTGAAATAATAGTTACATAGTTACATAGTTACATAGTAATTTAGGTTGAAAAAAGACTTGCGTCCATCCAGTTCAACCCTTTTCCTATTCCTGTTTACCATCGCTGACCCAAAAGAAGGCATCTGACTCCAAATGGCAATCAGACTTCTCCCTGGATCAACAAGCCCTAACTAAATATTAATCCCAATACTAACGTGCATAGCCCTCTATATTATGCTCTTTTAAATAATTATCCAGGCCCCTTTTAAAGGCATCTAATGTATTTGATAGCACCACCTCCTCCGGAAGTGCATTCCATACCTTTATTGTCCTTACTGTAAAGAAACCCTTCCGCTGTTGTAGACTAAATCTCCTTTCCTCAAGTCTAAGCGGGTGGCCCCTTGTCCTGTGTACTGTTCTGTTAATGAACAGGTCTTTTGAAAGCCCTTTATATGGGCCTTGAACATATTTATATAGTGTTATCATATCCCCTCTAAGACGCCGTTTCTCTAGTGTGTACAAGTTTAACTTTTCTAGCCTCTCTTCATAACTAAAACATTCCATTCCCCTTACTAGTTTTGTAGCCCTCCTCTGCACTCTCTCTAGTTCCATAATGTCCTTCTTCAGAAAGGGCGCCCAGAATTGAACAGCATATTCTAGGTGGGGTCTTACCATGGACCTGTAAAGAGGCATAATTATATCTTCCTCCCTTGAGTCAATACCCCTTTTAATACATGCCAATATCTTATTGGCCTTTGCCGCTGCCAGCTGGCACTGCATGCTACTGCTAAGTCTATTGTCTACCATTACTCCTAAATCCTTTTCATTAGTAGATTTCCCCAGAGAAACGCCATTTAAACTATATGTTGCATTTTTATTATTATACCCAAAATGCATAACTTTACACTTGTCTATATTGAATCTCATTTGCCATTTGCCTACCCAGTTACTCAATTTGTCCAAGTCCTCTTGTAATGAAGACACATCCAGTTCAGACTTTATTACCTTACTTAATTTTGTGTCATCGGCAAACACTGATACATGGCTTCCTATGCCCTCTGGGAGGTCATTAATAAACAAATTAAAAAGAAGAGGACCCAGGACAGATCCCTGAGGCACTCCACTTATCACGTTTATCCAACTGGAGAACTTGCCATTTACTACCACTCTTTGCATTCTATCTTTCAGCCAATTTCCAATCCACTCACAAACATTTTGCCCTAGTCCTATTTCATTCAATTTGTACAGTAACCTCTTGTGTGGAACCGTATCAAATGCCTTGGCAAAGTCTAAATAGATCACGTCAACCGCCTCTCCCTCATCTATATTATTACTTACTTTTTCATAAAATGCGATCAAGTTCGTTTGACAAGACCTATCTTTCACAAAGCCATGTTGGCTATTGCTAATGATATTCCTGTTCCAGCAGAATTCTTGAATATATTCCCTTAGCAACCTTTCAAACAGCTTCCCTACCACAGATGTCAAGCTTACGGGTCTGTAATTTCCTGGCTGGGACTTTGATCCCTTTTTAAATATGGGCACCACATCTGCTTTACGCCAATCCATGGGCACCATACCAGAAATAAAAGAATCCCTGAAAATCAGATATATCGGTCTGGCCAGGGTCTGGCTTAGCTCTTTAAGTACCCGTGGGTGTATACCATCTGGCCCCGGAGCTTTGTCTACCTTGACACCATTCAATTGTTTTAACACTTTTTCTTGTTAACCCTTAAAGCTTCCCATAATGTAGATTTTATGTGATGTGTGCCTGCTTGCTCTAACACAGAGGTGCTCCGGTCCGTGTGCGAGGGACCTTTAACATGCTACAATTTGGTTAACAAACTGCCTGAACACAAACAAGACAAGCAGGACATCTCCCACTGTCTTTCTGGTACTAATGGTGCCAGTTTAGAGGCTAAGGAAACATTTAATTGGGGAAATTCATATAGCAGGTGACACACCTCTCACCCTGAGAATTTGGCCCTTCACCCTGAGACCCTGAGATTTGGGTCAAAACCCTGAGTCTCTGGGTCAAACCCTGAGAGTTCCCAGGTATGCATATTTGAATATGTTCTCCAAAGTAAAAGAGTAAGGTCTGCAGTATTTGGGTAGGTCATTGGGTTTGTTGTTGTACTGGGTGGATATTGATTTGTTAATCAAAGAGTTTACTTCCTATAGACAAATAATCGTAAAATCTTCTGGGAAAAGGTTCAATGAATGCCGCTTCCAATTACTGACCGAGGACCTCATCTGTGTAATCACCATAATCCATTGTAAACATTCCACCTTCTCCATCAGCAGCTTTTTATCATTCTGAAGGAGTCATTGCTAATCTCTTTAAGGACTTTTCTTTTCAGATAATGAGAGATTTGTAGCTGTATTTTTGTTTGACAGATCTATGGATATACTTATAAAACGTATTGATGAAAGAACTGTGCCTAGAGCACTACATTTTGAAAGGCACCTCAATTGTGCTGACCACGCCCATATTCTGAGTTCTGGGTGTGGCCAATGTAATCTCATTGTCCCTGTACCAGTTTATATGACCCTTTTACTGGCTGTTGTTTAGCCCCTTGTATGCGATTGGATGTGTTGGAGAACTCACTAGCAACCCAGAGCTTAGAGTAGATGTGTCACCTAATAATAAATAGTGCCTTATTGATCCCTCACCCCCTAAGCACATGTAAAACAGACATTAGTCTAAGTGCATGTGCAATGTTTAAAGGGGAACTACCACCCTGCAATAACTTAACCTGAAATGAGTCTTAATCTGGCGACTAGCTGCTTAGTAGCGCTAGTCGCCAGCAATATTACCCGGTTCCAAAGATTTTTGCGTTTTTCCGACGGTCACAGGAGCAGGAAGCACGGCCATCTCGTCACAGTGACGTCTGTGCGCCTGCGCTGTCAGTCCAAGTGGCTCCGAAAGGGACTGACAGCGCAGGCGCACGGACGTCACTGTGACGAGATGGCCGTGCTTCCTGCTCCTGTGACCGTCGGAAAAACGCAAAAACCTTTGGAACCGGGTAATATTGCTGGCGACTAGTGCTACTAAGCAGCTAGTCGCCAGATAAAGACTAATTTCAGGGTAAGTTATTGCGGGGTGGTAGTTCCCCTTTAAGAGATGGTAATGTTTCACATAAAAGCAGCTCCAATTAATCTTTATAGTATTTGGGCCATGGAGAGTGTTATTTCAATTCTGTCAGAGTTTTAGTTCAAGAGTAATTGAATGATAAAGTATCCCCCTCCCACCCCAATTAGTGATGTTACACTGCTCACCTCAGAGCAGCAAGACTGTCCGGATGGATCACAGAGAGAGACAATCTACAATGATCATAAGGGAAAAACGTGAAAAACCTGTCAAGGGGGGCAGGGTTTTCAATGTTCTCACAGTAAGAAGATTGTCCCTCGCTGCGATCTGTCTGGTCTGTGGACCAGATTCCACATCTGAGAGGAGGCAGCTTACACTAGGTAAAAGGGGTGGGAGGGGGATACTTTATCATTCAGTTACTCTTGAACTACAACTCTGACAGTATTGAAATAACACTCTCAATGTCTCAAATACTATGAAGATAAATTGGAGCTGCTGTTTTTGTGAAACATTACTATCCCTTAAAACTTTACCTTACTTTGTCTTTAGTAGGAACAAAGAGAGCGCTGCCATCTTGACAGTGCTTTACTTCCATGGTCCTGTCAATCTTTTAACTTAAGCCAGCCCCTTCACAATGGAGCCAGTGGCATAACTATAGGGGTCGCAGCGACCCCTGCGACCCCCTCCTCCTGGCGCTGCAATCTCCCTCCCGCGCTCTAGTAAAGCAGAGCGCTGGGAGATGACATCATCTCCCAGAGCTCTGCATTACAGAAGAGGACAGCGCGGGAGCACGACGCACCAGCCCGCCTCTCCTGCCACTCCACTGGACCCCCAGGGATTGGGAGGTAGGAAATGATGGCATTGTGGAGGGCCCGGGGGCCAATGTGTTCGGGGGTTGGGGGGGGCCCATGTCACTTCTTGCACCAGGGCCCAGACAGTTCTAGTTACGCCTCTGAACGGAGCTTGATGTTGTCCCGCGGGACATGTGCATTTCACAGTGAGCACCTAGAAAGAAGGTAGGAACGCCTGTGGGCATGCTAAGGACTGATAAAGGGGAAGGCTTTTGATTCAGTTCAGTACAGCTTGTACCACACTGAGCTCCGAAAATTACATCAGCAGGTACATTTGTGGAACTCGGATATAGGGCAAATACTGGGAATTCCATAAAAAAACAGACTTCATTATTATAGCACACAAGGAATGAAAAAATATAACTTATAGAAAGGTGAAAGTTCAGCTTTAAAAGCTTTTCTTGTTTGTGTATGTCATAGGGTATTTCCTGTGTCAGGGAGCAGTGGGTGGGACTGTGGGCGGGGTCATGTGATGGCCATAGACAGAGCTAAGAGTGTCTAAGGTGCATTGCCTAGGGGTATCTGAGTTGTAAATTCGGCCCTGTAAGCGGGCACCCCAGCTTTGCTGGCAACACTCGCCATGCTGAGTTGTGGGTGGGTTCAGCGCAATCCCAATGCCTCTGCATGAGGCACCTGTTCATGTTTTATTGTGGCCAATTTCTTGGACAGTTTTTATACTTAACAATACAGTAGTATTGCACCATATTCACATACTGCCCCCAGTAGGTCCCTAGAGAAACTGCAAGTGAGTTTGCACTCTAGCTTTGCCTGTTTCTTCAGTCATATTTACTTATTGATTATTTCTTTATTTATTGTTCTTTATATATTTTATGGTTACAAAGAAAACCTCCAAAAATACTCAGATACAGCAGACCTCCTATAAATGACATTTTTGTTATACCTGACTCCTGGCAGAATTCACCATTATAAACCTCAGACCTCTTTGTTTTGTGCTTGTATATAAGGTTATAATGGAACATTTGGCAGTGCAGTGGAAAAGGGTGGGTCACCAGGGTCATGGACAAACCAATGTTATGACCCTCTCAGAGCCAATAATCCCTCTAATTCAGGGATGTGCATCATGTGTTCTCCAGGTGTTATTGGACAGTGTTTGATGTCTTAGGACAGTGGTTCCCAATCCATGCCCCCAGTGCCTACTGGCAGGCCAGGGTGTAAAAATGTCCTTGCTAGAACACAGGTGAGTTAATTAGAGGCTAAGTGACTTTGATTAACTTGCAAGTGATCTTCAAAAGGAAGGCCTCAAATCCTGGCCTGTTAGTGGGCCCTAAGGACATGGATTGGGAACCACTGACAGTGGTTCTCAACCAATACCGTCAAGGCAGAGCTGGATTAACACTCCAAGGGGCCCTAGGCAAGGTATCGGTTTGGGCCCCCCCCATATCTCTCTAACTTTGTCTACCTACACATTGTTTAGTTTACACTACAATTTTGTGGGCACAGGTACTCAAAGGATTATCCAATGACTGGATAACCCTTTGAGTGCCTGTGCCCACAAAACTGTAGTGTAAACGAAATACTGTGTAGGTAGTCGGGGTTAGGGAGGAAACCCATGATACATTACTTAATTTTTGTCCTCTCTCTGCTCCCTGGGCCAGTCTGCCCCTGGTATGGAGATTCCACCAGCTCCAACTTGCGCCCACCAGCTCCACTTTGCCCCCATCAGCTCCAACTTGCCCTCATCAGCTCCAACTTGCTCCATCAGCTCCACTTTGCCCACCAGCTCCACTTTGCCCCTTATCAGCTCCAACTTGCCCCCACCAACTCCATTTTGCCCCCACCAGCTCCAACTTGCCCCCCATTACAAACCTGTAGCTGCTGTAGCTCCCCCGTGGTCTTCTCTTCAGTAATGCAAAGTGTGCTGGGAGATGTTGACTCCTAGCTCGCTCTGCATTACTAAAGAGGCGACGAGGGAGCACCGTAGCTACACAGACCTGACTGTGTTGCGATGCCCGGCGGAGGAGTCCTGCTAGAAGGAACGGCGTTCCCACGCGTTTCTGGAGGACTCGTTGAGTGCAGGAATGAGGCTTCCTTCGGGCTCCCTCATTGGACCGGGCCATAGGGAGGCACCTTGTGCGCCTTGCCTATAATCCAGCTCTGCGTCAGAGCCCTCTAACAGGCCAGCAGGACCTGTGGATTTCTCAGCTTCAGTACAGGTGAGTTAATCAAAATGATTGATCTTCTTCTGATTGACTCATTGGTTTTCCCACATGCAAATCCTAAAGTCCTGGCCTGTAGATGAGGGATGAGAGTCACCACTCTAGGATACCAATGTCACCTCAAAGTAGAGGTTAAAACACCCACCATCAGGCATTCACTAGTGCTTTTTTACGATTTAAGGCACAGGTGTAACTAGAAGCCACTGGGCCCTGGTGCAAGAACTGCCATGGGCCCCCCGATGACATTGCCCCCCTTCAACCACATTGGCCTCCCCATTGGCCATCTCCACTGACCACCTCCACACTGTCCCCCAGTTCCACATTGCCACCACACTGCCCTCTGTCACCACATTGCCCCAATCTCCACATTGCCCCTCATCTCCACATTGCCCATCTCCTACCTCCCTGGTGGTCCAGTGGCGTGGCAAAATTCAGGAGAGGTTTGTGCCTTCTTCCACACAGACCTCTATGCAGATGGAGCTCCCACACGTCCCTCTTATAATGCAGAGCTCTGGGAGATTATGTCATCTCCCAACCCTCTGCATTACTAGAGTGCCAGCGGGAGATCAGCTATCAGAATGTTGCGGGCACCAGGCAGTGGGGTCGCAGGGGACGGACGGTCCCGGGAGTGACGGGCCTGGTTGCAGGTGCAACCCTTGTGACCCCTATTGTTACGACACTAAGGTTTATAAAGTACACCAGGGCTGTCCGATTTCAGTCCAAAAGAGCCACCAACAGATCAGGATGTAAGGATTTCCCTGATTAAGCGCAGGAGAGTCAGTCACAATGAATGATCCACTGACTCACCTGTGATTAATCAGGGAAATCCTTACATCCTGGCCTGTTGGTGGCCCCTGATGACTGAACTTGGACAGCCCTGAAGTACACAATAAAGCTAGTATACATGAGAGGACACTTACAATGTAAATGAAATATGGTAAGGACAAAAGAGCTCCCAAAAAAATAATAAAAGAATAGATGTCACATTTGACACCGAAATTGTAATCAAGGGTCTTAATTAAGTCAATTAAAATGTGTTAAAACCAGAATATAGGTAGCACACATAGCAACAAGCAATTAGCAAAACCAGTACTTGTTAAGCCTTGGAGTGCAATGCATAGTACACAGTCAGTCTTTGTTGAGGTCATGCCACCACACAAGCATGGTTGCTCTACTCAAAATAATCATTCGGATTTCTAGAACATGCTAATTGGCCAGACTTATCAGTTGGTCCCTGACCGCTATTGTGGACCCAGTATCTGCTTTGAAGACTTGGCAATAAAGACTTTTTGGTATATACCAGGGCTGGGCATTTGTTTTGGCTTGAGGATCACATTTCTTTTGAGAATTGTTTTGGGGTGAACATAGTTGTAATGCACCTCCAAATCAAACAATGTAGCCTTGCCCCATTACCTGATCAAGAAAATTAGGTCTACACAGCAATCTAAAAAAGGAGATTAAATACTCAAGCACATTTTATTAATACAGGAAAAATAACAAAAAAAATAATCTAAGTACATACAATATAAAATCACTTAACCCATTGAGTGCCAGAGGGGTCTTTGCAATGTGTTGTGTACCCCACTCAAAGGGTTAAAAACAACACACACACACACACACACACACACACACACACACACACACACACACACACAAAACATAATCCCTTCCAGCAGGCAAGATATTCATGAAGAAAATATACAGAATTTAAATAAATACAAGAATATAATATGCTGTCGGGAAAATACAGGTATTTTCCTGAGAAATGGAAGTATATAACTGTAGACAAATAGCTAAGTACACTGCCACATATGAGGTTAAAATGCAAGTGCTATACAAAACTCATTAGTGTAACAAAAAACAAAGTGCTTGAAAGGCTTGAGGGCCGCATTTCGTTTTAGAATTGTTTCTGGGGCATAGTTGTAATGCACCTGCAAATGGAACAATGCACCCTTGCCCCTCTAGTAATTCCCTTCTGGACCGGTAAAAGAGATTGAAGTACGTGTGTGAGAGAAAAAGGATCAATGTACATGAGAATGACATTCAAATAAGGCTGTCTGATCACAAACTGTGAATTGATACATTCATTGATGCACAGTGACTGTATCAATAATGTATCAATTCTCAGTCTCTCTCTCTCACACACACACACACACACTGATAAAGTGAAACACTGTATTGCAAGTACATTTTTCACCCTTCCTTTGCAGAAACAGCCAGAAGTGATATTTTTATGTCTAGGAGTTACTCATCTGAGTGGGTGTAAATGTTCACCCAAAAAGAGAAGCTCCTTCTGCAGGAAATCCTGAGAAAAGTGCAATTTTTCTGCTCTTTTTTCAGCTGCGACTCCCAGCCTTTATCCACAGCATTAGAACCACACATACTGATTTCCAGCCTTGTACCCCTGTAGCCAAAGACTCACACATTATGACCCTCAGCCTTGTCCCATGGTGGACATAGAACCACACATACTGACCCCCCATCCTTGTCCCACTCCTCTGTTAAGCATAGAATAGCACGCACTGACTCCAGTCCTTGTCCCACTGCATTGGTAGCCATAGAATCACACATACTGACCTGACCCCTCTCCCCCCCACACACATACACACAAGCCTGGTCTCCTTGCACTGGTAGCTATAGAACCTCACAAACTGACAGCCCGACCTTGTCCCACTGCACTGGTAGCAACAGAACCATACATACTGCCCCCCAGCCTTGTGCCACTGTATTCGTATCCATAGAACCACACTACTGACTCCTAGCCTTGTTCCGCTGCACTCGTGTCCATATACCCACTTTCTGGCAGAATTCTCTTGTTCTTTTCTACCTCTTCACTAATAATAAAATGCCAGATGTATGTTTGTCCGATGCAGTCATGTGCAGTAGAGACTGTCCGAACACAGTCATGCACAGTAGAAACTGCTGGAACGTGTCAGTCACAGCAGAGACTGCCCAAATGCAGACATGCACAGTAGAGAGTGCCGGAACGCAGTCATGCACAGTAGAGACTGACAGAACGCAGTCATGCGCAGAGACTCTGGGAAAGCAGTCATGCACAATAGAGACTGACCGAACGCAGTCATGCACATTAGAGACTGACCGAACACAGTCATGCTCAGTAGAGACTGACTGAACGCAGTCATGCACAGTAGAGACTGCCCGAACACAGTCATGCGCAGTAGAGACTGACCGAATGCAGTCATGCACAGTAGAGACTACCCAAACACAGTCATGCACAGTAGAGACTGCCTGAATACAGTCATGCGCAGTAGAGAGTGCCTGAACACATCATGCGCAGTAGAGACTGACCGAACACAGTCATGCACAGTAGAGACTGCCCGAACACAGTCATGCACAGTAGAGAGTGCCTGAATGCAGTCATGCGCAGTAGAGACTGACCGAATGCAGTCATGCACAGTAGAGACTACCCAAACACAGTCATGCACAGTAGAGACTGCCTGAATACAGTCATGCGCAGTAGAGAGTGCCTGAACACATCATGCGCAGTAGAGACTGACCGAACACAGTCATGCACAGTAGAGACTGCCCGAACACAGTCATGCACAGTAGAGAGTGCCTGAATGCAGTCATGCGCAGTAGAGAGTGCCTGAACGCAGTCATGCGCAGTAGAGACTGACCGAACACAGTCATGCACAGTAGAGACTCTGGGAACGCAGTCATGTGCAGCAGAGACTGACCGAACGCAGTCATGCACAGTAGAGACTGCCCAAACACAGTCATGCGCAGTAGAGACTGACCGAATGCAGTCATGCACAGTAGAGAGTGCCTGAATGCAGTCATGCGCAGTAGAGACTGACCGAATGCAGTCATGCACAGTAGAGACTGACCGAACACAGTCATGCACAGTAGAGAGTGCCTGAATGCAGTCATGCGCAGTAGAGAGTGCCTGAACACAGTCATGCACACTAGAGACTGACCGAACACAGTCATGCACAGTAGAGACTCTGGGAACGCAGTCATGTGCAGTAGAGACTGACAGAACGCAGTCATGCACAGTAGAGAGTGCCTGAATGCAGTCATGCGCAGTAGAGACTGACCGAATGCAGTCATGCACAGTAGAGACTGACCGAACACAGTCATGCACAGTAGAGAGTGCCTGAATGCAGTCATGCGCAGTAGAGAGTGCCTGAACACAGTCATGCGCACTAGAGACTGACCGAACACAGTCATGCACAGTAGAGACTCTGGGAACGCAGTCATGTGCAGTAGAGACTGACCAAACGCAGTCATGCACAGTAGAGACTGCCCGAACACAGTCATGCGCAGTAGAGACTGACCGAACGCAGTCATGCCCAGTAGAGACTGCCCAAATGCAGTCATGAACAGTAGAGAGTGCCTGAATGCAGTCATGCACAGTAGAGACTGACCGAATGCTGTCATGCGCAGTAGAGAGTGCCTGAATGCAGTCATGCGCAGTAGAGAGTGCCTGAACACATCATGCGCAGTAGAGACTGACCAAACACAGTCATGCACAGTAGAGACTGACCGAACACAGTCATGCACAGTAGAGTGTGCCTGAATGCAATCATGCGCAGTAGAGACTGCCCGAACACAGTCATGCGCAGTAGAGACTGACCGAATGCAGTCATGCACAGAGGAGACTGCTTGAACACAGTCATGCACAGTAGAGAGTGCCTGAACACAGTCATGCGCAGTAGAGTTTGCCTGAATGCAGTCTTGCGCAGTAGAGACTGACCGAACGCAGTCATGCGCAGTAGAGACTGACCGAATGCAGTCATGCATAGTAGAGACTGCCTGAACACAGTCATGCGCAGTAGAGACTGACCGAACGCAGTCATGCCCAGTAGAGACTGCCCAAATGCAGTCATGAACAGTAGAGAGTGCCTGAACACAGTCATGCGCAGTAGAGAGTGCCTGAATGCAATCATGCGCAGTAGAGAGTGCCTGAATGCAGTCATGTGCAGTAGAGAGTGCCTGAATGCAGTCATGCGCAGTAGAGACTGACCGAACACAGTCATGCACAGTAGAGAGTGCCTGAACACAGTCATGCGCAGTAGAGAGTGCCTGAACACAGTCATGCGCAGTAGAGACTGACCAAACACAGTCATGCACAGTAGAGACTGACCGAACAGTCATGCACAGTAGAGTGTGCCTGAATGCAATCATGCGCAGTAGAGAGTGCCTGAACACAGTCATGCGCAGTAGAGAGTGCCTGAACACAGTCATGCGCAGTAGAGACTGACCGAATGCAGTCATGCACAGTAGAGACTGCCTGAACACAGTCATGCACCGTATAGAGTGCCTGAACACAGTCATGCACAGTAGAGACTGACCGAACGCAGTCACGCACAGTAGAGACTGACCGAACACAGTCATGCACAGTAGAGACTGCTTGAACACAGTCATGCACCGTATAGAGTGCCTGAACACAGTCATGCACAGTAGAGACTGACCGAACGCAGTCACGCACAGTAGAGACTGACCGAACACAGTCATGCACAGTAGAGACTGCTTGAACACAGTCATGCACAGTAGAGAGTGCCTGAACACAGTCATGCGCAGTAGAGTTTGCCTGAATGCAGTCTTGCACAGTAGAGACTGACCGAACGCAGTCATGCGCAGTAGAGACTGACCAAATGCAGTCATGCATAGTAGAGACTGCCTGAACACAGTCATGCGCAGTAGAGACTGACCGAGCGCAGTCATGCCCAGTAGAGACTGCCCAAATGCAGTCATGAACAGTAGAGAGTGCCTGAACACAGTCATGCGCAGTAGAGAGTGCCTGAATGCAGTCATGCGCAGTAGAGAGTGCCTGAATGCAGTCATGCGCAGTAGAGAGTGCCTGAATGCAGTCATGCGCAGTAGAGACTGACCGAACACAGTCATGCACAGTAGAGAGTGCCTGAACACAATCATGCACAGTAGAGAGTGCCTGAATGCAGTCATGCGCAGTAGAGAGTGCCTGAATGCAGTCATGCGCAGTAGAGAGTGCCTGAACACAGTCATGCACAGTAGACACCGCCCAAAATCACAAACCGTGTACGGGCTTTTACACTAGTTACTCTATATCACATTAATATGAAATGCACTTTTTTCTTGATGTATTTTTATTCTTTATAATTTAAAAGTAAAGAGATATAAAAAAAATTACAATTGTCCAGAAAAATCTGACAAAGCAGAATCTGTGAGAGAAAGTTAACACTTTGATTGACAGAGGGGTACACAACGTATTGCTCTAGGGTTAACTAGAGAGGTTTCCAACATATTCCAAAGTGTTGGAAACCTCTTGAACGTGCAAGGAGTTTAATCAGCTGAAATCTGAGGTTGAAGCTATTCTGTTGTAAGTAACACGTTAGAAACTGAAGCTTTGTACATATTAACCAACGTGTTGAGTTACGTGAATAATAAAATCAGGAAATAGCACGACACAGTTCCTTATCCTGTATGCAAATAGTAGTTGTTTTTTTAACTAACTATATATATATTTCCTATCCCTGCTGATCAGTTGCTACAATCCTAAAATGACATTGTCATGGGAATGACTCATTTGAGCTGTTCACACTTCACAATGTCATAAGATCACTTACACACATTGCTAATGCCTAGAAGCTGATCACTGTGACTTTGAGTGTGGACAATTTGTGATGACATCAGGTTAAGGAGTGCCGGATCCAGTTTCATTGTGTCATGTATCCTCCCCCCCCAGTGCTCTGATGGGAACAGGACTTTCACTACATTCTGTAATTGCTAACTAGACATTTCATACATTATCTGTATGACGTAGGACCACAGGCACAAAATAAAAGTGGTGCAATTCTGGAGCAAATCAGCAGCTCAACAGGGGAGAAATAAACATTTCAATAAACTTAACCCTTTGAGTGCTTGAAGGGTTATGCAACACATTGCTCTGCAATGTGTTGCATATGCATCTGGCACTCACAGGGTTAATGGGTTACATTCTGTAATTGCTAACTAGACATTTCATATATTATCTGTATGACGTAGGACCATAGGCACAAAATGAAAGTGGTGCAATTCTGGAGCAAATCAGCAGCTCAACGGGGGAGAAATAAACATTTCAATGTGTTGCAAATGCATCTGGCACTCAGAGGGTTAATGGGTCTTTTAATCCTTCAAATGCTAGTGAGGCACCTGCACCTTGTTTTGCATAGCATTCAAGGGGTCAATCTTGTGTTTGATCATATGTAAAATCTAATTACCTTTAAATTTTATTATTTTGTTTCTCATTTTCACCTGTTCTTTTTTTTTTTTTTTTTTTCTTTTAGAATTTTTGTGTCTGACAGAAATCTCACTGGACAGCTTTCTGTCATAAAACGTTAACACTATCCCTTCAGCAGTGAGTTCTCTGTATGCATTATTTAATAGACAGCTTCTAGCGGGGGCGGGGGGGAATGAAGAAACTCACAGAATCTGATTGGCTACCCCTTGTGCATAAGCACACATCCCAGCCAATTGTATTGTAGGAAACATTTAAACAGAGACTGGCAATATATAAAAGCCATTCTCTGTTCAAATTTCCCACAGAAAGGCACGAGAGGTAACTCTGAGAGGGGGGATTTTTGTCCAGCATTCCTGTGACTGCAGCTTACTTTAACCCTTTGACTGCCACCAGCTCTTTAACATTTGTACTGGTATAAGAACATTTGCATTTGGACTGGCACAATATCTTTTACAATCAGACTGGCAGCAACAATTTAATGACTGCATATCTTTGATTCATACTTTTTATGAGCAAATTTAATGCTGACTTTTTTTCTTCTTTTCAGGGACATCTTTGGCACACAGAAGACAGAAGATGAAGAGAAAGAAGAATACGGAAGATAGAAGATGACAGAAGAAGATGGACAGTAGCTGATCAGGGTGCTGAAGCCCTCTGGACATTAGGATTACAGATAGGTGTTTATTTTCAGGGATGTTAACTTAGCCGGATTAACCCTGTGCGGGTATGCAACGTTGTGCAATGCGTTGCATGCCTCAATGGCACCCATAGGATTAATTCTACTACCATTACACACATTTTTTGAGTACTTCTGCACCCCACAAAAACTGGGTGCAGATTTTCTTTAGTTAAAGTGGGTCCCTGAATGCATGTTTCTGCTTAAAGGGATAGTAATGTTTCACAAAAACAGCAGCTCCAATTAATCTCCATAGTATTTGGGCCATGGAGAATGTTATTTCAATACTGTCAGAGTTGTGGTTCAAGAGTAATTGAAGGATAAAGTTTCCCACTCCCGCCCCTTTTACCTAGTGTAAGCCATCTCTTCTCAGATGTGGAATCTGGTTGCTTGACCAGACAGATAACAGAAGGTGACAATCTTCTTCCTATGAGAACAATGAAAACCCTGCCCCCCTTGACAAGTTTTTCAGGTTTTTCCCTTATCTTAATTGAAGATTGTCCCTCTCTGCAATCTACCTGGGCACATCCCTTCTGATCTGGCTGAGCAGTGTTACATCAGTAAAAGGGGGGGAGGGGGATACTTTGTCATTGAATTACTCTTGAACTACAACTCTGACAGTATTGATATAACACTCCCCAAGGTCCAAATACTATGATGATTAATTAGAGCTACTTTTATTATGAAACATTACTATCCCTTTAACGCATGGAATTGAATGGGAGTATTAGACTTCTTTTAATGGGTTCCAATGTGCGGTATATTTAGCACCCAACGTGTTTTTTTAACAGTACAGGTAACTGAATGGTTACCGTGCTTGAAAAATACCGTTGGCTGCTTTTATGGCCGATGGGGCCAATTGAATCGAGGCTATAATCTCCCCCGGAATATTTTCTGCTTGTTTAGAAGGAATTTTGCTTAAACTAAATCAGAATAGAAAAGTACTTAACATCAAGGTTACTTGCAAGAAAGCATTGAAGAATTATAGCAGGAGAATATCAACAAAATGCATGTAATGTTTAACAACTTTACCATACCAAGGAAAATAACAGAAGATGGACAGGAAGTAGACGAAGTGGACAAGAATGTATAATTTAGACAGGAAATGTCAACAGATGGAAACACTATGATGAAAATTGATCAACAAATAAAATTGGCATGGCAAGCATTTGGAAACATAGAAGTGGCATAATATGCCACTCAGCCTCAAGTGAAAGGTTTTTTTATACCAATGTGTCTGCTGTGAAACATGAATATTAAATGCCAAAACCAAACAAAAACTTAAGGTTACGCAAAGAAGTATGGAACATTAAAGTCTGAACATAGCAAAAAGCATACCTCCCAAGTGTCCCTCTTTAGGAGGGACAGTCCCTCTTTTAGACCCAAATCCCTCTGTCCCTCTTTCCCACCCTGATGTCCCTGTGTTTAGGAGACCAGACTGTGTGGTGTGTGTATAAGTGCATCATATTACTCTACAGCAGTGGTTCTCAATCTTTTTTTGGTCGGGGCACCCCTAACACGTAATCTAGAACATTTGGGGCACCCCTAACATTTTTAGTGTAATTTATCAAGGACATAATGATGGGTACAATATATAAATATGCAGTTATTATTAGGTCTTATAATCATAATAACAACACTAAACATATTGTGCATAACAATTTCTATAAAACTTTATTTAAAAGGCCATTGTTGTTAGGCTTTATAGAAAACACAGGGCACCCCAAATTTATGTCCGTGGCACACCAAAGTGCCACGGCACCCTGGTTGAGAATCACTGCTCTACAGCAATAAAACTCACATTAATGTTTGTGTAAACCTCAGTATATGTGTATATAAATTAGTCTGTGTAAATAAAATACTATGGTCTTGTTATAAGTCATTTATTAGGTTACACAATGAGTAGTCATTAGGTCATGAAATAATAATATAAGTGTATCACTTTGCCCTACAGCAATAAAACTCACATTATTGTTTGTTTAAATGTCAGTATATGTGTTTATAAATTAGTCTGTGTAAATAAAATACTTTGGTCTTGTTATAAGTCATTTATTAGCAGAGGCGTAACTACAAGCCTCCGGGCCCTGGTGAAAGAATTGCCATGGGCCCCCCCGACCACATTGGCCCCCCTCAACCACATTGGCCACCTCCACATTGCCCCTTCAACAATGCCCCCATCACAATGCTCCTTCCACATTTCCCCTCAATCTCCACATTGCCCCTTCCACAATGCCACTATCTCCACATTGCCCCTTCCACAATGCCCCTTCCACATTTCCCCTCAATCTCCACATCGCCCCTTTCACAATGCCCCCATCTCCACATTGCCCCTTCCACAATACCCCTCATTCTCCACATTGCCCCTTCAACAATGCCCCCATCACAATGCCCCTTCCACATTTCCCCTCAGTCTCCACATTGCTCCTTCCACAATGCCACCATCTCCACATTGCCCCATCCACAATGCCCCTTCCACATTTCCCCTCAATCTCCACATTGCCCCTTTCACAATGCCCCCATCTCCACATTGCCCCTTCCACAATGCCCCTCATTCTCCACATTGCCCCTTCAACAATGCCCCCATCACAATGCCCCTTCCACATTTCCCCTCAATCTCCACATTGCCCCTTTCACAATGCCCCCATCTCCACATTGCCCCTTCCACAATGCCCCTCATTCTCCACATTGCCCCTTCAACAATGCCCCCATCACAATGCCCCTTCCACATTGCCCCTCATTCTCCACATTGCCCCTTCAACAATGCCCCCATCACAATGCCCCTTCCACATTGCCCCTCAATCTCCACAATGCCCCTTCCACAATGCCCCTTCCACATTGCCCCTCAATCTCCACAGTGCCCCTTCAACAATGCCCCATCACAATGCCCCTCATTCTCCACATTGCCCCTCAATCTCCACAATGTCCCCATCACAATACCCCCATCTCCACATTGCCCCTTCCACAATGCCCCTACTGACCCCCCCCGTCCTCCTAACTCGAGTCCCTGGTGGTCTAGCGGTGTGTGACATGACAGATCTGTACCTCATTCGGCACAGACCTCTGACTGGAACTTAAGCTCCCGCGTGGTTTTTAGTAATGTAGAGTGCTAGGAGATTATGTAATCTCTCTGCATTACTACAACGCCGACCGTCAGGAGATCAGCTGTACTGCCCTGTTTCATAAGTTGCTGTGGGTGCGTGGCGAGGGGGTTGAAGGGTGCAGCCGGACCCCTCAGAGTGACAGGACTGGTCGCAGGTACGACCCCTGTGACCCCTATTGTTACGCCACTGTTTATTAGGTTACACAAGTCCCTAACTATGGTGCAGAGAGTGCAGAAGCACCAGGTCTGGCATTCCTCTGCATTGCACATAAATGTAATATTTTATATTTATTGTTTTGCTGAGCAGACCTGTATTGTGCTTTACTGCTGGCTTGGCTAGCCAGCCAATTAGCTGTATTGATGAGTGATGCATGGGCGCGTAACCTCCCTTTGGTCTCTCTCACATGATTCTACGTGATGGTGAGAGCAGCCTGTCGTGTGGAAGACACAGAAGCAATGTTCCCACAAAGGTGCATGATTGCAAATTAATTTTCACCCCCTGTGTAGTGCACTGCCCCTTACCTCACACATAGAGGTGATGGTGGAAGATCAGTAAGGTACTGTGGAGGTGGTTGAGCAATGTAAAAACTTGAGTAGACATTAGTGAAGGCAGAAGGGTTAATGAAAATAGTGTCATATATGTTATGATCGTCAAAAAATATTTAACTTTTATTAAAATCAAATTTTAAAAAAGTTTTTTAAATATACATATCAGCCCTGAACTGTGTATATATTATAATCCGGGGCAAAGAGATGTTATAGAGTATTTGAAATCATAGCAAGAAGTGTTCTGAGGAGGGTGTATCAATAATTCAAGTGAATTAGCCTTCATTTGTTATAAAATCCATCTTTGTGGATTTAGTAACAAAAAAAAGCTAACTGACTTGAATTCTTGAATACTACCTCAACATCTCTTTCACCCTCATTATAATATATACATAGTTTCAGGGCCGGGTTTGCCGTAAGGCAGAGTAGGCATCTGCTTACAGGCGCACCCCACAGAGGTGCGCCTGTCATTGTAATGAAAAAAAAAAATTATGTATTTTTGTTCACAGCGTAAGGTCCATGCCTTCTTCGGCTCAGACAGAAGGCACAGACCTGTAGCTGTTGTTGCTCCCTCATCGGCTCTAATGCAGAGCGCTGGGAGATGACATCATCTCCCAGCGCTCTGCATTCCTAAAGAGACCACGCGGGAGCAACAGCAGCTACAGAAAAAGGCACAGACATCTACCTCTGGACCACCAGGGAGATAGGAAATGTATGCGGGAGGCAAAGTAGGGGCAATGTAAAGATGATGTGGGCAATGTGGAGTCAAGTTGGAGCTGATATAGTGGCAGTGTGGAGATGATGGGGGTAATGTGAGGGCAAGATGGAGCTGATGGGGCAATGTGGAGATGATGGGGGCAAGTTGTAGATGATGGGGCAAGTTGGAGCTGATGGGGGCAAGTTGTAGATGATGGTGGCAAGTTGGAGCTGATGGGGGCAATATGAGGGCAATATGGAGCTGATAGGGGATAAGTTGGAGCTGATGGCAATATTGAGCTGATAGGGGGCAATGTGAGGGCAATATGGAGCTGATGGGGGATAAGTTGCAGCTGATGAGGGGCAATGCAAGGGCTATATGGATATGGGGGGTAATGTGGAGATTTGGAGCATTGTGGAGGTGTCCAGTGGAGATGGCCAATGGGGGGGCACTTCAGATTTCTGTGCCTACAGACTCCTGACATGTAAATCCGGCCCTGCATAGTTTGGGGTTGATATGTATTCTTAATAAAATAAACCCTTTTTTTAATTTGGTTTTAATAAAAGTTAAAGCAGAGCTATCACCCCAAATAAAGTCCCCCCCAATAATTATTCATGTAGCGATAAGCATAGAAATAGTAGTATTATCCAGCATAAGCACAGCGTTATGAAGAAATCCTACTTCATCTGAAACTGACGGCCAGGCATCAGTGCAGACATCTTGGCTTAGAGATATCTGCGCACCTGCACTGTCCATTCCGGTCTCCTCTAGGAGGCGCTGCATTGTACCTTAAGGTAACAGGAAGGGACTGACGCTGCAGGCGCACAGAAGCCTCTAAAGCAAAAAGCCTGGCTGTCAGTCTCAGATCAAGTAGGATTTCTTAATAACTCAATACTTATGCTGGATAATAATACTATTTATAAACTTATCGCTATATGAATAATTACTGGGGGAGGGGGACGACTTTACTTGGGGTGATAGTTCCACTTTAAGTGTTAAATACTGTTCCCAGATTCATATGGAACTGTTTTCATTGACCCGTGTGTCATTATGTGCCCTCGCTAATGTCTACATACATCTTTTGGCAAAATCTTTATTGGGTTCATGTATTGTAGACAGAGAAGCACAGCTGCATGAATTACCGATTACTCATAAATAAGCAGCTGAGATAATATAACTGTGCACCAATTCTATTTTTTCCTTATACTTTTGGAGGTGGTTGAACGTCATTAAGATATTGATATGATAGTGGAAGGTCAGTAAAGGGTTAGTAATGTCAAAAAAGTTTTTCGGATTTAGAAGAGCTTAAAAAGTTAAGCTAAATGCCAAAAAAACGTATCTATCAAAACGCTATGGTTTGAGAGATACAGGCATTTAAAGTTCGATGTCTCTTGCTGACATCTATAAAGCCGTCAGCAGGAGATCTGTGTCGGTCGACACGGAGGCTCTGCAGCAGAGCCGCAATCACGCTATTGACAACAAATCCCTGCATTGGAATGGTCTAAAATGTGTGCCTGCAAACTAGTGTAGCTCCATTTCAACTGTAAGCTCTGTGGTATCATTAGTGTAGCTCCATTTCAACTGTAAGCTCTGTGATATCACTAGAATAGCTATATTTCAACAGTAAGTTATGTGGAATTAAAGTTGAAATAAAGTTACTCAAGAGCTACCACAGAATTTACACTGAAATTATAGCTGCATTTCAATTGTAAGCTCTGATTTACTTCACAACATTAATGACAGTTATAAAATTAGCAAAAGGAGGGTGGGATGGTACAGTGGGCTACAGCGATAACCTGAAGACAGGACATAAATGTGTGTGTGGCATAACTGGGGGCTGTGTTATGGGGGCCGTAACCTCCATTTTCCCAGGGGGCCTGGGTGCTGTCAGTCTGCCCCTGTCAGAACACAAAGGTTTATGACATCATTGAAAGAGTAAAACACCCAAAGTGGAAATGGGATGGTCACATAGCAAGAAGACCTGACAGTGGACCGACCAAACACATTTTGGAATTGATTCCACTTGATACCAAACACCCAAGAAGAACAAAGACAAGATAGGTTGTTGAAATTGCCAGCTTTGTTGGTGCACATGGACAACTGAAAGCACAATTATTGAAAACTTGCTGAGGAAGCTTTCATCTTTCAGCGGATTGACAATGGCTGTTTTTGGTTCGCTGTCTGCCCCTCCCTGGTGGCAGTCATACAAGATTCACTGTATTTCCATGGGGCAGTTATTTTGACAGGGGTGGCCAGGGGGGTACATGCCCCCACATCCCCTTCCAACTCCTCTCTTAATGCCGCTGAAAGTGTTAGTAATGTCCAAAAAAAAAGTTTTTTGCATATAGAAGAGCTTAAAAAGCTGAGCTATATGCAAAAAAACGTATCTCTCAAACCGCTATGGTTTAAGAGATACGGGCGTTTAAAGTTCGCTGTCTCCTACTGACAGCTGTAAAGCTGTCAGCAGGAGATTTGTGTCGGTCGACACGATGGCGCTTGAGAAGTGCCGGGATCTCATTACTTACAAGGAATCCTGTCATTGGAATGGTCTAAAACATGTGCCTGAACACCAGGCATTACATTACAGTTGTCAGTAGGAGACAGCGAACTTTAAACGTCTGTATCTCTTAAACCATAGCGGTTTGAGAGATACTTTTTTTGCATATAGCTCAGCTTTTTAAGCTCTTCTATATGCAAAAAACTTTTTTTTGGACATTAATAACACTTTAACCCCTTCGTGACAATGGACGTACATGTACGTCCTCTGTGGGTGTCACTTAGTGACAGAGGACGTACATGTACGTCCAGGAAATCCGGATCCCCGTGCGGCTGCACGCCGTTCGGGGACTCCGGATTCTGTTTAAAAAAAAAAAAAAATGTTAGACGGGCGTTAAGTGACGGCCGCGTCTGCACGCGGCCGTCACTAAGGGGTTAATGCAGCGTCCACTTTTACCTACTCCCTATGGATTTCCTAGTGTGTACCACAATGGAAGACAGAGTGCACTGGCTATGATGCACCACCTGGGGAGCTGCCCACCCCAAGGAAGCTCCTTGTACAACCAAAACATGCATTCTCAGAAATTCCTTAGTATTTGCTAATGTATACACTCTGAGTGTTAAACAATTAGCAACAGTGCCATCTGGTGTCTAGTCAGTTCCCCTGATGTGTAGACAATTATTCTACTGCATACTAACTCCATAGAATGTAATAGTAACAGCTCCACCACTCCATGCCAGTTTGACCTGTAATGACTTTTGAATGAGATTTTGAATAGCTTTTGTCAGCAATAGGAATAGACTTGTTTTACTGAGCAGCAAAAGCCATACAGTAAAGGTTTCCATAATAACACTTTACTGATCCTTAAAATCTCTATGACACATAAGTGAAGAGAAAATAGTGTAACACTTTAAATGTATTTAGGAAAATGTAACTCATTATCTTAATGTTCCCATACACAAATTTGCCATGACACGTCTATAGGGAATGACTGGTATAATGATAAAGCAAATGTCTCTGTAATATTGCACTGACTTGTTCCACACCACTGTAGAATCTTTCAGTTATAAGACTGAGCAATGCTAATTTGTCCATGTTCTTAGGGGGCCATTAGCTGCAGAACCCAATATTTTCTAGTTATGCTCCTGGGAGAGTACGTTGGTGTTTAAGGGGCCCGAAGATATTTTTAACCCCTTGAGTGCCAGAGAGGTACGCAACACATTGCAGAGCAATGCGTTGCATACCTCTCTGGCACTCAAAGGGTTAAACCAGCGCCCTCAAATGACCACTTACTCCACTGGCGATACAGTGTAGAAAAGATACAATGTATAAATGTCAGTGATGCATTTCAGAAAGGACTGCCTCCAGTCTATTAAAGGGATAGTAATTCTTAAGTATTGCTAATCCCTATAGTAAAGCCCTACTAAAAAAAACACATTGCCCCCAGTGTCATCTCTCAAACCTTTATGGTTTGAGAGATGATCGCTTCTAAAGTTGCCCTCTCCCTCCCCTTTCCCTGTAGTCAGAGTTGTAGCTGACTGCAGGGAAGCCTGTCGTACAACTTTCAGGTGGCTCTCCAGCACAGCCGGATCGCGTTACTTAAAAAGAAAACTTTCACTGAAATGGTCTTCTACATGTGCTTGGTTTGCAAGCACGCATAGAAGACCGGTTTAGTGAAAGTTTTTTTTAATTAACGCGATCTCGCCTCTGCTGCAGAGCCGCCTGATGATCTAAGACCAGATTTCCCTTCAGTCAGCTAGCATGCTGACTATGGGGAAGGGGGAGGGAGAGGGCAACTTTAGAAGAGATCATCTCTCAAACCATAAAGGTTTGAGAGATGACACTGGGGGCAATACATTTTTTTTAAGTACTACTTTGCTATAGGGATTAGTAATACTTAAGTATTACTATCCCTTTAAATATACCGAGCGCCCAGTGCAGAAGGAATAGTGCTACATTACATAACTATCCCTCATTTCACAGTGCCAGATAAAATGCTTTCTGGAAATAGAGATTCTGTCTGTGGCGTAACAATAGGAGTTGCACCTGCGATCAGGCCCGTCACTCCAGGGGTCTGGCCACCCCCTGCGACCCCATCGCCACACGCCCGAGTCCCCAGCAACTCAGCTGATCTCTCGGCGCTTTGGTAATGCGGAGCGCTGGGAGATTACATCATCTCCCAGTGCTCTGCATTACTCAGAACCGCGCAGGAGCAAGTAGGAGATGGACACGGGGCAATGTGAAGAATGTGGTGGTGGTGGGGGGGCCCATGACAATTTCTGCACGAAGGTCCGGTGGCATCTAGTTACACCACTGGATTCTGGGAGTTCAAAAGCATAAAATGGAAAAAACTAACCTCCAAATATGAAAAATAAGTAAATATAGGCCACTTGACTTTACATTTTATGCACTTACGCAGTATGTAAAGTGAAAATAAAAGGTCACTCCTGCTTTAGGACATTATGGGCCTTGCGTATAAAAATCTATTTTATTCAATTTTATACACAAGGCTCAAAATATCCTTAAGTGAGAGTGACCTTTTATTTTCACTTTACATACTGTGTATGTGCATAAAATGTAGTCAAATTGCATATATATATATATATATATATATATATATATATATTTAATTATTCATATATTTGCCAACTTTGTTGTCATTTAAAATCAAAACAAGCTGCACCATAGAGACCTCTTTAATTCACTGTGAAACAACGCATTGGGGGTCTCTCTAGTATCCAAGGGGTTCATCTACTTTTTTCAACCCCTATGTAGAATCGTTAAAGGGATAGTAATGCTAGTTTATAACAAATTTTAATATGCAACAAATTAAAAATATTAGTACAATGGACTATGTCTCATCTCTCAAACATGTAGAGTTTGAGAGATTTAAGCATCTAAAGTTCCCCCCTCCCGGCCATTTCACAGAAGTCTGCCCTCTAGCTGAAAGAAGCAGATTCTGGACCCGGGACTGTCCTGCAGCAGAGCCGAGATAGCGCTATATAGAAATAAATATTTCACTGGAACGGTCTACAAAGTGTGCCTGGTTTGCAAGCGCGCTTTGTAGACTATTATGATGATGTAATTATCTCTATATTGTGCTTTTCCCACTCTGCTGAAAAGCCGCAGGACAGTCCCGGGATCAGAATCTGCTTCTCTCAGCTAGAGTCCTGACGTCTATGAAAGGGGCGGGAGGGGGAAACTTTAGATGCTTCGATCTCTCAAAATATGCATGTTTGAGATATGGGACATAGCTCATTTTACTAATAATTTTAATGTGTACATTATTAAAATTTGTTATAAACTAGCATTACTATCTTTATCACCATATGGTGAGTTGCATTTAGTCGACTTTAGGGCCACATACGCAGCCTTTTGGGTGGATCTGATTGCCTGTGACTCACCAGTTCATTAACATCCAAGGGGATACATGCCAAGACAGTGGCTGTTAATAGGAAACCTTCATAGCAATACAGACCTATACATTGTAGGGCAGGTCTTTTGATGTGGTCCAGGGAAGGCAAAGCCTCAGTCTGTTGCACAACTCAGGGAATATCTCTAAATATGTGCTCAGATGGTACTACATATCCTCCAGAGTTCACAAACACTTTCTGAACACTTACAACCTATGCTGGAGAAGCTGTGAACAAATAAGCAATTTAAGCACATTTGGTGATCCTGTCCCATCAGTCAATCCATTTGGAAAAAAAAACTGTTGCACATTTTTACACATATCATGCCTACAGAGCCACTTGCCATATTATATACTAACAAAGGGCCAACGTTGAATTTTTTAGGTGCAATATCACAGTGGCCTGAAATTTTACAATGGCGCTGTTGCTACACGATCCTATGGACAGCTTTGGTCCCGGGACCATAAATCTCCATAGGATGGTGTAGCAACAGCTCCACTGTACAATTTCAGGCCACTGTGATACTGCAACTAAAAAATTCAAATTTGAAAATTAATAACTTTTGAATGAAACACCTTTCAGCAGTGGGAGTACTCTTGTTTTACTCAGGGGGATAAAACCTACAACATATTTTACTATCCCTTTAAGTCCTTTGAGTGCTTGTGGGGTATTCAACGCGTTGATGGACAATGGTTTGGCTAAGTTTGCGGCAGTGAAAGGGTTCAGTGTTTGAGAGCCAAAGAGGTATCCCTGCAGTGCAATGTGTTAGATACTTCTTTGAAACTGAAGGAAGCCAACACATTTTCTTTGGTTTCTTTAAACCCCTTCAGTGCCAACGAGGTATCCAAGACATTCCACTGCATGGATACTTGTTTGACTTTGACTGTCACAAACATATGCAAAGCATTGTCAATCAATGCGTTGACTATCTGTCAAGCAGTCAAAGGACTTAAACCCCACGGGCAACGCCTTGCCCTTTTTGATAGTATATTATAGGAAAGGCATTGTAGGAGATACAGCATAAGTGAAAACCAGACTTAGGTAATCCTTGTTACATGTCCCTATAACTGCACACATACATAAGAATGAGTGGGCAAGGTACCTTGTTGTCTGATTATGGGACTGTTTTACTCGCTAACCCATGTATGCATGTTTATTGTGCAGGGATTGATTCAGCAGTTCATATAATGTGTTAGTTACAGGATTGTGCAGTGTGGGTTTTATTTTGCAGTACATTTTGCCCTGTCAGTGCCATAAATGCTGAGAGAAGATGGCCTCATGTCCCTCCTACATGTACATCTTCATACCTCCCAACATTTCAAATTGCCAAAGAGGGACACCTTTGTTTTAGGGCGTGTTGCTGGGGGCATGGCCAGTAGGTGGGGCATTACCGATAATTTTTAGGCTATTTCATGACCTATTGACACCTCCTTGTGTAACCTAATAAATAACACAAAGTTTGATTTCCTAACAAGAGGGACATCAGGGTGGGAAAAAGGGATAGAGGGATTTGTGCCTAAAAGAGGGACTGTCCCTGCTAAAGAGGGATACTTTGGAGGTATGCATCTTGATTGACACGATGATGGTGGGTGAGTGCATGTGTGTGATATTATGTATCTATGTAGTGAGTCTAGTTGGGCTCATATTGATCCAGAAGATGAAAGCAGAAGTTGGTGACATGATCCATAGAGATTATGTCCCTATTTGGCATATCAGTATGGCAATTGAGCTGTGGGACCCCCTGATTGTATAACACAACTACCTCTAGTATATGTTATTTTTCGCAAGTTTGTGGCTCTGCACACTGCAAACTGCGCAGTGTGTATTTGTTGTGTGTTGGTTGTCGTGGGACTGACTTGTCTGATGCTGGGTCCTTTAGTAACTTGTTTGAAGATCAGGGAATGTTCCTATTGAGATACCTTGGACTTTTGTGTAGGGGTCCTCATGGTATTGGATCTTGACGTTGGCCAGAGATTCTTAATGTAAACATGACTTGTAGGTAACTGCAGATGATTTTGCTAGTTCACATATTGTTTATGTTTTATCTGTGACTGAGGTTTGAGCACACACCGCAACTAGGATTGCCACACAGCCGGTATTTTACTGGCAGGCCGGTAAAAAATTGGCTTCTGTCCAATGTTAAGTCTATGGAAGGAATGCCATGGCCGGTATTTTTTTGAAGAAAAGGTGGCAACCCTAACCATAACACTTACTGGTGGAGAGCTTTTGTTTGTGGACATCCAGCTGCATGGGAAGGGGGGAGGATCCAGCATGTAGCAACGCAGCCGGTTGGATATTTCATGGGCATCCGGGTGGCTTGTCGCATGCCTTGTGGAGCCATCTTATAGTATTTATATTTGGTTATCATGGCCACCGGGGGTGGGCATCCGGCACATTGCAATGTGTTGCGTTACATGTCCCGTTTGCATTGTGGTGGTGACTCATGTGCTTTACATTTGATGTGTTTTTTGATATGTCCCTCAAACAGATTAAATAATTAAACCATAATGGACTTTCTTAACCCCTGGAGTGCCAGAGAGGTAGGCAGTGCATTCAGAGGAGTAACGAGAACCCTCCGGGCCCTGATGCAATAAATGCCTTGGGACCCCCCCCGACCACATTGGCACCCGGACCCTCCACAGTGCCCTCATCTCCTACCTCCCAGGAGAGACAGATTGATGGGTTGTGCTCCCGCACGGTCCTCTTCTGTAATGCAGATCGCCTGGAGATGATGTCATCTCCCAGCGCTCTGCATTACTAGAGCGCCGGAGGGAGATTGCGGGAGCCAGGCGGAGGGGTCGCAGGGAGTGGCTGGGCCCCTGGAGTGACTGGCCCGGTCACGGGTGTGACCCCTATAGTTACGGGTTAATGGTGTAGAACAAAGACAGGCTTTCTTAAGCTCTTGACTGTCAGAGGGGTACCCAACGCATTGGTGCGCAGTACACCTCCACTACAGCAAGGCCCGCAGGACAAACCAGTTGGGAGCTTGCACCCCTCACACTCCTGGCGTGAACCACTGCAGGTCCTGTCCTGACTGCATGAACTCCTTCTCCCAGGCTTCTTCCTGTCACCGGCTCCTGTCACCTCCGAACTTACAGAAACCGCCTCCCCGTGTATATGTACATCTATATGAATGTGGCACAGGAATCAATGAATTGATTTTGTTTGCACTGATTATTTGCCACACTTTCAGTTGTGTTTTTTTTCCCCTGAAGAAGCAGACTGAGTCTGCGAAAACTTTTGGAAGACACACTGCTTTAGACTATCGGGTCTCCCCCACGCCCCTTGTCAGCTCTCTCCGCCTCCAACAGGCCCACACATCGGCCCGCTTGGCGTCCTTGAACGCACCGTACCACGAGGGTTACTCATGAACCGGTGGTGCTGATACTTCTACATCGTCACTTTTTTACTCTATTTGTATCAGCATGCGATTGCAGAGCCAACTTACATTGTAGAAACGGGTGACACTGTTGCAGGGAAGCGTGTGGATTGCCAAGTGACGAGAGGATCGAGACACAGGACAATCGGAAGACATAGTCAGTTTGTGACAACGGGAGAGAGACCCGTTTGAGGAGCATACAGCCCAAGAAGGGCTATTGTGAGTGTGATTTATGATTTTATTTTGTTTTTATTCACATTAAAATACTACACTTAGATTACTGCCTTTCTCTTGTTATGTGCGCTGTTTTCTAAGTGTTTCTAGACTACTGATTATTTGCCAGTGATGGTTTGCCGGACACCCTAAATTAAGATCACACAGGCAGGACTGGGGACAGATATTTTCTTCCTTAGGGCCTTAATCAGCAAGCTAAAGTAGAAGGACAAACCATCTGTGCCGTAGGAGCAAATAAAAATTGCCTTTACGTAAAATGGACCTTTTATTGATTGATACGTTAGAACCTTCTCTATAATCCATAAGGTTAAATGGGCCATTTAATTCAATGGAAAACAGTGGAGCAAACTTAAAGCAAATGAATTTAAATAAACATTCAAATTACTTAAATGCTGAAGAGGTCTCCTCTCTAGCATTTAAGGGGTTAAAAGCCCTGTTTAAATCAATTAGAATTTGGGGAATGTTTATTCGTCCCCTTGATAGAGTGGTGCAGTTGGTTTGCTCCAGAAAGACTTCAGCCCTGCTTGCTTGATAAGGTCCCACACAGGTTCTACATCCCAGGCACCCCTAGGCAAGGCTAGGTAAGTGCTCATAGCTCTGCTAATGGCCACACCCTCCCAATCCCAATCCTATGACCCCACCCCCTGTCCCATGCATTGTTTTCTGGTAAAGAAAATACCCTTGGCCTAAAACAAGCTAAAAAATGCTTTAACCCCTTGGTTGCTAGATAAATCTCCAAAGCATTACTCCAGAATGCCTGGATATCCCCCTAGCATCCATTGGGTTAAACGATATCCTGTGAAGTGGTATAAAACTGGTGCAGGGACATTGAGATTAATCTGGCCACACCCACAATTCAGAATGTGGGTGTGACCAGCACAGCTGAGCTGTCCATCAATATTTGGATCTCTAGGCAGCTGCCTGCTCTGCCTATTGGAAAATACAGTCCTGGCCCTGTATTTAATGACATTGCAGACATGACTGATGAATATTGATTAACACTTTGAGTTCCAGAGAGGTTTGCAATGCCTTGCTTAGCAAGGCGTTGCACACCTCTCTGGACCTAAAAGGGTTAATGTTCCCTTTCCGTCCAACAATGTTTTGTTCTGAAAAAGTGTTACTTGTTCCATTGGCAACAGAGGGATTAAGAATTAATTTGTTTCCTGTGTTGCCCAATTAGTGCAGAATAGCTTTGTACCCACGGGGCAGCTGTTACGCAACCAGGAAAACTCATAATATTATTAATTTCAGGGCCTCTAGATTGCCTTTGAAGTCGTTCCAGTCAACAAAATAATTCAGATGATCTCAGAGTGTATCACTAATAGCTCACAGCATAAAATATTTCCATTGCTGTGTTATTCCCCTTTTATTTTGCTAAGCAGTACAGATTGCTGGGTTTCCAAGAGACGGTCATCGGAGGTTCCTCCAGGCTAACTGGCGCCCTGTGCAGAAACTCAAATTGGTGCTCCCACCTACCTCATAAAAAATCCAAATTCAAGTACAATGCAGCATAGCATTCTTAGTGTCTAGACACCAATCATCATTATACAGAGCAGTATGTTCAATTACTGCGTATAAACACAAAAAAGCATCATTATCAGGATTTCCCGTTAGGCAGTCATTTAGTCATGGCAAACATGTGGCCCTGCACTTTATAAAATGTTGCTCCCTGTAGGTTTTTACCAGGCACGTGCACACATAGACACCAAGGGGGGCTTTGAGCACTTGCCCTTTTTGTCCAAAGTGCCCTCATGCCCTTTTAACAAAAAAAAAAAGTTGCTTCACCGCCCGCGCTAACCCCCCCCACCACCCAGTCAGGTCTGTGCCTCCTTCAGAACAGACCTGTAGATGCTGCGCTCCCTTGTCGGCTCTTTAGTATTACAGAGCGCTGGGAGATGACATCATCTCCCAGTGCTCTGCATGAAGAGAAGACCGCACGGGAGCTCCAGTAGCTACAGGTCTGTGCCAAAGGAGGCACATACAGACCTCTCCTGCCGCTGGACCACCAGGGAAGAGGTAGGAAACGGACACTGGGGGGCAATGTGGAAATGATGGGGCAATATGGGTCTGATGGGGGGCAAGATGGAGATGATGGCAATGTAGAGATGATGGGGCAATGTATGTGAGGGTAAGTTGGAGCTGATGGCAATATGGAGCTGATGGGGGGCAATATGGAGATGATGGGAGCAATGTGGAGCTGACAGGGGACAATGTATGGGCAATATGGAGATGATGGGGGGCAATGTGGAGATTAGGAGCATTGTGGAGGTGTCCAGTGGAGATGGCCAATGGGGGGGAGCTTCAGATTTCTGTGCATACAGGCTCCTGAGATGTAAATTTTTTTCTTTATTTTAAATATATATTTTGAATAAATAATTATGAGAAGTGCCCTTTTTTCATTTGAGCCCCTGCCCCCCAAAATGCTTGTGCACGTCCCTGGTTTCTACGTTATATTGCAGAGCAGACCTTTGAAAAGCATTCCGACTGTGCAGATATTGTAACAGCGTCCGTGCAAGGGGGGATTCAAGAGGGACCCCCTGCACTTACCCATCCTGGATAAACATAGGGGCTGATCGGGCTGGCCTGGGGGCATATTATGGTTTTGTCCATCCGGAAACATTTCTGTGGATGCCTATAAAAAGAATACAAAATGGCAGCATGTATTTGGACTTCAAGATAAAAAGTATCTACTCTAGACTGAATTGGACGAAACAACACATATGTATCTTCCTAGTGCATAGTTGGAAGGAATATTATGTTTTGTTAAATTGGCTCCTGTGGGGCCTAACGTAGTAATGAAAAAGAAGCCTGGGGCTGAGCTGTACACCCACAAAACAGCTTCTGTCAGCCATTTGGATGGTCAGAAATCTAACCGCCTTGGCTGACAGTGGGACGGAATGCAACCTGAAAGTTTGTCACCATCTTTGCTGGTTGCTTGCACAGCCTCCATAGACCATTTGTGTCAGGCTTTGAAACCCCTCACTAGGTTTTTTGCAGGTTGTTTGCTCAGCCCAAAAATACTCAAGTATTACTAATCACTATAGTAAAGTACTACTAAAAAAAAACGTATTGCCCCCAGTGTCATCTCTCAAACGTTTATGGTTTGAGAGATAATCGCTTTTAAAGTTGCCCTCTCCCTCCCCCTTCCCAGTAGTCAGCATGCTAGCTGACTGAAGGGAAATCCAGTCAGAGGTCATCAGGTGGCTCTGCAGCAGAGCCGCGATTGCGTTAATTTAAAAAAAAAACTTTCACTAAAACGGTCTTCTACGTGTGCTTGCAAACCAAGCACACGTAGAAGACTATTTCAGTGAAAGTTTTCTTTTTTAGAAACGCGATCCGGCTGTGCTGGAGAGCCGCCTGAAAGTCGCACAACTCTCTTCCCTGCAGTCAGCTAGAATGCTGACTACGGGGGAGGGAGAGGGCAACTTTAGAAGCGATCATCTCTCAAACCATAAAGATTTGAGAGATGACACTGGGGGCAATACGTTTTTTTTAAGTAGTACTTTGCTATAGGGATTAGTAATACTTAAATATTACTATCCCTTTAATTGTGATATTTCAGAGTCTCATCGATCAGTCTCCCAGGGAACTAATGAGGGATCACTGAGGCTCTTTTGTCAAACCCCTGTTCTTTTCTTCCAGCTGCATACTGGGTCTAAAAGTGCAGCCCTGACTTCATTGGCTGTTCTGCTCCAGGATGGGCGGAGCTGCCTATAGGGGACTATACATATGATAATGGCTCTCTAATGATTTGCAGTCTGGACTAATCAGCCCTTCACTTCAGCTTTAGCAAGACTGAACTACAGAAGCTTTAAAACTAGCAAAAAGGTATCAGAAAGAGTACAGCACATGTCTACTTATAAGAGGCAGTGTGAGGGGAACATGGAACAGTGTATGAGGGAGTTTGAATTGCTAGAAATCTATATTTTCTTTATCCCCATGAAGCAACTGGGATCCTTTTTCTGTACCTCCAATTATTTGCAGTGCATGTCCCCATCTGTCTGTTTACTGATCCCAATCTCTGTATATAGAAGAATATACTGATAAACAAGAGAGAGAGGAATATATTGTCACTGCATACACTATATGCGCTGGTTGCTATATACAGGAAGATCTTATCCATACTAACAGAGGCCTAAATCATATTATGGCTGCATTTAACCCTTTGAGTGCCAGAGGGGGTGAGCTTCAACCCCTCTGGCACGTAAAAGGTTAACAACATATGGGGCGTTACTAAGAAAACCAAAAGAGGCACATCTCTGGAGCATACCAACTGCAAAATGGGGGGTGCATAAACGTTCCCCAAATTGCTTCTGATTTAAATGGTCCTATTAACCCCTAGAACACTGAAGAGGTTTTCAGTGGATAGTTTCACCACGCATGCGAGATGTCTCTAGCATTCCAGAGATGTAAAGTACCCTTTAGATCAGTGGTTCTCAACTCCTGTCCTCAGGACCCACTAACAGGCCAGGACTTAGGGATTTCTCTGTTAGAGCACAGGTGTGGTGATCAGAGGCTCATTCACATTGATTAACCCACCTGTGCTCTAACAAGGAAATCATGTGATCAGAGGCTCATTCACATTGATTAACCCACCTGTGCTCTAACAAGGAAATCATGTGATCAGAGGCTCATTCACATTGATTAACCCACCTGTGCTCTAACAAGGAAATTATGTGATCAGAGGCTCATTCACATTGATTAACCCACCTGTGCTCTAACAAGGAAATCATGTGATCAGAGGCTCATTCACATTAATTAACTCACCTGTGCTCTAACAAGGAAATCATGTGATCAGAGGCTCATTCACATTGATTAACTCACCTATGCTCTAACAAGGAAATCATTAAATCCTGGCCTGTTAGTGGGTCCTGAGGACAGGAGTTGAGAACCACTGCTTTAGATTAATGGGAATTGTTATTTTTCACCTACAGTGCAGTTGGTTTGTGCCGGTATTCGATCTCTTTAGCTTCCTGAATAAAGCCAATAGTTCAACATATTGTACTTACTGAAAATGCCTCGTGTATAATGATAATTGTTGCAGCCCTCCTAAAGGCAAATGTTGATGATGTGACCTCCTAATATAATCGAATTGGACATGCCTAACCTAGGGCATTCAAGAGACAGAGAAAAAAGTTGGCCTTTCTGGAAGGAAAACAAGAACACTTCTGGAACAAACCAACCGTGTGATATGGTTCAAATGAAATTTCCTATGTAGAGAGGTATCAACGTGCTTCAAAGCAATGAGTTGGCAACCACTCTAGTATTCAAGGGGGTTAAAGTCATATATGGGAACTCTCCAGATCTGCCCCAGAGAGTCCACTTCTCGGATTGATTTACCAGGTCTCCAGGGACAAAGGCTGATTCTCCAGCTTGGTGAGTCCGGCCATAACTCCACCCCCTTTCCTGTCTGTTCAGCCCATTCCTGTCCCATTCTGCCTGCTCACCCACCCACACTAACCGAATTAAAACAAAGAATGTGACGAGCACCCATTAAGAATGAACAAGATAAAGGGTATTGTTCTAAGTCACGGTGGCCTCTCAGTGGTGGTTTATCTTGTTTGTTCTTGATGATCTTCACATTCTTTGTCGTAGGTCTCCCTTAGTGGAAGGATATCCCAGGCATGGGTCCTTGTTCTCCATGTGCCTAGATGGAGTAATCTGCACCCCACAGAGTCTGAAATGTACGTCTGTGGTTTTGCTGGTTCTCTTGTGCGGAGAGTATTTACCTGATATTTCGGAGCTGGACCATCTGTGGGGGCAGAACCAGTCTGATATGGACATGGAGAATTCCTCTCTGCAATTCTACATGGGAGTGAAAAACATGACTTGTAGTACCACTGAGAGGCCACCATGACTCTGAACCAGACAATTTTTCATCTGCGTTCTCGATGGGTGCTTGTCACATTCTTTGTTGTAGCCCACCCAGTTAAGCTCCACCCACAATATGACACAAAACCCCTCATTTGGACACTCCCATCCTCAGCTCTACAGTGTTTCTATGGGGACTTGGGATAAGAAGGTTCTAAGGTAAGGTTTAAAGCCCCATGTAAATCATTAGGAATTTTAGGAATATTATTTGTCCACAACAATGTAGTTGGTTTGCTCCAGAATTGCAGTGATAGGGCTTGAGCCACAAATTTCGAGCAATTCTGGAGCAAACCAACTGCATCAGATGGGACACAGCACTACCATTGCTTTAAATGGGACTTTTAGAAGAGAGATAAACTTTTTTATGCAAAAACATATATTAGATTTTTTTCCTGCTGAGTAAGACAAAGGTGCACCCACAGGAAATGCGTCTTTACAGATTTATTATAGTTTAAAATGTCATTTATTGTTCAGATTTCAATTAGTTATCCTGTTGCATTCTATGGCAGAGGAAAGTCACTGACAACAGTTCTCTATACAATGTGATAGAAACTGCTGAGTCACTTCCTATCAGTCTGACATTTCAGGAAGTAATGATACTTTTACTCACTTCCTGACAATTTGAACTATTATAGCTTTTGAATAACACAACTGACAGAGGTGGGAGCACCTTTGTTTTACTCAGCAGGTATAGCGCTATAATATATATATTGTCATTAAAAAATAGCTGCTTCTTTAATCATGTGAATGCCAGAGACGCTCTCCATGCCTCTAGAATTCAATAGGTTAAAAGATCCATTTAATTCTATGGTGCAGTCGATTTGCTCAAGAATTGCTCCTTTTTAGCTCCTAGGCAGCATTGCACCTATAGTGTGCTCACCACACTGCTTGGAGCTTTTCAGTTATCTTCTCCAGTCTGCACTACATGGATCTCCCAAGGTACAGCTTGCAGAAACAGGTCTACACTGTGCCAGCATATTAACCAGCAGGATACAACTGTGTCTGTGCACTGTCAGATTCCTTTGTGAAAACATTTCCAAAGTACAAATCAGAAAAAATGTAAAAGCTCCTTAGAAAGAACATAGCAAAGACAAACTGTACCCATCAACATTTTGACCCATCACCCCAACTGTGGTGGGGATTAATGGCCTTTTACAAGGTTGTTTTTACATTTTACACTGGAAATGTTTCACAGAGGCCCCATCTGAGACAGCTAGTGTAAAAGCCAGTGTCTGGATGATGTTAACCCTTTGAGTGCCAGAGGGGTGCGCAACACATTGCTTTGCAATGCATTGCATACCCCTCTGGCACTCAAAGGGTTAAGATGGAGGTCCTGCTCTGCGTCCTGCTGCCGACGCAGTCATGCACTGTAGAGATTGCCAAAAAGCACAGAATGCTCCCAGCACAGAACTCCCAGCATTCTGTGCTCCCAGCATTCCGTGCTCCCAGCATTCTGTGTGTTCGGGCAGTCTCTACTTTGCCTGATGGCTTCTGACAAACATTCTAGCGAATTATTATATAGTATTGTATCCTAAAGGACAAATCTTTAAGGGATTGCCAGACATGGTGGCCACACCCACCATGTTTGATTTGTGGGTGTGGCCAGCGCAATCAAGATGCTCCTACAGTAGACACCTTCTCCGGGTTTATGGTGGAACAGTTTATTTACCACTTAGTATATCCCTGCATTAAACCTTTGATCACCAGCAAAGCAAGGGTTAAACAGTGAGACGAGGGTGCTAAGGCCATAGAATTACATCGGCCTCAGTGGATTTAAGATCTTTTATTTTGTCTGTATGTTATATTGAGAGAGATATAGAGGTGCAATTCAGAGGCAAACCAGCTGCATTATAAGGGACAAATTCACACAATCATGGATTTAATTAACCCTCTGAGTGCCAGAGAGTAACTCTCTGGCATTTAAAAGGATAAAATGAGTTTTTAAAATTCTAAAGCAATGTGTTGGAGACCTTTAGCATCCAAGTGGTTAAACGCCTCATTTCAGTCAATGGGAATTTGTGATATTTACATTTCCCCCTATGATGCAGTTGGTTTGCTCCAGAACCACACCTTTTTTAGCTTGATCTGTCACGTCCTAAGTAAGAGGCAATTCTGGGGCAAACCAACTGCACCACTGGGGACTATTGAAAGCTCCCGTTGATTTAAAATGAGTTTTTAACCCTCTTTAACCCTTTGAGTGTCAGAGCAGTATAGCTTTGTACTGCTCTGACACTTAAAGGGTTAATGACAGTGAAATCTCCAACTCATGGCAAAAAAAATCCCCATTTAAATAATTTGGTATTTAGGACATTTTTAATTTTCCCCTAAGGTGCATTTGGTTTGTCTCAGACTTGACTCACTTCTACTTTGTGCGCGTGGCTAAGGGTATTTTCTGTGCCAGGAAAAAGAGAATGGGTCCAGGGTTGGGGTCATGTAGTAAGTAAGTGTCAAGTGAAGTGTCACTAGGGATGCCTTGTCTAGGGACACCCTGATCATTGTACAGAGATGGGCATCAAAGCAGCCAACAAGAATCAACAGCTGATGGACATGTTAGATGCCCTTTAACCTCTCAAATGCCATTAGCTTTAACTCCCTTACACACAATCACCATACCTGGGAACTCTCCGGATTTGCCCTGGAGACTACGATTTTGACACTGCATTACTGGGTCTCCAGGGCAGAGGCTGATTCTCCAGATGTGGGCCACTGGCATAACTATAGGTGTCGAGGGGTCGCACCCGCGACCGGGCCCGTCACTCCAGGAGCCCGGCTGCCCCCTGCAACCCCTTCGCCTGGCGCCCTCAATCTCCCTCCGTCTCTCTAGTAATGCAGAGCGCTGGGATATGACATCTCCCAGCGCTCTGCATTACAGAAGAGGACCGCGCGGGAGCACAACTCACCAGCCCGTCTCTCCACTGGCCCACCATTGGGTGGCAGGAGATGGGGGTCATTGTGGATGGCCCGGGGGCCAAAGTGGTCAGGGGGTGGGGGGGCCCATGGCACTTCTTGCACTAGGGCCCGGAGGGTTCTAGTTACGCCTCTGTGTGGGGATTTTCTGCTACTTTCCAGTGTGTTCCTCCCACTGCCCGCCCACTTCTCCTCCTTCCCCAGCCTATTCATTGTACTTTTTTTGTCACTTTATAAGTTCCGCCCCATCTAGTGACTCAGTCCTGCCCCTTTTTAACTCAGATCTAGTCATTCTCCTCCCCCTGTGGCACCACAGGACTCCCCTCTCTGAGGAGTCCTTTACAAAAAAGTTCCCTGGTATGACAATCCATTAACACCAACCCCTCCACCCCCATTACCAGCCTGAATTTTGGCCTCCCTGGCAGCAGTATAGTTAATTGAAAATAAAGGTCCATAGTTGTGTGAATACACCAATAAGTTCCAGATTGTCATACATAGAATGTATTTGACAGCACATTTTCTAAATGTCATTGAGGCTGATGTTCTAAGAAGACCAGTAGCAATTATGGGGCGAACCATCTGCACCATAGGGCACAAATAAGAATTCCTATCAAGTGAAATAGGCCTTTTAAAGGGATAGTAATGCCAGAAATAACGTTTATTCAGTATGGTAGATTTTACAGAAATAAAGTATTTGGAGAAAGTCTTGTGGTGTTTAAGTTCCCCCCTCCCCCCCTTCTCCTGATGTCGGCTGTAAAGCTGACAGAAGGAGATTCAAGTAGAGTGACACGAGGAGGCTCTTCAGCAGAGCCGAAATAGCGTTATTGGAAAATAATGACTTCATTGGAATGGTCTACAAAGTGTGCTTGCAAACCAGGCACACTTTGTAGACCGTTCCAGTGAAGTAATTATTTTTAAATATCGCTGTTTCGGCTCTGCTGCAGAGCTGCTGGTTGGTCTCAGGATCAGAATCTCCTGCTGTCAGCAGAGCACTGACGTCATGAGAAGGGGAGGGAAGGGGGAGTTTTAGCGGCGAATATCTCTCAAACCATAAAGGTTTGAGAGATAAGACTTTCTCCAAGTACTTTATTTTTGTAAAATCTACCCAATCGAATAAACTTATTTCTGGCATTACTAACACTTTAAACTCTTGAATGCTTAGAGGCGTCTCCAACACATTGCAAAGCACATTCATAGGGGTTAAAGCAATGATAATTCTGCTGTTGGTTTACCCCAGATCATCTTAGGATACCAGCCTCTCTACGTGAGTATTGCGGTGCTTAAAACTGCTCAGTTGCAAGCATAACAAAGAATTCAAATTTACGGAAGTGAAGGGGTTAACGTTAGCAAATCATTAGAGAGAAGTGTAGCAAACACCGGGCATTTTGCCTCTGTTTCTTTCAGCCCCCACTTTGGCTGTCCTATCTCTGGCGTTCACTGGTACATACAGTCCTAGTTTTTGGATGAAGGGCGCTTTTAGATAAAAGAATGCGCCCAATGTCTTAGACTGGGAGCACAATGTAGAGGATCGTCATGATGGCATGTCTTCATTCAGCACTGATAATGATGCCATCCCCTGGAGGAGGGAGGGCACAACCTCTCCATTCGCTTCACAGCTTTCTGACCTTTGTTTTTTTTTACTTTTGTTATTTCCCAAACAGGGCCGGTTCTAGGGTTTTTGGGGCCAGATGAGAAATAAATTGCTGGGCCACTTTTTTTTTTTTTAATCAGCACAAACAAAAAAAAGTTCCCCAAGCTCAGTAGGGTTGTTAACCCACTGAGTGCCAGATGCACTGGATACCTCTGTGGCTCTCACATGGTTAATCTTTTGAATGCAAGAGAGAAAGAGATCTGATTGGAGCCCTCTCAAGAGGTTAAAATGTATCTAGTAACGGGCAATGCATTGCATACCTCTCTGGCACTCAGTGGGTTAAGCCAGTGGGACTTTGCTTACTCCCTATGGTTCAATTAACAGTAGCCGCATTCTCTCTGTATAATCCCCAATAGAATGCAAAAGGTTGCCTGCCTCCTCTGATCCAATCCATGCAAACTGCAATAAAACACCAATAAATGTACCATGGATTGGATCAGAGGAGACAGGCAACCTTTGGCACGCTATCTGATGGGGACTGTAAAGAGAGAACGAGGATACTGTTAATTGCACCATACAGCCCTTTACCTGAACAACTTCTACAAATAACATATAATAATATGTAGAAGTTCATGTAAATAGCTCTATTTTGCAATTAACAGTAGCTGCATTCTCTTATATTCCCCATCAGATAGCGTACCAAAGGTTGTCTGTCTCCTCTGACCCAAAATGATCCAAGGATTCCATGATGACTGCAATAAAATAAACACCAATATATTTATAGAAGTCAGGAGTTCAAGAAGATGAAGTTTAAATAAAAGTGACGCTTAGTCTGTCACTCTCAATTTTGTGGTGAGGGATGCCCACTATAGCGGCAGTGCCTTGCCAGTGCTGTATTTCATTGCTTGCTTCTTCAGCTCGTGCTCTCTGTATCATGTGACTAAAGTCAGCGTACACACACATAGTTTCAGTGGAGGGGGATGGCGTTGCTTCAGTTGGATCACAGAGTTGAGCCAGTGAGCGGAGAGGCGACACGAGCTAGTAGTTATATAGAGCCCATTCTCAACTCTGTCTCCATAAGCGTGCCTGGCACCTGCCCAAAAACCATCCCTGTTCCCAGTTTTAATGCTGGTTGTTTCCTATTAACTGACTGGATGCTAGAGACATATCAAGCTACTTAAGGAGAACTAAAGTGGAACTCTCACCTTAATTTCAGTTTTCATATTTCAAAACTGCATTAAAAACTGCCTATGTGTCATGTTATCGAAAAGACCAGCAAATGTAGAGTTAAAGGGATAGCAATGTTTCACAAAAACAGCAGCTCCAATTAATCTTCATAGTATTTGAGCCATAAAGAGTGTTATTTCAGTACTGTCAGAGTTGTAGTTCAAGAGTAATTGAATGATAAAGTATCTGAAATTGCGTTATTGCAAAAGAATTATCGTAAAATCTCAGGTATAATACGCAGGTGCAAATTATACCCAAGATTTTGGGTAAAATTGTAGCTCCTATGTACAATACGCACCCCCATGCGTGCGCGCATTGAATGTATGGTAGGTCCTGACAGGGCTGCTCAGAGGAGTTCGGGGAAAGGAAGAAGCGGGCGACTTGTGCAAGAATGCCGCCCGCTGTCCCTGTTTGACTGCTGCCTATAAGTACAGAGGGGGAATCCTGGTTATCAAGGTGGGCATTTAATGTTTTTTTATACACTATTGCTGCACAGAGGAAGTGGGCGGTGAGTGCAGGGATGCCGCCCGCTGCCTCCAGATGGAGGTTGCTGGAATTAATATTTTAGCTTAATTTTTTATTCGTGTATAATACGCACCCCCCACTTCACATAAGGTGAAATGGGGTAAAAATGTGTGTATTATACCCAAGATTTTACGGTACTTCATTGGAAAGGTCTACAAAGTGTGCCAGGTTTGCAAGCACACTTTGTAGACCTTTCCAATGAAATTATTCTTTTGCAATAACACGATTTCGGCTCTGCTGCTGAGCCTTCTCGTGTCGATTGACACGGATCTCCTGCTGTTAGCTTTACAGCTGACATCAGGAGAAGTGGAGGGAGGGTGAAACTTTCAATGCCTATATCTCTCAAACCATAAAGGTTTGATAGATAGGGTTTGCGCCATTAAGCTTATTTTTTCATCCTCTACAAAACTATAACAAGTTTTTATGGGCCATTACTAACACTTTAAGTAGTTAACCCCTTAAGGACTACGTGACGTACTATGACCGTCACGGTCCTTAAATACTTAAGGACCGATGACGGTCATAGTACGTCACATACTTTTTACTTACTTTACTAAGAAAAAACAGGGCCTAAAATTGACCACTCCAAGACTGGAGTAATCTCTTTTAGGCCCCAAAGCGACGTGTCGATACACGCAATAGGTCACGTGTACCGGCACGTCGGCAAAGATCGAAGCGGTCCTTATGGGACGGAAACGTCCCAGGACCGCTGGTCGTTAAGGGGTTAAGAGACACTAGGGTATATGTACGAATGTGCCATTGCAGACACATGGCACAAGTTTCTAATGCCAGAGGCTGCATTGATGTGAATATTCCGTGAGTATGATCGCTGTAACTCATACTGGCGTATACCCTCCGGCATCATTACTATTCAATGCCAGCAAATCCAAGACACCTGCGCCATAACCTGCACAGAGAAAGCTGTCTCTGGCATGTTAATACGTGGCATAGAGGGTGGCGCTGATATGGGGAAAGCCCCGAATTATCCACAGATTGCTCTCTTGTCTTTTCCTTGGCACAAGTGATGCTAACCCTTTGAGTGCCAGAGGGGTACGCAATGCATTGCAAAGCAATGCATTGCATACGCCTCTGGTACTCAAAGGGTTATGGGGAGACATTCTGGTATACCGGCATTAGGTAGGCATAGGGAATTCTCTGCAATTCCAGTGCCTGATACAACACAGAATCTATGCAGCACATTCACCTAAGACTTCAGAAAACAAAGCTGATCGTACAAGAACTCTTTTGTGGTTTTTTCTGTGTTTATGATCACTGGTGAACTTAGCTCTGGGCTTAACACTCTGCCATTGTCCAGACTGAATTCCTTTCATGGACAAGACGCCGTGTTCTCCACAAGCAGAGAATTCCCAACTGTCAGTGACTTTGTGACTTCATCCAGCAACATTTTTATATCCAAGAAATACCCACACTGCTCGTCCTTGCTACCCACTCAAACACAGCAGCTCTGACATCTTACTGCACAGCTTGTGCTCCCTAGAAGTCACAGATTATGACGGTGATGCACGCAGGACTGGATTGTAGATGTTAGTTAACCCACTGGATTCTAAGAAGTCTATCTATTTTAATACTTAGGGATTATTTATTTAGAAAATGTTTTACCAGGAAGAATACATTGAGAGTTCTTTCACTTTCAAGTAGTTAAGAGACACTAGGGTATATGTACGAATGTGCCAGTGCAGCCACATGGCACAAGTCTCTAATGCCAGAGGCTGCATTGATGTGAATATTCCGCCGAGTATGATCGCTGTTACTCGTACTGGCGTATACCCTCCGGCATCATTACTATTCAATGCCAGCAAATCCAAGACACCTGCGTCATAACCTGCACAGAGAAAGCTGTCTCTGGCATGTTAATACGTGGCATAGAGGGTGGCGCTGATATGGGGAAAGCCCCGAATTATCCACAGATTGCTCTCTTGTCTTTTCCTTGGCACAAGTGATGTTAACCCTTTGAGTGCCAGAGGGGTACGCAATGCATTGCAAAGCAATGCATTGCGTACACCTCTGGTACTCAAAGGGTTATGGGGAGACATTCTGGTATACCGGCATTAGGTAGGCATAGGGAATTCTCTGCAATTCCAGTGCCTGATACAACACAGAATCTATGCAGCACATTCACCTAAGACTTCAGAAAACAAAGCTGATCGTACAAGAACTCTTTTGTGTTTTTTTCTGTGTTTATGATCACTGGTGAACTTAGCTCTGGACTTAACACTCTGCCATTGTCCAGACTGAATTCCTTTCATGGACAAGACGCCGTGTTCTCCACAAGCAGAGAATTCCCAACTGTCAGTGACTTTGTGACTTCATCCAGCAACATTTTTATATCCAAGAAATACCCACACTGCTCGTCCTTGCTACCCACTCAAACACAGCAGCTCTGACATCTTACTGCACAGCTTGTGCTCCCTAGAAGTCACAGATTATGACGGTGATGCACGCAGGACTGGATTCTGAGAGGTCTATCTATTTTAATACTTAGGGATTATTTATTTATTTAGAAAATGTTTTACCAGGAAGAATACATTGAGAGTTCTCTCATTTTCATGTATGTCCTGGAGTGTTTACAGCAAGAGTTGCTTATTTGCACAAATAGAGACATAATACATATACAGGAGGCAAAAATGTAGTAAAGTTGATACCTTTATTGGCTAACTAAACAGATTTAGAATGCACGCTTTCAAGACCTCTTAGGTCTCTTCCTCAGGTATCTGTATAACATGCCTGAGGAAGTTAAGCAATAAAGGTATCAACTTTACTACATTTTTGCCTTTTGTATTTCTACAGCTAACACAGTACCAACTCTCATATAATACATATATACACACACACAGGTATACTAAAAATGTTATATACAGTTGCATATTGCTTTTAGATATAAAGAAGCAGTTATTTTTAAGGATTTTAGACTAGGAGAAGATCTGACTTTCTCAGGCAGGTTATTCCAGACTTTCGGAGCTCTGAAGGAGAAGGTACATCGACCAGCTTCTTTGGAGTGCCAGAGAGGTGCCTAATGCAATGCACTGGGCACCCCACTGGCACTCAAAGAGTTACAGGAGTAGATAGTTAACTTTTTATGACAATAATATGGAATAGCGCTTTTCCTTCTAATCAGAACCAGGGCAATACTACTGCTGGAGAGTTTTCATTCAAAAGTTATTACCGCTGAAACTTGTTTTGTTTTACCAGTAACAGCAATTTTCTATTGCGGCTCCCAGGGGGAATGCTGTAGTCTATGACTCAATCTCTCCCACAGATGACATTATAATAGAAAAGGTCTTTTGGACACCAGATGACGCTATTTGATTTAAACCTAATAAGTCTGAGCTGTAATAATTTTTGAATGAAAACAGTAAGAAAAGCCTTAAGCCCTACTGCACATATTTTTCATTGAGAAAGTTTACTGCTCCTTTAGTCATCTGAGAGACAGAGCGGAATCCAATGGATTGCTTTGCAATGCTTTGGCTACCCATCACACGCTCAAAGGGTTAAGTCATGGGGTTGGGAGGCACAAAGAAATTGCCATCTATATGAAAATATTAACCCCTTGGATTCCAAGAGGTTACACCAATTGACAGACACTAGAAAAAGTTACTACAGGTCATTATGGGTCATTTGCACATAGAATAATTGGAACAATTCTGTGGCAAATTCATAAACAAATTGGAAAAATATCCACTAATTTAATTGGGGAATTAAGACCTTTGACTGCTAGAAAGGTCTTCAGTACATTGCTTTGTATTTTCAAGCCAGGCCGACTGACCAAAATCACTAATTTAGTCAGCCTGACATGGTTGGTTTAGCCGACACACAGTGCGACAACCGGCCAGTCTGGTTGATTTCTACCAGATTACCGGTAGCTAGAATCTGCCAGCGGAATTGCACTATGAGTGGGCAGATGCACTAAAGGTCAATGAGGGGTCAGGATGGCAATGTTGTGTCGGATATGAGTCAAAGGCACATCGCCAGTGTGCACTAATGTGTCTTTGCCATCATAGCCCCTTAAATCCACCTCCAATCAGTTATAGCTTTCACAGGTTTATGAGTTTTGAATTAATACATTGACAATGGTTCATTTCCATATGGAAATACAGGTTAATGAGCCATTTCCATATGGAAATGCAGTATAATGAACCACTGTTTTATTCATGTGGGTGTGTTTTATGTTAATGTGACTATTCACTACATGCACTAAACTCCGATAGCTGCCTCTGCTGTCAGAAGTCTCAAGTTCAACATTGTCTACCTGAGGCTGGTGATTTTGAGATGTCCTTGTAGCTTCTTATGCAGTTACAGCTATCAATCAATCAATCAATCAATCAATCAGTCAATCCCAAGCATGAAGGGTTGTCACACTGTTGGGGAAGTGTAAGAGATGCCCCCCTTACATATTATCAACAGTAGACAACTCTGAAGACTGAGAACATAATTTCTGCTTCCCCATTTGCTCAGTGGGGAAGCAGAGATGATCCTCTCAGCACCACAACACAATTCCCCAAATCCAGGAGTGGGGCATGCAAACTGCTCCACAGTGAAAAGGTTAATTGCTATAGTCTAAAAGAACATCTGGTCCCATCAGATAATAGAAAGTGATTTGTGGTACAGTGTTTGAGACAGAAGAACATCAGTTTCCATCAGAGAATAGAAAGGAAAGTGATTTCTGGTTTAGTGTTTGGTCCAGAAGAAGCTCAGGTCCAATCAGATAATTGAGAGTGAAAGTGATTTGTGGAACAGTGTTTGGTCCAGAAGAAGCTCAGGTCCCATCAGATAATTGAGAGTGAAAGTGATTTGTGGAACAGTGTTTTGTCCAGAAAAACATCAGTTCCCATCAGAGAATAGAAAGGAAAGTGATTTGTGGTTCAGTGTTTGATCCAGAAGAAACTCAGGTCACATCAGATAATAAAGAGTGAAAGTGATTTGTAGTACATTGTTGGTCCAGAAGAACATCAGTTCCCATCAGAGAATAGAAAGGAACATTATATCCGGCACCATAGCTGGTCTCATCAGGTAAAGGAAGTAAAATTGCATTTCCCATAAGGTGTGGTCCCAGTGAGAATGCCAAATGTGAAGGCACTGAGTCCACAAGGATGGCAGAGTGGCGAATAGTGAATGAGAAGGAAGAGGGCTGTCAGAGTGGCAAGAAGGGTAAGGTAGGTGACTGACTGCTTGTCAGGTTATTAATATGAAATGCTTTTTAAGCAAATGCTTTTCTCCTTTCTTGTATCTTGTTATTAAAGATGGTAATGCTTTATGTTGACATATTTTCAAAGTGCTGAATATTTTATTTATGTCACAATGCCTATCTTTCTCAAATTTAAACCTATTTAACATAATTTGTTTTTAACAGTTCAGAATTTCTCCCCTTAAGAAAACAAAGATAGTGGTACTTTCAATATTAAAAAAAAAAAAAAGATTGGAGGAAGTGAGCTTAGTGAACTTTCACCCTCCAACCTCTATGCCTTCACCATTTTTGCATTCTCATTGCAACCACACCATATGTAATTTTCATTACCTGAAGAGACCAGCTATGATGCCACATATCACTTTTCCTTTCTATTCTCTGATGGGAACTGATTTTCTTCTGTCCCAAACACTGTATCACAAATCACTTTCTATTCTCTGATGAGAACTGATGTTCGTCTATCCCAAACACTATATCTCAAATCACTTTAACTTTCTATTATCTGATGGCAACTGATGTTCTTCTGGACCAAACACTGTACCACAAATCAGTTTCCTTTCTATTCTGTGATGGGAACTGATGTTCTTCTGTCCCAAACACTGTATCACAATTCACTTTCACTTTCTATTCTCTGATGGGACCTGATGTTCTTCTGGACCAAACATTGTGCCACAAATCACTTTCCTTTTCTGATGGGACCTGATGTTCATTTGGACTATAGCAATTAATTTGTTCACTATGGAGCAGTTTGCTTGCTCTACTTTTTGGTTAAGGGAATGGTGTTGTTTGTTGGGCTGAGAGGATCCTCTCCGCTCCCCCACTGAGCAAATGGGGACGCAGAGAGCATGTTCTCGGACTTCAGGGTTGTCTACTGCTGACATTGTGTAAGGAAGAGCATCCCTTCCTTCAATGGCCCTGTATGCTAACGAGAAACTTCTCCTCCCCTCCCTCTGCATCCCTAATTCTTAGCGCATATGGTGATGTGTGTGTCTAAATCACCAAGGCGATGTGCTCCCCACACATCGTCAGACACACATTGCCATAGCATTGAACTTTAATGCATCTCCCCATCAAATTCTCACTCTTCCTTTCTGGAGGAAGAGACTGCACCATTTTAGAGATTAAACAAGCAAATAATTAGTACAGATCACAGAGTAGGTAATATAGAATCCTTTAACCTGAGACTTTGAGACTTAGGTCAAAAGCCTGAGTCCCAGGGTCAAACCCTGAGAGTTCCCAAGTAAGGTGCTTTCTACTAAAACAAAGGCAGGGTTTTTTTTACAGGATGGGCAGTAAAGTTATGGAATTCTTTGCATCGGGAGGCTGTGCTTACAGATACCTTCTTTAAAAAATGTAGTGACATTTATGTAGCACATAACAATATTGAGAACTATTACATTTGGCTTCAAAGCAGATAGCATGTTGATTCAGGGAACTTTCTGCCAGTTGGAGTCAGGATTTTTTTACCCACTTGGGGCTAAATTGGAAATGGCTTCAATGGGATTTGTTTTGCCTTCCTCTGGCTCAACAGGGGTGATATGGCATGGGCTGGACTTAACAGATACATATCTATTTTCAGCCTCATCAACTATGATACCATGCCTCCCTAAAATTCAAAGGCTTGAAAGTCACATTTTTAATATATGGGATTGTTTTGGTGTCCTTTGTGGCACTTGGATCACTTCAGAATTGATCCTCTTTTGTTTCGTGCATACCTCCCCAACTGTCTGTTGATTCAGCCTCGAGCAAGTGACATAAATATTTTACTGCCAGGTAGGCCTGTGTATGTCAATAGAAGTGTTTTGAGAACAACTCCCCATTGACAAATAGAAACACACACAGATCAGTGGCTGATTACGTAGCAAGCCAATCGGCCTGTGTGTGTAAGAGTTCTCCTGAGGTCAGAAAAGATCTCACCACTATACTGGAACAGGGAAGCCTTTTAGACACCAAGTGTTACATTTGGGTACCCAAATAAAGACACACAGTATGCAGTGGTATGCACTCTGTTTTTTGGGAGTAATGGATGACTAGTGGAACATTGTACCACTCTCCCTGTTTCTCCAATTGGGACCAGATTCTCCCGCTAGAGAGCTGACCTGGTAGCATTATTAGAGTAGGCATAAAAGTTTTAAAAATAGGCTAAATATTTAAAGCAGAACTTTCACGCAAATTCAAGTTACCCCCAAATCATTATGCACATAGAGATATGCATATCAGTACTTGTATTATTCTGAACTAGTTGAACAGCCCGTTACACGGGCCACAGTGCCTCAGGCAGCCGGTCGCGGTGCAGTCACACAGTGGAGACTGCCCGCGCCTCGGCTGATACAGAGCCTCTGGCAGTCGGTCGCGGGGCAGTCACACGCGGTGGAGACTGCCCGCGCCTCGGCTGATACAGAGCTGGACGCTCCTTCGGAGCGCCCAGCTCTGTATCAGCCGTGGCGCGAGCAGTCTCCACTGCGTGTGACTGCCGCACGCGCAGCAGTATCTACTGCGCATGTCGGGCGTTACACACAACTTGGCGAATTATTATACAGGATAAGTCCAGAGTTACTGAGAAATCCAACTTGTTCTGAGATGCACATGCAGGCAAATAGGAGACATGTTGTCGAATAGAGATCTGTGCGCCTGAGCTGTCTGTCCTGGTCTACTCTAGGATTCGTGAGGGGAAGTTGCATTGTACCTTAAGGTACAGGAAGTGACTGATGGCACAGACACACAGATGCAGCTACAACAAGATGTCTGCCTCTGCGTCTTGGAACGAGTTGGATTTCTCAAAGACGCTGGACTTATTCAGGATAATACTAGTATTGATATGTATATCGCTATGTGCATAACTATTTGTGGTGCATTTTAATATTCTGCTTTAAAAATCATAATAATATTCTACTTTAAAAATAATAAAATGTATTTATATTTTTATTTTGCCCCACTAAGAAAATAAGAAAAGTCAAAATTAAAAGGGGATTCACACTTTCCAAATAAAAGCCGCTCCAAATAATCTTCATAGCATTTGGGTCATGGAGAGTGTTATTTCAATACTGTCAGAGTTGTAGCTCAAGAGTAATTGAATGATAAAGTATCCCCCTCCTGCCCCTTTTACTGATGTAACACTGCTCACCTAAGAGCAGCAAGACTGTCCGGATGGATCACAGAGAGGTACAATCTTCAGTGAGCATAGGGAAAAACTGGAAAAACCTGTCAAGGGGGCAGGGTTTTCCTTATACTCACAGTAAGAAGATTGTCCCTTGCTGCGACCTGTCCGGTCAAGAGACCAGATTCCCTCTCTGAGGGGAGATGGCTTACACTAGGTAAAAGGGGCGGGAGGGGGACATTTTATCATTCAATTACTCTTGAACTACAACTCTGACAGTACTGAAATAACATTCTCTATGGCCCGAATACTATGAAGATTAATTGGAGCTGCTGTTTTTGTGAAACATTGCTATCCCTTTAACTCTACATTTGCTGGTCTTTTCGATAACATGACACATAGGCAGTTTTTAATGCAGTTTTGAAATATGAAAACTGAAATTAAGGTGAGAGTTCCACTTTAGTTCTCCTTAAGTAGCTGGATATGTCTCTAGCATCCAGTCAGTTAATAGGAAACAACCAGCATTAAAACTGGGAACAGGGCCGGTTTTTGGGCAGGTGCCAGGCACGCTTATGGAGACAGAGTTGCGAATGGGCTCTATATAACTACTAGCTCGTGTCGCCTCTCCGCTCACTGGCTCAACTCTGTGATCCAACTGAACCAACGCCATCCCCCTCCACTGAAACTATGTGTGTGCGCTGACTTTAGTCACATGATACAGAGAGCGCGAGCTGAAGAAGCAAGCAATGAAACAGTATTGAAATAACACTCTCCATGGCCCAAATACTACGAAGATTAATCAGAGCTGCTGATATTGTTATTAGAAGATAGTGTTGTTTCAACCCCTTGGATGCAAGCGATCTCTAAAATACATTGCTACTCTAGCATTCAAATAAATAAACTTATACTGATGTCAAAATGGAACTTGTACTTATGAAGAATGAGATTTGACATTATATACAGGCACACATGAAAACGTTTCCATTGCTTGATAGAATATAAGATGAATGCATTGCTTACCCCTCTGGCACTTAAAGGGTTAACACCCCTTCTGTACATAAATCTTTTAGTGCCCCCAGAGCCGGATCACCCATTATGTCAACCTAGGTTGCTGCCTTTGGCCCGTGGCAATATGACGGACCCTAGCTGTAAGCCATGGGTCAGAGACAGAGGCCCTGCTGCCACTAACAACTTTTGTGAGATGCCTTATTGTGTGCAACGTGCTGTACGTGACATGACCATCTCGCACTATCATGCAGTGTGAGATTCTCATGTCGCCATTTTTAAATGGCGACATAGTGAAGGTATCATGTGCGACCTTTTAAAAGGATACCGCAGCTTAGTGCCCTATGCAGCTTTAATCCGTCTCTGGGCACCCCCAGATTAACATAATCAAGGACATTACATAAATAGCTCAATATGTTTTTGTACCTTTTTCTGTATCACTGAGACATCCGTTATATATACCAATAAAACAGATTCTATTCCTACTCTGCGTTACAAATCCACTGTAATAAATACTTGTTATATCAGCTGCTCTCGGAAACTTCCTAGAAATGTGGACTTTTACGTAAACCTTGCTCTCACATTGCTGCCGCATCCATGACTTTATACTTTACATAACCCCTTTTTGTGCACATGATTACATACAGACCACTTATCCTCAATGACATGACCAATACCTCTTGTTTTTATCCCTCCTTCCACTTGAATTCCTTCCTTCCTCACTAATTCATGTTTCCTGACACCTCAATGGTACAATTCATAACCCTCACACTCTGTTTATTCCCAGCTTCCCATCACCACTTCTCTGGGATAGTTTCACATTTTTTTAGCAGATTAACCCTTTGAGCAACAGAGAAGTGTCCAGCTCTTTGATCTGCAGTTCATTGGATTCCACTCTTGGCATGGAAAGGGTTAACCACTGTAATGATACAGAGCTAATTATTTACTTGAGTACATAGAGACAGAAAAGGTGTATATGATGGTATTAAAGATGAGAGGTTACGTTTTGCGAGTTGATTAGTTGGATTGCCTGAAAAATACCACAAAGGCAAGAATAGCAAGAAGATTCAAATTGTGTGTATCTCTGTGTGTACGAATGTCTGCATATGTGCGTTTGTCTGTTTGTGTGTCTACGTGTGTGTCTGTCTTATTCTGTATGTGTATCTGAGTGATTGTATGTGTCTCTCTGAGTGTGTGTGAGTGTGTGCCTCTGTCTGAGGGTATCTTTGTGTATGCATCTGTGTGTGTCTGAGTGCGAATATGTGTGTGTATATTATTCTTTATATATCTGAGTCTTTGATGTGTCTAAGTGAGTGTATGTGTGTCTGAGTGCGTGTATATGTATGCGAATGTGTCTCAGTGTGTGTATGTGTGTGTGTCTGAGTGTGTGTTGCAACTGCAATAAACAGTGCACAAGGGAACGAGCAAAGAGACAGACAGAAACACTATATAAGTATGGAAAGTTTCATGTGTAAGGGAATCCAGGTGTGACGGTACCAGCGGACACCCAGCCTTGGTGTCCCCGTCAATGGTCACTTCTTCCACTATGAGCCAGATGGACATCCAACAGCATACTGCAATATACCCTAAACCAGGCAAAACTAGTGTCAGGGTAACCAAGAGCACACTCTGAATACAGCAAGCTTACTCCACCAGACAACACCAGTGTATGTAAGACAAGAACTCCTTTATTGGAACAAACCACACATATTTATACTCAAACCTTACATTGAAATACCTGGACCAAGCAGATACAATAGGGACATAATCCAATCACAGTACAGTAGACAAAAGGTCAACGGCAAATGGTCTAACAAATACAATGACTTAGACATAATTACATTTCAAATACAAAAGGGTTGATGAACTCAGACAATGGACACAAAGACTTGAGGGCCTTGAATGAATTAACACATGGCAGGGGGTCTCAGTACAGTTGATAATACACTGGCTTGAGTGGCTACAATACACATTGAAAGTAACTTTAGGTAAACTCAAATATTTACCCCTAATGGCCCAGTCTCCTGAAAGCAGGCTATTATTTTTAGTCCTTTTGGTATAGTTGTCCGCCAATATAATGTACAAAAGTTCTACATAACAATATTAACTCCAATAGGCGTGACACTGGTTAAAACAGTCCACAGAGTCTGTAGGAAGGGGGCTGGCCCCCAGACCCCTCCAGAAGCCAAGGGCCCAGTGGTTCCCGTGACACCAGGTAACAATAATAAATGTGCACTCATATTACCCACATATTGACGTTTTAGACTCTCGAGGTCCCATCCCCATTTAGCCACTGACTGTGTCCTCCTAATCAAAGTCTTTCCAAAGCAGCCATTTTCCCTTCTCCATAGTCCATGATTAACCCTTTGAGTGCCAGAGGGGTACGGAATGCATTGCAAAGCAATGCATTCCGTACCCCTCTGGCACTCAAAAGGTTAATCTCTTTCTCACTCTCAGCCAGATGTTGACACTGCTGTACTGGTATTGTACACAATGTACCCATTTCATCTCCACTGCCTTATTACTATCTCCATGTTCAGTAAGGAAAGTGATGGAAATTACTGTGTAAACACTGAAACTGCAATGAGGTAGCAGATTTGTAGGATACATAATAAACAGCATGTGACCTTTACAGTTCGATGACCTGTTTGATACATTATTCACCAACTAGTTGAAGAGCCTGTTATATGGGCCACAGTGCCAATGCCAGCCGGTCGCGGGGCAGCCATGCGCAGTAGATACTGCCCGCGCCATGGCTGATACAGAGCTCTGTATCAGCCATGGCACGGGCAGTCTCTACTGTGCATGGCTGAAGCACGCGCAACAGTCTCTACTGCGCATGACTGCGTTGTTACACACGTTTTAGCGAATTATTATATATGATGATGATGATGATTCCCTACTGCAGGTATGGTCAATGTGAGACCCTCAAGCCACTACAAGACTACAAATCCCATCATCTCCCTCCAGCCAGAAGTTGGTGATGTGTGATGGGAGTTGTATTATGGTAGCAGCTGAAGGGTCTCTCGTTGCTCATCCCTGCCTTTTGTGACTGGTTTCATCCCAGTCCGTAATCATCCTCATTCACTGCGTTTGCTATTGGGATGGACTAATCATCATTATAGACTGGTGACTAGTCAACTTTTACAGTCTGAACATAAAGTTGGACATTTTATACAAGTACTGTTTTAAGGAACAGTTAATCTATTTACTGTCCTTGATGATCTTTATTCTAATCAAATATCGTATGACTGTGTTTTAAGGAACCTATTGTTAGTGTTCTTAGCTATTATTTATCCTCATTTATTTATTCAGTTAAGGTTCCAATCCAAATCATGAGATTGTATTTATCCATTCAACAGTGATATATCAGTGTTTTAGATGAGCACAGTTCATTCTTTCCCAACAGAATCCACTTATTTCTAAATGTGATCCCCAACATTACAGCGTCTCTCCTTCAATAGTCCCACAATATTATCTAATTATAAATATATACAGAGGGACAGAAAAATAGAATACAGACGGATAAATACTGGTATCAACAATCAACAACATGTCCAGACTGTCTAGGAATAGAGGTCTTCACTGCTCGCTGTACATGCGCTGGACTCCCACACTTTCTGCAGACAACACAAGCAAAGAAGCGGTGCAGAAGGCCTCTCTAGGTGTTGTCATCTCCACTCAGTCTATCTATCATCAACAGCACTACAGTAGCTTTCAGAGACCTATTTACTTTTAGGGATGGGAGAACATTTTTGCCTCAACACAGTAATAGGCGAAAAATGGAGCTTCCCGACTAGCGGGAAACTTCCCTAGAAAAGTGCAGTTTTCCTGATTTTTTTTCACCTAGCTCATTGCAGTTTTCTCTTCTTTTCTTGCAGCCATATAAAAGGGTGTCAGTCTCTCAGCATGCCATTCTGTGTTTGTGAAAGGAGAAAGCAGAACATTTTTGAGCTAGAGAGGATAGGCAAATAAAGTATAGTTGAATCTTAGTTTAGGGAATCTTTTAAGTACGACATTTGTTCTCTGTATTAGGGGATTCTGGTGGAGAAGATGGCACACGTACAGTGGCGGAGTACACAATAGAATTCCGTACTCTGGCATCAGAGGTAGGATGGAATAACGAAGCACTTGTAGTCGCATTCTCCCAGGGCCTATATGACTTAATGAAAGATGAGATCGCAGCCCATGAGTTCCCGAGTGATCTGGAGGAGCTGATTTCAGTTATCATTCTGGTAGATACCCGTATCTGGGAGAGACCGTCGTTCAAAGAATGTATGCATAGGCCTCCATCCCGGTTGGCACCCAGCTTTGTGAACCCACCCAATCCTCACATGCCTCCTGGTTCTGACTCCACTAGAGGAGAACCCATGAAACTAGGGTTTACGAGCCTTTTGGTGGAGGAAACAGCTCTCTGCCGGAGGGAGGGCCTCTGTTTATATTGTGGGAAGCCTGGTCACTTGTTGTGCTCTTGTCCCGTCTGGCCTGGAAACGCTCGCACCTAGGGCTACGTAGGGGACAGACCCTAGGTAGAGTTTCACAGTCCCTAGAGATTCTTCAAGGCAAACCGATCCTTGAGGTAATTCTGTCTTGGGCCGAGTCCTCGTGGTTCCTCCAGCTTTGCTAGACTCAGGGGCTGCTGGGTTTTTCATTGACGCAGACTTTGCAGCCCAGCATTCGATTCCGCTGCTACCCCATTCCTCTCCGTTGGCTATTGAGGCCATTGATGGGAGACCCCTTCAACCAGCACAGGTTACCCACGAGACTCGTTCCTTGTCTGTGAGGGTAGGGGCTCTCCACGTGGAGACCTTAGAGTTTCAAGTCATCCATTCTCCTCATTATGCCATTATTCTGGGATTCCCCTGGTTGCAGATGCACAATCCGAGGATTGATTGGAAAAACATGTGACAACGTATCTTGGTCCCTGCAGTGCATGAAGTCTTGCCTACAGCAGCTTATGAGTATTTTGTGTACCTCTACCTCATTACTTGCAGAGTACCAGTCCTACAGAGAGGTATTTAACAAGGTAGAGGCCAGTACATTGCCATCGCATAGGCCGATCGATTGTACTGTTGATCTAGTTCTGAGTGCTAGACCTCCCAGGGGTCTTGTTTATTCCTTGTCGGAGGAGAACCGAAATATGGAGGACTACGTGGCTGATGCCTTGTCCAGGGGTATAATTAGCAAGTGTTCCTTTCCTGTGGGGGCAGGGTTCTTTTTCGTGAAGAAAAAGGATCGGGAATTAAGACCATATATCGATTTCAGGCTCCTAAATAAGCTGATGCTCAAGAATGCCTACCTCATTCCTTTAATCACTGACCTGTTTTATCGGATCAAGGACTCCACAGTATTTACTAAGCTTGATCTCAGGGCCGCTTACAATCTTGTAAGAATAAAAGAGGGCCACGAGTGGAATACAGCATTTAGAACCTGGAGCCGACACTATATATATTTGGTGATGCCCTTCGGATTGTGCAATTCTCCTGCTGTCTTCCAAGAATTCATAAATGATGTCTTGAGAGATTTACTGCAAAGACCTGCCGTGGTCTACGTGGACAACATTCTCATCCATTCTCTGAATATAGAGACCCATCGGGCGAATGTGTCGTTGGTCTTACAACTGTTGAGGGAGTACAAGTTGTTCTGCATATTGGAGAAATGTGAATTTCATAGATCCCAGGGGACATTCATGGGTTATGTTATCTCCTCCTCCAGTCTAGCCATGGACCCACAAAAGCTTTCTGCTGTCTTTCAATGGCCACATCCGATGGGATTGAAATCCATACAGAGGTTCCTGTGTTTCACAAATTACTACAGGAAGTTTATGCAAAACTTCTACACCGTGGTCAAACCTCTTACTTACATGACTCAGAAGGGGCAGAATGCTTCGGACTGGTCATTCAGTGCCCTGCAAGCCTTCAAAAACCTGAAGTCAGCTTTTGCCAAAGCTTCTATTCTGTCCCATCTGAATCCCACCCCACCCTTTACCCTGGACGTTGATGCTTCAGAGTCTGGAGTAGGCGCATTGCTGTCCCAGCAAGCGGGGCCCTGTAAACCATTACTTCCATGTGGGTTTTTTTCAAAAAATTGTCTAAAATCAAGAGTCTGTATGACATTTGACTGTACTTTTTAATATCTCTATGTCTATTCACAATTGTACAGTGCTGTGGAAATAGTTGGCACTATATAAAATAATAAAATAATAATAATAATAATGTGGGCGATCGTGAACTGCTCTCCATTATTCTCTCTCTAAAGGAATGGTGGCACCTACTAGCATTCCGATTCTGATTCTGACAGACCACAAGAATCTCACATATCTGTCTGAGGCCAAGAGGTTATCTCCACGCCAGGCCAGATGGGCCTTGTTCCTGTCGAGGTTCAACTATGTGGTTTCTTACATCCCGGGTACTAAGCATATTAAGGCGGATGCCCTTTCCCGGCAGCTTAGGGCAGATTCCGAGGAGGAGAGTCCTCCAACTCCTATCATTCCCTCCAATCGGATATTGGCTACTATTCGCACGAGTATTACCTCTCCTTTGTGAGAGGAGATATACTGACGCACAAGCCTCCGCACCAGTTGACAAGCCAAGTGGGAGATGCTTTGTACCTGAGTCTTTATGTATGAAATTATCAGAGACGTACCATGCCTGGGGGGCAGCTGGCCACATTGGTAGAGACAAACTCATATGGTCCATGTCTAGTCTTTTCTGGTGGCCTAGCCTGAGAGCAGACTGTTCTGCGTTTATGTCCTGTTGTTTGACTTGTGCCCAGACCAAGACCCCTAGACACCTTCCAGTGGGGCACCTTCAACCCATTCCGAATGGGGAATGACCTTAGTCTCACTTATCCATTGATTTTATGGTGGAACCGCCTATCTCTGAGGGGAACATGGTCATCCTTATGATCGTAGATCAATTTTCTAAGATGGCTCATTTCGTACCTCTTAAGGGACTCCCCTCTGCGAGGGAGTTGGCCGAGATATTTGCCAGAGAAGTAGTGCACCTCAACATTATGCCCAAGATGGTGGTCTCAGATCGTCTGTGTCTCATTTTTGGAGGTCTTTTTGCAGACAGATGGGCATCCAACTCTCATTCTTCTCGGCTTACCATACTCAGTCTAATGGTGATGCAGAGAGGTCTAATCAAACGTTGGAACAGTTCCTCCATTGCTTCATATTGGACCATCAAGATAATTGGACGTATCTGTTACCGTGGGCTGAGTTTGCCAGGAATTGTGCAGTGAATTTGTCCTCTCAGAACTCCCCATTACTGATAAATTATGGATTTCATCCTTCTCTTCTTCCGGAATCCTTTGAGGTACAGAAAATTCCATCTCTGGATGAACATTTGAGGGCACTCCGCTTCACTTGAGTACAGTTTCAGAGATCCCTGCAAGGGTCCAAGCAACACTATAAGAGACATACAGACCTTGGATGGTTGCCATCTCCAGTTTTCCAGGTGGGATAGAGAATGTGGCTATCTTCTCACAACCTTAATCTCCAGGTGCCTTGTAGGAAACTGGCTCCTCGTTTTGTAGGCCCCTTTCGCATTCTTCGTTGGGTTAACCCTGTAGCCTATGCCTTGGAACTTCCAGCTAACATGCGCATTTCTAATGTGTTTCATGTATCTCTACTTAAATCCTTGGTGTGCAACCGTTACACTACTGCTCCTGTCTGTCCCAGGCCTGTCAGAGTTGGGGACCACGAGGAATATGAGGTGCAAAATATTTTGGACTCATGTAGAGTCAGAGGCCAGGTGCAATATCTGGGGCATTGGAAGGGCTATGGCCCAGAGCAATGCTCCTGGGTGGCCAAGAAGGATTTACATGCTCCAGCTCTTATCCGTGTATTCTACTCCCGCTTCCCTGCTGGTTCTAACCTTTTTCCGCATGGGAGAGGTCATTAAGGGGAGGGTACTATCACAGTGTACCTTGGCATCCGTGCTGCTAGTTACCCTCGTGCTATTTTGCTTCTCTGTCTGGTGGTCGCGGGTGTAGGTGCATCTCTGAACACCATTTCTAGGTAATATGACTCCTAGTGAGAAATTGTAACCCCCCCCTCCTCCAGTTGTTGTAATGCAGAATGTTTTTTGTGGCACCATGTTTGCACAGAGACACACTATTAGCTGTTTCCCATACATACTCACACACATGCATACAGTGTCCCCATACCCTCACCTACAAGCATAATAACATATACTGTGGCCACCCATGCATATTGCACCACTTTATATACATACAGCTATTGCCCCATACACACATTGTCCCACTGTTAGGGACCAGGAATCAGGCAGACAAAAATATAAAATGCAAAACAGCTTTATTAAAATAACAAAAAACAAACAAAACAGAATGGTGATCCAGGAGCATAAACCAAAAGACAAGCCAGGGTCAGGAACCAAGGCGTGTACTCAGCCAAGCCGGAGTCAGGAACACAGACATCAGCAATGTCAGGAAGAAGCCAGGGGTCAGGAGCCAGAAGGGTCATCAGAGGAAGCCAGATCATCCATGGATAAACAGGAGCACATGATAATGTACAGCAGCAACAATACAAGGGCAAAGAGGAAGAGACTGATAACAGTCAAGTGAGTAATCACAGAGAGGTCAGCTGAGTGAGCCTAACCCAAGAGAGGGGAGGCATCAGGAATCATCAGCAGAGCTCTAGATTAGCTCAGGCAGCAGTAATCAACAGCAGAGTTACAGCCACTCAGCCAATCCTTGACACCCACATAGGCTAAAACACACACACTTAACTACAGCTGCCCCAGACTCATACCACAGGGAAGCAACCACAGTAACATCCCATTTATTAAACACAGTGGCACTCTTCATGGACTCAGCAACAGTGAGCCCCCAAATGCAGAGAAATATACATCATTGCCATAAAAAATAACAGCGTACCTCCAAACCTCAGAAGTGACAGACAGCTGCCAAAACTTCAATTGCGAGAATAACACTCCCACCCAACCAAAATAGTGACCCCCCTAAGAGTCCAAAAGAGCAATCCTTGGGACCTGCAAGGCTAAATGATATTTGCAAGGCAAAATATTGTCATTTAAGACCACCAGCATATTGCAAGAGACTGGAAGGGCAATATAAAAGTATTGGAAATGTGTACTACCCTGTTTAACTGAGTATTTCCATGCAGGTCTAAGATAGTCTAACTGTACATTGTCTGGTGGTCTGATGTAATGCAACACAGCTTTGGACTAGCATAGTATTACACGATGCCAGCATGGCAATACACCACTACATGAGACCATTAGTGCAATACATCATTACATGAGACCTGCAAGTCAGTATATACAGTATATTACATAATACCATCAGGGTAGTATACCATTACATGACATCAGCTGCATAATGCACAATTAATGAGACCATCAGTTCAATACCTCATTACATGAGACCATCAGTTCAGTACACATTACATAAAACCAGTAGGGCAACACAACAAAACATAAGGCCATCAGGGCATGAAAATCATTACACAAGACCAGTGGCACAATGCACATGAGTCCAATGCAACATTACATGAGGCCACACCATTACATGAGACCAGCAGGGCTATGAAACATTATATGAGGTCAACACATTGCTACACATTACATGAGAGGTACTATTTATAAGGTTTGTAGTCATATAAACCAAGGAATCTCTGTTCCGGGTCAGTCATAAAAAGATTTGCAGTATCTCAATGGCCTGAAAATCTACAGTGGTGCTGTTGCTACATCATTCTATGGACAGCTCTGGTCAGTTGGCCATAAACCTCCATAGGATGGTGTAGTAACAGCACCATTGTACAATTTCAGGCCACAGTGATACTGCACCTAAAAATTAAAGTTCGACCTGTAATAACTTTTGAATAAACCACCTTTCAGCAGTGGGAGCACTCTTGGTTTACTCATAAGGATAAACCCTACAATATATATTTTTTGCATATAAAGTGTTACAATCCTTTTAATATTGGGTGAAGCCAGGAAAGAATAAGGAAAGGTTAGGACATCTGGGCAATTGTGTGGACATTCAGAATGAAATCCATGTTCTGAGAAATCTCACTGCATGGACTTCAGTTCTCACAGTAGGACATGCCTGGAGATTCATTAAAATAAGCCCCGCTTTTGGTTATATGATTAAATACAACGTTTTATGTGTGTAAATTCATGATGGTTTGTTAAAAAATGTCTATCTTCTTTTCTGCTTGCTCAAAAGAGTTTATTTTAGGTATTAACCATAAGACTTGTGTCTGCTTCCTCCCAGTGAAAATATATCATGTCTGGTGGTGATGCTTTATACAGAGAAGACGTCAGAGATGCCAGAGGCATAACTAGAAGCCTCTGTGCCCTGGTACAAGAAGTGCCACGGCCACCCACCACCACATTGACCCCCTCCACATAGCCCCTCAATCTCCACAATGCCCTCATCTCCTACCTCCTACCTGGAGCTCCCGCGTGGTCCTCTTAGTAATGCAGAGCGCTGGGAGATGATGTCATCTCCCAGCGCTCTGCATTACTAGAGCACCGGCGGGAGATTGCAAGCACCAGACAGAGGGGTCACTGGGGGAGGCCGGGCCCCTGGAGTGCACGGGCCCGGTCGCAGCTGCAACCCCTATAGTTACGCCACTGAGAGATGCTCAGCTTGAATCATGAGCTTGTAAGGTTATGCAAAAAGCTCACTGGGACTGTGTCTTTGCGCCTTGCTCACAAGTGCCTAGAAGGATCAGCTGCACCTCACCAACGAGGTCCAATAAGGCCAAAACGTATGTCTGGGGTTAGCTGTTTCCCTTGTTCAGAGAGGAATTGTCTGGCATTTTGTGGCTAAACTGTCATTTTGGCAGGACCTATATGATATGCTTCAGACTACTTCTTCTCTGTGTATGGCACTTGTGAGCTAAAAGAGATTGCACCCCGGGTGTGAGGACACAGTCCCAGTGAGTTTTTTGCATACCCTTGCAAACTCATGAGCTGAGCTGAGCATCTCTGACTTCTTCTCTGGTGATGCTTCATGGCCGAACTTTTCCCATACAGTCCTATTGTCTCACTGTCGGTGGATCTCTGGGAAAAAGGTAAAAGAATACAGCACTTGAAACTGACTTGTTTTAAGATAACAGAACACATGTAATAAATGTAATACATTACATACTTTAACCCTTTAAGGACCAGAGGGGTGAGAAAGTAATGACTATAAGATCAGCACCAGCATAAACGACCTATCCTGTACCCCTACAAACCCACAAAGACTCGTTAAACTGAGAACAAATATTTATCCTATTAATATATAATAAACAGAACACAAGACTTGTATGGAGGTAAAATGGTCTTCTTTTCTCTAGAGTAAATAAACCAAGTTTGTCTAGTCCTTCCTCATGCGTCAAGTCCTCTATTCTCTTAAATAACTTTGTTGCTCTTCTCCGTAATCTCTCCAATTCTAAACTATCCTTTTTCAGAACCGGTGCTCAAAACTGCACTGCATAGCCGAGGGTCGATTGGTCCTTATAGTGTATACTAAAGCTGTCCACTGTCTCCCTGGCTTAGAACCAAGTCGTTTTAAAACTTGGGGAAAGGCCAGAAGAAAGAAAATACTGGTAAAGGAAGAAGGAAAGGTGGGGATGGGTTCCAGCTATTTAGGACCAATAACCAGCCCATCCTGGCCAACACACCCCACATCTGTGGCATCAAAATCCCATGAAAAGCAAGGGTCACTCTTCTGAGGCAATCAATGCACCTCCTCTAAACCGGTGAGTCAGCAGACTAGGGTAAAAGAGGGCTCCAGATTTCTCTATAAACCATCATATGACCCGATGTCAGAGCCACCATCTTTTCTAAATCCATCATGTTCCCAATCTTAGACCTCCACTGCGCCAAGGTTGGTACTGAGTCTGATCTCCAATGGAGTGGTATCAAAGCTTTCGCTGAGTTTAACAGAAAGAAAATTAGGTTGCGTTTATGCGCTATAAGCTTCCTCTGGCCATTCACGGGTAGGCCAAAGAAAGAAACAGATAACTAGCTGGGGAGAAAGGAAGGGAAAATCCAATTAACCTATCTATTTCTGTGCCTGTTTGCTTCCATTAGGAGGTTATATCGGAGCAAGTCCACCAAACATGGAGGACAGTACCCTGGGTGGCTCTACACCTCCAGCACAGATCAGACACTTGCGGATAAATATGAGACAAGAAAGTAGGGGTTCTATACCAGCGAGAGGTGATCTTATAATTTGTTGCCTTAGATGAGATATCTTGTGAGTAAGCCAGGTTAATCTGAAAGATCTGCTTCCACGTTTCCAACAACCAATCCATCTGCAGGTTTGCGTCCCACAACAACATAAATGATAGTTTCGCACTAGGGACCCAAGACCGCAATAGTTTACGAAAAGAGGATAAAGGCCGCAAATATGGAGTCTGAGAAGAAAATAAAGATTCAAAGGTTGTCAGGGATCTGGGAGTCTACCAACCCACCACAAATAGTGACTCACCTGACGGAATTCACATGGAGGTATTTCTATGTTAATGTGGCACATCATCCCATGCACTAAGGTCTGATTGCTGCCTATGCTGTTGGAGTTCACAGTCCCAACCTGAGATTGGCAAAGTTGGAACCTCCCCATTATCCTGTATGCAGTTACAACCTTCCCTTAAGATGCTTTCTGCTTGCTTTGAGCTAAGAGGCTGCTCACAAATACTACAAGTCCCCTTGATTAACCTCTTGAGTGCCATACGGATGTGCAATATATTGCTCTACAATACACTGCACACTCCTCTAACATATGGAGGATTGTAAAATACACATTGGGTCTCCCCACAATGTTCCTAACAACTGTTAAAGTACCCACAGAAGCCGGCTGTCAAACAGTTGATTTATGAAAACAGACCCTCAGAGGCCAGCGGTGTTGCTCCATTCTCCTGCCTGATTAGTTAGTACAGCTAGTAATTGAATTACGAAGAATGTTCAGGTTGATTAATGCTGTTGCTGTGTTAGGAAGGCTGAGGCAGCCTTTTTAGATGAAAATGTACCTGGAAGGATACATTCAGATTGTCTCTTATTTTTAAGTATGTCCTGTATACTCATTTTATCAGAAGGGTGAAAGGCTGAGTTGATGTTGCTGGGACTAGAACTTGTGACCCTGAGATCTGATAACCAACTTAGCTAAATCACCAACTTTGGATAGTGATAAACAAAAGAATATAGCTTTTTGCTAGAAAAAAAAAACAAAAAAACTCCCACACGTGTTCATGCCCAGTAGGTGTGTGGAACAAGGCCGAGCACAGGAATTAGTAATCAGCACGTAGATGCAGATAACTTTGCACATGTTCAGAATCCACAAGGTTTATATCAGTGACAAGGCTCCCAGACTTGTGAGCAATACATTTGAAAAACAGTGACAGTACTAGCAGCAATGCAAAGCAGAATGATACCAAACAAAGACATGATTAGCAAAAGCAGGCCATCACCTTTAAAGGGATAGTAATACTTCATTTTATCTTTATTTTATTTTGTAGGCATTAAAAAAACATGAAGAACGATATAAGTCTTATCTCTCAAACCTTTATGGTTTAAGAGATATTCACAAGCAAAGTTTCCCCCTCTCGCCCCTTTTTCCTAGTGTAAGCCATTCTCTTCTCAGATGTGAATCTGGTTGGAAGACCAGACAGATAACAGCAGGGGACAATCTTCTTTGTATGAAAACAATGAAATCCCTGCCCCCTTGACAAGTTTTTCAGCTTTTTCCCTTATCTTAATTGAAGATTGTCCCTCTCTGCAGTCTACCTGGGCACCTCCCTTCTGATCTGGCTGAACAGGGGGGAGATACTTTGCTTGTGAATATCTCTTAAACCATAAAGGTTTGAGAGATAAGACTTATAACATTCTTCATGTTTTTTTAATGCCTACAAAATAAAATAAAGATAAAACTAAGTATTACTATCCCTTTAACTACTCACCACATAATAGTGTACAGTGGGGTTTGAGTTATTTTATGCTTAACCCCTTGCATGCTAGAGTGCACACTCTCCAACACATTGCTTTTGACTGCACTGAAGCGCTCACTAGCAACCAAGGGATTTACAAGCAAAGCAAATTTAGCTCCTCTTATCAAAATCCTCCACTGGTTACAAGGAGTTAAACTCGACCTTTTCTGTTAATTTTGATTTTGGAAGTGTCATTGTTTCTGCCAGGCTGCTGCATTGAGCCACTGGAAATTGCTGTTGATTTCATGACTCCAATATCATGCATCAGTCAGCACCCTGTTGAAGGACTAAGGAGTACATTTAAAGCCAGGCGTTAACATAGGGCCAAAGTGAATACCAGCTGTTAAACTAACATGTTTAATGCTGTATTTAAAGGCCCTACTAGATAAAAACCCAAAGGACGTTAAGCCACAAACACAGTCTTGTGGCTGAACATCCGTTTTCTGCATTTAGTGTTCTAAACACGGCTAAAAGCAGCGATATTGGGAACTTAACATTAAAAAACAATTAACTATCCTTAACTGATCCATGTTACACTTACCTGTCATCCACTGTCCTTCTGTCTTCTCTTCTTTCTTCTATCTTCCACCTTTTCTTCACTCTTCTTTCTTCTCTTTCTTCTCTCTGTAAAATAAAATAAAATAATTAATACCAAGCATGAACAAAGACATTGTTGAACCCTTTGAGTTCAATAGTTCAATAGTATTGCGCCATAAACATTCCCATATTACATGCCTCCATGTAATGCCCAAAAATATAAACATAGGGAGACAAAAAGAGTTGTGAGGAGCACACATCAAGCACGAACAAGATTAAGTGTCTTGTTCTAAGGCATGGTAGCCTCTCAATGGTGCTACAACTCACGTTTTTCACTCCCATGTGCCATTGCAGAGAGGAAATCTCCATGTCCATATCAGACTGGTCCCGCCCACAGACAGTCCAGCTCCGAAATGTCAGGCAAATCGTCTCCACAAGAGAGAAATGGCAAAACCACAGACGTACGTTTCGGCCTATGTGAGCCTCGTCAGTGTGGTGCAGCCGAATATAAACATGCCAAGAAATAATATGATCCATATAGAGAGAAATAAATGTCATCCATTAGTGCAAAGTAAGAGAACTTAGCTCAATTGTTCATGTCTCCTCTACTTGGAGCGGCCACGAGGGCGGCGGTAGCAGAAACACAAATGTCCAAGGTGGCTCCCTTTCAGCTCTGTACGGGCCAATGCCTGTAACACACTGAGGGCATTAGAAGTGAGTCTTCCTTTATATATGGGCAGTCTCACTTCAACTGCCCTCACAGCCATTGGCTGGGTTGTTCTTCACATCCCAGCCAATCAGATTTGAGCGGCTGTTCTTTAAAATGATTGTGCATTACATGGAGGCATGTAATATGGGAATATTTATGGCGCAATACAATTGAACCCTTTGAGTGCCAGTGAGGTACTCTATCATAGGGGCTAATACCAATCATGCTCGGTACTTATTTTACAGAGAGAAGAAAGAGAAGAAAGAAGATTGAAGAGAAGGCTGAAGATAGAAGAAAGAAGACAGAAGGATGAGAAGACAGAGGAGAAGGACAGAAGATGACCAGCAAGCTGTGGACATCAGGATTAATGGTAAGTGTTAATGCGATGTTGCTTTACTTAGTTGGGATAACACTATGAATGCCGGTGGGGTAATTATACCCTACTGGCACTCGTAGGGTTAATCCTACTGACTTTGGACACGTTTTATGCAATTTGGATGTATTGTGGGTCTTAGGACCCCACATCAATACATCCACTGTGGACATTGTTTTTTTTTGCCAGTTAGCTGGCAAAAGATTGTATAAGGGACTTTACGGCTAACAAAACTGGGTCTTAGGTTTTGTGCGGTAAGTGAGTCCCTTATCGGATCTTTTTCAGCCAACGCAGTTCTTTGAATGGCAAACTGGAGAGTTTTTTTTTTTCAATGGGCTGAAACACATGTTAGTGTAGCGGCCGTAATACTAGATGAACAGCCCATTAGTACCCTTACCTGTAATTGAAGTCCCATTTGAACGCATAGCAATGGACTTTGTGGGACCCCTAGTACAGTCTGCTAGGGGGCATCCGTACATATTGGTAACATTAGACTATGCTACTCGTTATCGTAAGGCAATTCCTCTGCGCACTACCTCAGCCAAATCAGTTGCCAAAGAATTAATGATGCTGTTTAGCAGGGTTGGGATCCCCAAGGGAATCCTAACAGATCAGGGTACTCCATTCATGTCCCGGGTTACAGGGAAATTATGTAAATTTCTTTGCATAAAGCATCTAAAAGCCTCTGTGTATCACCCACAAACTGATGGTTTGGTGGAACGGTTCAATAAAACTCTGAAGTCTATGGTACGGAAGGTGATCGACAAGGATGGGAAAAATTAGCACTGTTTACTGCCATACTTAATGTTTGCTATTAGGGAAGTACCTCAAGCCTCCACTGCGTTCTCTCCTTTAGAACTGTTGTATGGTAGACATCCCAGGGGACTACTTGACATAGCTAAGGAAACGTGGGAACAAGCGACTACCCCACATTGTAATGTAATTGAACATATAAACATGCCCATCGTATGGGAACATATGGAGAAGGCCCAGAAAGGTCAGGAAAATAGTTATAATAAGAAGGTCAGGGTCTGTGTATTTCAGCCTGGAGACAGAGTACTACTTTTGGTCCCCACAATAGAAAATAAATTCCCGGCAACATGGTATGGACCCTACGAGATTATTGAAAGGGTTGGAGAGGTGAATTACAAAGTCAGACAGCCAGGTAGATGTAAGGAAGTGCAAATTTACCATGTAAACTTGCTTAAAGGGATAGTAATATTTATTTTGTAGGCATTAAAAAAACTTGAAGAACGATATAAGTCTTATCTCTCAAACCTTTATGGTTTAAGAGATTTTCACAAGCAAAGTATCCCCCCCCGTTCAGCCAGATCAGAAGGGAGGTGCCCAGGTAGACTGCAGAGAGGGTCAATCTTCAATTAAGATAAGGGAAAAAGCTGAAAAACTTGTCAAGGGGGGCAGGGCTTTCATTGTTCTCATAGGAAGAAGATTGTCCCTTGCTGTTATCTGTCTGGTCCTACAACCAGATTCACATCTGAGAAGAGATGGCTTACACTAGGTAAAAGGGGCAGGAGGGGAAACTTTGCTTATGAATATCTCTTAAACCATAAAGGTTTGAGAGATAAGACTTATATCGATCTTCATGTTTTTTTAATGCCTACAAAATAAAATAAAGTTAAAACGAAGTATTTAAGCCATGGAAAGATAGGGAAGGTCTAATTGCGGTAGAAGCCACTGCCCTTCCTATTAAAGATAAAAGTGACCCAAAGACTAATATACCATAAACCCTGTCTATACACCAGACATGAGAAGTCAAAAACTTTGTAAGATTAAACAAAGATGTGTTCTCCACAACTCCAGGCAGAATTCACATTATCAAACATGACATTATAACAGAGGCAGGGAAAGGGTTAACCTTAAGCCTTATAGAATACCTGAAGCACGGAGACAGGCTATTAGAGGTTAAGAAAATGTTGGACCTTGGGGTAATTGAAGAATCCCAAAGTGACTGGAGTAGCCCTGCTGTGCTTGTGCCAAAGCCCAATAGCACAATCAGATTTTGCAATGATTATTGTAAGTTAAATGCAATTTCAAAATTTGATTTGTATTCCATGCCAAGAGTTGATGAGCTAGTTGAAAGGCTTGCCACATTAGATCTAACCAAGGGATATTGGCAGGTCCCATTTACAGAGCAGGCAAAAGAAAAAACTGCCTTTTCTACCCCTGGTGGTCTTTTTTAGTGATGAGCGAGCACCCCAATGCTCGGATGTTCGGGTGCTCTGACCGAGCACCCCCTGAGGCTCGAGTGCTCGGCCGAGCACCCGAGCCCCATTGAAGTCAATGGGAGGACTCGAGCATTACACCAGGCACCCCCTGCTCTGATGAGGGGAGGGTGCCTGGTCCATAGGAAAAGGGCAGAAAAAGATGGAAACACTACAGAAATGGTTCAGGGACAGCATAGGGAGGATGTCTGGATGCACCTTGGACTCCAACATCGCTGCTGGGAACGATCTTTCGCCCGTAGTACGCCATTTTTACAGACTGACCGTAAAACACACAAAAAGGAAAATAAAAACGACTTTAGGCGAAAAATTGTTACCAAACAGTATTTGCTGTATATTTACTTGTATATCATCTGCAAATTCTCCCAAAAATTTCATCGATTTTCTGAAGTGAGGCCATGATTAAGAGGGAAACGTGCGCAGAGGCAAATTCTCCCAAAAATTTCCTTGATTTTCAGAACTGAGGCCATGATTAAGAGGGAAACGTGCGCAGAGGCAAATTCTCCCAAAAATGTCCTTGATTTTCAGAACTGAGGCCATGATTAAGAGGGAAACGTGCGCAGAGGCAAATTCTCCCAAAAATTTCCTTGATTTTCAGAACTGAGGCCATGATTAAGAGGGAAACGTGCGCAGAGGCAAATTCTCCCAAAAATTTCCTTGATTTTCAGAACTGAGGCCATGATTAAGAGGGAAACGTGCGCAGAGGCAAATTCTCCCAAAAATTTCCTTGATTTTCAGAACTGAGGCCATGATTAAGAGGGAAACGTGCACAGAGGCAAATTCTCCCAAAAATTTCCTTGATTTTCAGAACTGAGGCCATGATTAAGAGGGAAACGTGCGCTGAGCTGACCATCTAAAACATTATGGGTGAGGGTCTGCTGCAGAGCTGACCATCCTAAACATTATATGCGAAGGCCCGCTAGTGAGCTGACGCTATAAAACATTATATGAGAGGGCCCGCTAGAGAGCTGACCCAATAAAACATTATATGAGAAGGCCCGCTGGTGAGCTGACCTATATAAAAATTGGCAAACAGGGCCCGCTGGTGAGCTGGCCCTATATAAAAATTATATCACAGGGCCCGCTGGTGAGCTGGCCCTATATAAAAATTATATCCCAGGGCACGCTGGTGAGCTGGCCCTATATAAAAATTATATCCCAGGGCATATGGAAGAGGAGGAGGAGGATGAGAACATTAAGAGTCAACCATATACCCGTTTTTGGGGTGGAAGGGGTGAATGGGAATACAGAGTATTCCCATCATTGTAAATAACATATATAAAGTGAGTTTATGTTCCCCCGGGGCTTTCCTCCAGTGGAGTGGAGAAGTCAGGGGAAATCCAGGCCTTGTTCATTTTTATAAGTGTCAACCTATCAGCATTGTCGGTGGAAAGGCGGATACGCTTATCTGTTATGATGCCACCAGCAGCACTAAATACCCGCTCAGACAGAACGCTGGCGGCAGGGCAGGCCAGCACCTCCAAGGCGTAGAGTGCCAGTTCATACCACGTGTCCAGCTTGGACACCCAGTAGTTGTAAGGCACAGAGGGATCATTGAGGACGCTGACACGGTCTGCTACGTACTCCTTCACCATCTTCCAAAACTTTTCCCTCCTTGTGACACTAGGCTGCGCATCAGGGTGAGGGTGCTGGCGGGGTGTCATGAAGGTGTCCCACGCCTTGGAGAGTGTTGCCCTGCCTTTGTCGGAACTGCTGTGTGCTCCCCTTTTCTCCCCTTCTCGGTTGGCCAAGGTAGCACGTACTCTGCCGCCAGCGTTGTCAGATGGAAAATTTTGGAGCAATTTTTCAACAAGAACCTTCTGGTATTGCACCATTTTGCTTGTCCTCTCCACCGGAGGAATGAGAGATGAGAAATTCTCTTTGTAGCGGGGGTCCAGAAGGGTGAACACCCAGTAATCCGTGTTGTCTAAAATGCGTACAACGCGTGGGTCACGGGAAAGGCAGCCTAACATAAAGTCAGCCATGTGTGCCAGAGTACCAACAGTCAAGATTTCGCTGTCCTCACCAGGAGGCTGACTCTCAATATCCTCATCCTCTTCCTCCTCTTCTGCCCACCCACGCTGAAGAGATGGAACTAAAGTTCCATGGCTACCCTCTGTAGCGGAGGCAACCGTGTCTTCCTCCTCCTCCTCCGCCTCCTCCAATTGTCGCTGAGAAGACGAAGTGAGGGTGCTCTGGCTATCACCTTGTGTAAGCTCTTCCTCCCCCATTTCCACCTCTTCCACATGCAAAGCGTCGGTTTTAATTGTGAGCAGCGAGCGTTTCAGTAGACACAGAAGTGGGATGGTTACACTGATAATAGCGTTATCGCCGCTCACCATCTGTGTCGATTCCTCAAAATTGCGTAAAACCTCGCAGAGGTCTGACATCCATTCCCACTCCTCACTTCTGATTACAGGAAGTTGAACGGAGAGGCGACGACCGTGTAACAGCTGGTACTCCACTACTGCCCTCTGCTGCTCACAAAGCCGGGCCAACATGTGGAAGGTGGAGTTCCAGTGCGTGCTCATGTCACACAGCAGCCGGTGAGCTGGCAATTGTAAGCGCTGCTGCAGCTTCAACAGGCCGGCCGAAGCTGTAGATGACTTACGGAAATGTGCACACACGCGGCGCACCTTGGTCAAGAGATCATGCACATTGGGGTAGGTTTTTAGAAATCGCTGCACCACTAAATTAAATACATGCGCTAGGCATGGTACGTGTGTGAGCTTGCCGAGCTCCAAAGCCGCCACCAAGTTACGCCCATTATCACACACAACCATGCCTGGTTGCAGGTTGAGTGGCGAGAGCCACTGCTCGGTCTGGTGACTAATCCCCTGCAACAGCTCTGAGGCCGTGTGCTGTTTGTCCCCAAGGCAGATCAGCTTCAGCACGGCCTGTTGACGCTTCCCCACTGCAGTGCTACACTGCTTCCAGCTACTGGCTGATGGGGGAGTGGCGCTGCGTGTAGAGAATTCGGAGGTGGAAACGGAGGAGGAGGAGCCAATAACGTAGGTGCTGGTGGAAACCCTGATGGAGGTAGGGCCCGCAATCCTCGGCGTGGGTAGCACCCGTGCCATCCCAGGGTCCGAGTCGCTCCCAGCCTCCACGACATTCACCCAGTGTGCCGTCAGGGAAATGTAGCGTCCCTGGCCACAAGCACTTGTCCATGTGTCAGTCGTTAAGTGGACCTTCCCAGTAACTGCGTTGGTCAGGGCACGGGTGATGTTACGGGACACATGGTGGTGTAATGCGGGGATGGCACACCGGGAAAAGTAGTGGCGGCTGGGGACCGCGTACCGAGGGACAGCTGCTGCCATCAGGCTGCGGAAGGACTCAGTGTCCACAAGCCTAAATGGCAGCATTTCGATGGCCAGTAATTTTGAAAGGTGTGAGGTTAGTGCTATGGCCTGTGGGTGGGTGGCTGGGTACTTTCTCTTGCGCTCAAATGCCTGGGGTAACGACATTTGGACGCTGTGCTGGGACAGGGAAGTGGATGTGGTCGCTGATGGTGCTTCAGATGGTACAGGTGCAGGGCGGGAGGTATGCGGGCCTGCGCCTTCGACAGGCGATTGGCCGGCACCGAAAACAGGGGAAGAGGAGGCAGTGGTGTGGCCTGCAGACACAGATGGGCGATCCAGGCGTTCCTCCCACTTACTACGGTGCTTGGATGCCATGTGTCGGATCATGCTGGTGGTGGTGAGGTTTCTAGTGTTCATGCCTCGGCTCATTCTGGTGTGGCACAGGTTGCAAACTACAATTCTTTTGTCGTCCGCACTTTCCTTAAAAAAACGCCATACCGCGGAACACCTACCCCTTGGCAAGGTAGATTTACGCAAGGGGGTGCTCCGTGGAACATTTGCGGGCCGGTTTGGTGCGGTCCGCCTTCTTTCTGTAGCCACACCACTGCCTCTTCCAGCCTGTTGCGGTGCTGCAGATGGCTCACCCTCAGGACTGCTGTCATCGCTCGGCTCTACACCTTCCCAGGTGGGGTCAGTCACCTCATCGTCCACCAAGTCCTCCTCCACTTCCTCACTCTGATCATCCTCCTCAAGTCTTGATCCCACCACATACTCAGTCATTGACAACTGTATAACATTCTCCTCAACAAGGTCTTGAGACGGAAATAGTGGTTGATTTAATGGCAACTGTGTCTCATCATCATCATCATCATCATCCACTACTTCCTTTGACCTTAAATGCCGTTCACATCTGTCATCTTCTTGTGATTGGGTAGCCTCTAGAGGTTGTGAATCAGGGCACAAGATGTCATGTTCCTCTGCAAGCGTGCTTGGAGAGAGGGTCAAATGAAGGATTGGTGATGAGACGAGCTCCTCACTATATCCCAGTGTGGGATCACTTCTTTGACCAGACCGTGTATGGTGGGAGGAAGGATGATCAGAGTGAGGATTATGTTGACCAGACTCTTGGCTACTGAGAGTGGACTTGGTGGAAGACAGGGTGGTGCTTAACCGACTGGAAGCAGTATCAGCTGTCATCCAACCGACCACCTGTTCGCAGTGGTCGGACCTCGAGAGTGATGTCCTGCGACGCCCTGTGAAATCAGACATGAAGCTAGGTATGGTGGATGTCTTTCTTTCTTGTGCTCTGGCACCAGGCACAGTTTCTCCGCGTCCTGACCCGCGCCCTGAACTTTCAGGATCACGTCCACTTCCCCGTCCCTTTTTACCCGCCTTCTTCATCTTACACGATATATATGACTTTAATATATATGAGTTTGAAAACTTAACAGTATTTCTTACTATTCTGCAACTCTGCAGAGTACACAGAATAGGCTGCTAAACTGCGGTGACACACACTGAATGGAATAAGTGACTTTAATATTTGAGTTTGAAAAATTAACAGTATTTCTTACTATTCTGCAACTCTGCAGAGTACACAGAATAGGCTGCTAAACTGCGGTGACACACACTGAATGGAATATGTGACTTTAATATTTGAGTTTGAAAACTTAACAGTATTTCTTACTATTCTGCAACTCTGCAGAGTACACAGAATAGGCTGTTAAACGGCGTTGAAACACACTGAATGGAATATGTGACTTTAATATTTGAGTTTGAAAACTTAACAGTATTTCTTATAATTCTGGAACTGTACAGAGTACACAGAATAGGCTGTTAAACGGCGGTGAAAGACACTGAATGGAATATGTGACTTTAATATTTGAGTTTGAAAACTTAACAGTATTTCTTACTATTCTGCAACTCTGCAGAGTACACAGAATAGGCTGTTAAACGGCGTTGAAACACACTGAATGGAATATGTGACTTTAATATTTGAGTTTGAAAACTTAACAGTATTTCTTATAATTCTGGAACTGTACAGAGTACACAGAATAGGCTGTTAAACGGCGGTGAAAGACACTGAATGGAATATGTGACTTTAATATTTGAGTTTGAAAACTTAACAGTATTTCTTATAATTCTGCAACTCTGCAGAGTACACAGAATAGGCTGTTAAACGGCGTTGAAACACACTGAATGGAATATGTGACTTTAATATTTGAGTTTGAAAACTTAACAGTATTTCTTATAATTCTGGAACTGTACAGAGTACACAGAATAGGCTGTTAAACGGCGGTGAAAGACACTGAATGGAATATGTGACTTTAATATTTGAGTTTGAAAACTTAACAGTATTTCTTATAATTCTGCAACTCTGCAGAGTACACAGAATAGGCTGTTAAACGGCGTTGAAACACACTGAATGGAATATGTGACTTTAATATTTGAGTTTGAAAACTTAACAGTATTTCTTATAATTCTGGAACTGTACAGAGTACACAGAATAGGCTGTTAAACGGCGGTGAAAGACACTGAATGGAATATGTGACTTTGATATTTTAGTTTGAAGACTTAACAGTATTTCTTCCTATTCTGCAACTCTGCACAGTACACAGAATGTGCTGCTACACTGCGGCGAAGCACACTGAATGGAATATGTGACTTTGATATTTTAGTTTGAAGACTTAACAGTATTTCTTCCTATTCTGCAACTCTGCACAGTACACAGAATGTGCTGCTAAACTGCGGCGAAGCACACTGAATGGAATATGTGACTTTGATATTTTAGTTTGAAGACTTAACAGTATTTCTTCCTATTCTGCAACTCTGCACAGTACACAGAATGTGCTGCTACACTGCGGCGAAGCACACTGAATGGAATATGTGACTTTGATATTTTAGTTTGAAGACTTAACAGTATTTCTTCCTATTCTGCAACTCTGCACAGTACACAGAATGTGCTGCTACACTGCGGCGAAGCACACTGAATGGAATATGTGACTTTGATATTTTAGTTTGAAGACTTAACAGTATTTCTTCCTATTCTGCAACTCTGCACAGTACACAGAATGTGCTGCTAAACTGCGGCGAAGCACACTGAATGGAATATGTGACTTTGATATTTGAGTTTGAAGACTTAACAGTATTTCTTCCTATTCTGCAACTCTGCACAGTACACAGAATGTGCTGCTAAACTGCGGCGAAGCACACTGAATGGAATATGTGACTTTGATATTTTAGTTTGAAGACTTAACAGTATTTCTTCCTATTCTGCAACTCTGCACAGTACTCAGAATGTGCTGCTAAACTGCGGCGACGCACACTGAATGGAATACGTGACTTTGATATTTTAGTTTGAAGACTTAACAGAATGTGCTCTAATCTGCAACTTTGCACACTAAACAGAATGTGCTCTAATCTGCAACTTTGCACACTAAACAGAATGTGCTCTAATCTGCAACTTTGCACACTAAACAGAATGTGCTCTAATCTGCAACTGTGCACACTAAACAGAATGTGCTCTAATCTGCAACTTTGCACACTAAACAGAATATATATATTTTTTTTTTTTTTTTTTGTTTTTTTCCCCCCACACCAAATAACCTGCTGCCCCCACACACAGTAGTCCTAAAAAGGACTTTTGGTTCTTTTTTTTTCACAATTTTTGTTTTTTTCCTCCCTACACTGCCTTTCCCTTCCTATCCTCAGCTCTCCCTGGCTCAGACTGAGCCGAACTCGCTGGTCAGGTGCTATACAGCACCTGACCACGGGTTCTGGCCAGCCAATCAGTGTAATGCCAGCAGCCAACATGGCTGCTGGCATTACACCGATGTCAGAGCCTCCCTGCACGTTTATTGGCTGCGCAGCAGCCGCAAAACGTGCGGGGAGGAGACCCGAACATGGCGGGCGAGCACATGCGGTACTCGTACGAGTACCGCCATGTGCCGAGCAGAGCGATGCTCGAGCCGATCCGAGCATCGGCCGAGCATGCTCGCTCAACACTAGTCTTTTTCAATACAAAGTACTTCCTTTTGGCCTACACGGGGCTCCTGCCACATTCCAAAGAATGATGGACAGAATATTAAAGCCACATGCGCGTTATGCTGTTGCATACCTTGATGATGTTGTAATACACAGTGCAGATTGGGAGTCTCACCTTCCAAAAGTACAAGCTGTGCTAAACTCAATTCGATCTGCTGGGGCAAGATTTGAATTGACGATGATGTGAGTGCCGACCTTTCGACATATATATATATATATATATATATATATATATATATATATATATATTAGCAATGTGGGATGATGTTGCCCCGTCATGTTATGACCATTGGACGTGTCTGAAATGTACATACGTTGATAAATACAGACATATGCAACACATAGGCAGATATATAAACACAGTGAGCAGCTGTCACGGTACCCAGCATAAATGAAGGACAGACACAGTAAATGTAATGTAAAACCACCTTTACTGAAATTAAACAGAAATGAATGCCAATGCACACACAACCCCAGACCCAGGACTGTTATCTCAGGTCTACTACACGGAGCTGCACGCTGTGCTGAACACTGGACTAGAAATGAGCAAAGCCCCACAATAGAGATCCTGTAGACAAGTCTAGACAAGTCTAGAATCTAACACAGGAATCGCCACCAGAGTCAACAGGTAACGAGCAAGACTGAGTAGCATAGCTCAGGTGCGAATGGTAAGACCCCTGGGGTATTCAAGGAGTGAGTTAGTCAGCCAAAGCCACAAGTCAGAACCGAATGGGTAGTCAGCAGGGGCGGATTGTGGTCAGAAACTGGCCCGGGGCATTTTTTTAAAAACTGGCCCATTAGTTGATATTCCATGATAAAAAAAAAAAAAACAACAACAAACACAATTCAAATATTTCAGTACACTTTATTTATTATTATATTTTGCATAAGAAAACGTTCCATACAAACAAGCTGAATTATAAGTGAACAATTTCTGTTATTGGAAATATGAGAAATGTTCCAGCAGGGTTGGGCAAAAATGTAATAATCTTATCAATCAAGAAGTTTTAGGAGGCAGTGAATGGATGTATGTATATAAAATACCTCCAACCTTTAGGAGGCAGAGATAAAATGTTTAATCCTGGGATTTCTCCACCCTTCCCTTACAGTCATATTACTAATGTTAAAGTCAGGGAGAATTATCTAATTACGTATACTTTAAGAAACTCATATATGCAGGTTTATTCGCTAGAGTATTAATAACTTCTTCTTCTGAAATTTGTTGAAGTATGTCATTCTCACATGACATAAGCATGAATGCCTCTAGATTTGTAGCTGTTAAAGAACTTCGTAATCTGGTTTTAATACACTTTAATTTTGAAAAACTGCGCTCACAAGACACTTGTGTAGCTGGTAGTGTCAAGAGATATTTGTAACAAGTAAAAAGTACTGTGTAAGCTCCAGAAAATAAATTGTATTTTTCTAATATCAAGTAGCAGCAAAGTGGACACTGCTTACATGTCTTGATGTGCTCTATTTTTGTCTCTGTTGTAAATAATTCATCACTAGTGTCAGTGGTGTCATCATCACCGTTTTCGTCTTCAGAATCATCAGCTACAAGTACTTCATAGCTTTCTGGGATGCTGTTCTTCAGACTGTTAAACTTTGATGCAAAGTCGATCAGCTCTTCACGTATTTGGCTTGGCGTTGCATTAGAATTAAACCGCAAAATACTACTACTCAAAACTTTAAAACTTGTTGATGGCAAGTTAGGAACTTCATGGAAATTTCTAGGATCAAGACATGCCATATCAGCGAATATTCTGCCATTCTGAGAGAAACGTTGAACCAAACTACTCGTAATAATATCAAATACACGATTGTGAACTTCTACTTTATATTTTTGAGTTGCATCCACGATGGGTTCATCTTTTGATCTTTCTCCAGGTAGTATTTTTTTTTTTATTGGACGCATAGTTGGCAGTTCCATTGCAATTTCATCTTCATCTTCCTCTTCTAGTTTCTCATTGGCCCATTTCACAAACTCTTGAGCAGCAATTTTAACTTCTTCAAAATCACGTGAAATAGCATTTAAACTTTTGATTGTTTCAGTCACCATTTTATGTGCTTGCAACAAATCCAGACCTTTCGTCTGAAGATATTTTGAAAGAGGTGTAGTATACTGGAAGATTCGTAAGAAGAGTTGTGCTGTTAAAATAATTTTAAATGTCATTAAAGAGTTTTTAAGTGTTGTTGCTTTCAAACGAGCTTCGCTGTTCAATTTGTTCTTCAATGCAATTGTTGCCAACGTCTTTATCAAGACAACAAACAAACATTCTGAGGGATCCTTAAATCTCCCAAAAATCTTTGTCAGTATAGAATCTTTTGACCACCATCGAGTCTTTCCTATAGCGTTCAACCGACGAACATCTCGCATTCTTGCCGTGAGTTCTGTCCAGACATCCATTCGGTTATGAGATTCCCTGATGAAAACTGCACTTGAGTTCAGTATAGTGAAAAGACTTCCAACATCAACTGCATCTGTTGCATCAATCATGACTAAATTCAGCACATGGGCATAACACCAAATATGAATTTGACCAGGTGCCACCGAAGACAAATGAGCAGTAACACCGTTGTACACACCTTGCATACTTGCAGCACCATCTGTTGCATTGCCAACTATATTTTCAATGGTTATTCCAATATCTTGCAAGTTTTTACAAAGAACCTCTGTCAGAGCTTCACCAGTTGTCAAAGTACATGGAGTTACAGCAATCAAGCGTTCTTGAGGGGCTTGTTCTGGAATCATATACCGAAGCACTATGCTCATCTGATCTATAATACTAATATCTTGTGTTGTATCTATTTCAATGGAAAACATGCTTGCTTCACAAACTGCTTTGGCAATGTGTTTTTTCATTAACTTTGAAAAAATTTCAATTATGTAGTTTATAGTAGTCTTTGATAAAAATGTTATTTTCAATTTTTTCTTCTTGGATAATTTAGTTATTTCTGCAACATATTCCTGTAAAGTACTATCAAATTCTGATAACAAAATAATCATTTCCAGAAAGTTACCTCGATCTAAATTCTCCTGCAATAGCTGCTTTGCATTTTCGTTCCGTTTTCCTCTATAACTTAAGCCACGTTTTCCAATCAGTTTGATCACTTTAATTACTCTAAACACAATTTGTCTGTTTTTTTCAACTTTAAGGTTATGCATATTTTTTTGCTTTTGGAAAAGTAGTGAATGAACATCACGATTGTAAGCATGCATCATGTGAGCATCAACACATCTTCTATGCTGACTGGAGCCTTCATGTTCTGATATTCTATCATAAATATGTTTAGGTTTAAACTGTGTGTAACCAGAATCTGATGTAAATGTACTGTTATCACTGGAGGTTCCATGTGCAAGACAAATAGTGCAGAAAAGAGCATTTTTGTCTTTGGAGTATGTAAGCCACTTTCGATTTAAACCATCTTTTCGTTGAAACAGATTTTCAGTATTTTTCAAAGAAGGCAATTTTTTGGGCTGGACTGGATGGTAAGCAAAAAATTGCTTAAGATGTATTGCTTGAGGTTTTATAAAGAAATTTAAATTCACAGATGTTGTAGTTCTTGGTTGTTCTTGTCCATCACCAACTCCTGTTTCTTCACAGTCCACATGCATGTCTAGTGTTTCATTTCCTTCTACTGTAATTTCTTTGGCCGTTTCAGGTTCTTCCCTGTTAATCAGTGACTCCACTGCATTTTTGTCTTTTGCAGCAGGTAATTCTGCTGCAGGCTTTGCTATATTAGCGTAATCATCTAGTGGTCTCTGTTGCATCATTTCAAAAACATTTCTGCACTGCTTTGCAGTTTCAGACAAAAGTTTACGTTTCTTGTCCCGAAGCTTTTCTGCTCCACCTTTCCTTTTACTCATTTTCTTTTTTACTTTACTCTAAAACAAATAATACATTTTTAGAAGAATAGAGTAAAAAACAGTTGGATGAAAGTGGACTTGTCAGCCATGATAAAATCTGTCTATATAGTGTGCTAGACACTTATTTATAATATAATTGGTTTTGAGAAGCGCACCTTAAAGTGTGGCAGTTTGTGCGGATTAGTTTCTGTGTTGGACCAATATTACCACACATTGGGCTGCATTCAGGAAGCTAAATTCTAGGGCAAATAAACTGCACCACAGGGGACAAATGAAAATTCCCCAGATTCTCAACGTTTTTTATACCAGGAATCAACTTGACATTTTCCCAGTGAATCAAGGCCCGTGTAAAGGTAATGGTATGTTTTCAAATATTTTTGTTTACTTGGGATTAAATGTGGCAGTGAGTAAAACTATAAAATACTGTACTTGGGAGCCAGACATAATTCATTACGAGCAATCCAGTGACAAGTTAAAATTGCCTTATATTGTGGGAAAGAAAGTAATATGCATTACTGCTTTCGGTAAAAATAAACTTTTCCTACTGGGTTACCAAAAAGCTATGCAGAATGCAGCAAATAATATTAAATAAGGTGTTATAAATACATAATAACAGAAGAAATGAGAATTGCCATTAGTACACACGTCATTCAGACAGACACACACATTCACTCTGGTCATGCAGACACACACGCACTCTCACTCTCTGGGCGAGCAGAGAAGCAGACACACAGATTTGATTATTTTTAGTATTCAACTTATTTTTGAAATCCCACAATTTTTTAAATACTTATAATCTAAGTGAAGATACATTATTTATACTAAAGTGCTTACCATAAAAAGAGAGCTACCCAAATCATACTACAGACAATCTACACTAGTGATACCACAGAGCTTTAAGTTTAAATACAACTATGCTACGAAAGTGATAGCGCAGCTAAAGCAAAGGGCAATATCCCATTACATGAATCAAAAAGAGCAATATAGCATTCAAGATATCAATAGAGCTAAGGGCAATATACCATTATATGAAACCAACACAGCAAAGGACAATATACCATTGAGTGACATCAGTAGAAAAAAGGGCAGCATACCATTACATGAAATCAAAAGAGAAATATACCATTACATAAAACCAGTATACCATTGCATGAAACCAACAGCACAATATACCATACATGAGATCAGCAGGGCAAAGGGCAGGGCTAAACAAATGTGGTTTGACTCTAGAAGCCAGATCAAAAATGTATGAGCCATACTCTGCATCAGAGGATAATCTTCTCTAAAGGCCTAGTGGACGAAGACTGGGGAAGCAGAGAGAGAGAGAGAGAGAGAAAGTATGTGTGTGTGTGTTTCACAAGCTAGATAAAGAGCAAAACATTACTAACATCAACCCAAGTTGAAGCCTGGACAGAGCATACTGCATCACCACACTATCACATTGCACAGCAGTTCCGATGCAGAAAATGGGTCCTTGGCCCTGCTTCATCAAGTTAAATAGGATTATTTCTGAATAAATTTATAACCACATTGGGCATCAATTGCCCCCAGACATCACTATATTCTACCTACTAGTCCCCATGTGCTTTTGTGTCAATGAATAGCTACATAGTGACCATCATATGCCCCCAAAACAGCCCACATTTGCATCAAAAGTGCCTCCCTGTGCGTGTGTGTATATATATATGTATATATATATATATATATATATATATAAGCTGCCTGTATTAACCCTTTGAATGCCAGAGTGGTACGGAACGCACTGCTTTGCAATGCGTTCCGTACCACTCTGGCACCCAAAGGGTTAAAGGTAAAAATGATACTGCATTGACTGTAACACACATTCACATACATAGAGGCAAAGTGTGTCACATGGCTGTGTCACTGACACCTGTGACACACACACACACAATGCCATAATTGCAAGTGGAGTGTGGACATAATTGTTGTTTCTTATAAGGAACATGTTTTTTACTTCCTATGTTTACAGATTGTTCTGAACTGTATGTCCATATTCAGTGAAAATTGTTGACAAATGTATGCATCAAAAAAGGAAACATTCTTAAGAAACCAACTATTGAAAGAGGGGGAAATTAAAATTCTGCAACTTTCCATGAATGTAAATGGAGCTTTTAACCCCTTTAATGCTTGAGAGATCTCCTTTGGAGAGCTTTATAGCATTGATGAGGTTAAAAAGACTCCTAGAAATCAATGGGAATTGGTAGAATTTTCTTTCCCCTTGTTTCAGGGGAAACAAGGGGAAAGAAAATTCTACCAATTCCCATTGATTTCTAGGAGTCTTTTTAACCTCATCAATGCTATAAAGCTCTCCAAAGGAGATCTCTCAAGCATTAAAGGGGTTAAAAGCTCCATTTACATTCATGGAAAGTTGCAGAATTTTAATTTCCCCCTCTTTCAATAGTTGGTTTCTTAAGAATGTTTCCTTTTTTGATGCATACATTTGTCAACAATTTTCACTGAATATGGACATACAGTTCAGAACAATCTGTAAACATAGGAAGTAAAAAACATGTTCCTTATAAGAAACAACAATTATGTCCACACTCCACTTGCAATTATGGCATTGTGTGTGTGTGTGTCACAGGTGTCAGTGACACAGCCATGTGACACACTTTGCCTCTATGTATGTGAATGTGTGTTACAGTCAATGCAGTATCATTTTTACCTTTAATACAGGCAGCTTCTATATATATGTATATATATATATATATATATATATATACACGCACAGGGAGACACTTTTGATGTAAATGTGGGCTGTTTTGGGGGCATATGATGGTCACTATGTAGCTATTCATTGACACAAAAGCACATGGGGACTAGTAGGTAGAATATAGTGATGTCTGGGGGCAATTGATGGCCAATGTGGTTATAAATGGGCACAGGGAAGTGTTTGGGGGTAAAGGTTGGAATATGGAAGCAGCCATTGAGTAACTATATTTGGGAACACATTTGGGATGCTACTAAATGGCACAGGGTGCTGTTTATGAGGATATGGGGGTTAGTGAGTTGATATGTATAGACACATGGAGGAACCTGGGGGTAGAAGAAGGCAGCAGTAAATACGTGCGTGTGTGTGTGTCTGAGTTATTATGATTTCATAATTGGAGAACATAAATAATCCTTTGAATGCCAGAGGGATACTCAGTTTGCAAAGCAATGTATTGGATACTCCTCTGCCACTCAAAGGGTTGAAATCAAAGATGTTCAAAGTAAGAGAAAATGTACAAATTCAGCCTTGCTTATAAAGTTAAAGAGGATGCATTTTAACGAAACCAAGTACTCAAACAGGGAAAATTAAAAGTCTGCCTATTGACGTTGATTTCAATGGGGTTTTTAACTTCCTTGAACACTAGAGAGGTAGCATTTAACTGGGTTAAAAGGCACATTTAAATAAATGGGAATATGCAGAATATGCATAAATTTAATTTCCTCTTGTTTTGGTAGTTGGTTTCCTCAAAAAAAGAGAGAGAAGTTGTCCTTTCACTCATATCAAAATAGGTTAAACATATCTACTCACTGAAATGGGTGAATAGGGGAAAAACTGATATTTAAAATAAACTTCATTAAAAAGCATAAAAACAAAGGGACACATTAAATATATACTGTTCATTCTCTCTGTACCCTAGCTAGAGTGATATAAGATGAACTTTATTGTGCTGGACAATGGTCATCTCATAAGCCATTCAGTGTATTAACTCTTTCATTGCCAGGGGGTATCCAACAGACCAATGCTTTGGATAACTCTCTGGCACTCAAAGGGTTAAAGGTACAACTTATCCATCAAACCTCTTAAAGCCCATTAAAATATTCCAACTAAACCAGCTATCATAAGGAGGACAGCTAACATAACATGCCTGCAAACAGAATACAATGTATTATGTATATTCATTCAGCAACAATTTGCACACAATGTATCATCTTTAACTTGATCAGCAAGGCTCAAAGATACATTTTCCTTTACTTTGAACATCTTTTTAACCCTTTGAATGCCAATGGAGTATCCAAAACATTGCTTTGCACACTGGGTATCCCTATGGCATTCAAAGGGTTGTTAATATTTTCCAGTTATAAGATCATGAGTAGGGACTTTAACCCTTTTAGTGCCAGAGGGGTACACAAAGCATTGCAAAGCAATGCATTGCATACCCATCAGGCACTGAAAGAGTTAAAAAAAACTGAAGACAGGAGAAAGAAAAGCGACAAAACGGAATGTCAGTGATTTACTTACTGCTAGATAAGGTCCGTGGGAGGACTGGAACGAGAGTCTGAGTCCGACGGAGAGGAGCAGGGCAGCAGCAGCAAGCAGGTAGAGAAAGCCAGTAAACATCTTGAGTGCTAGAGAGGTCCTTATATATTGCTTTACAATGTGTCAAAAGCCTCTCTAGCACTGGATTAGGTTGCCGGCGCCAGAGCTTTTGGATCTCCAGCTGCGCACAATCAGTAGACAGTCTGTGAGTAAATCACACAGACTTTCTACTGAATTACTTGTTTGTAGAAAACATTTATGGTGGTATGTGTATTTTTTTTTTTAATTGTGTTATGTATTGAGTGTTAAAAACAAACAAGGTTGTCAGGTGGCTGGCTCACCCGACGGCACCTTTGAAATTCATCCTCTTTCAGAATGTGACACTGCACTGCTGTCACTATCTAACACTTTGGCACAATCATTTTGTGGAGTGATCCTCCATTGTCAGGCAGCTACCGGCCCACCGGGGCATGCCCGAATGCCCGATAGATCAATCCGCCCCTGGTAGTCAGACAAGCTGAGGACTGCAAGGAGTGAGTTAGTCAGCCAGAGCCACAGGTCAGAACCGAGTAGGTAGTCAGACAAGCCGGGGACTACAAGGAGCGAGTCAGCCATAGCCACAGGTCAGAACCGATGTGGGTAGTCAGACAAGCTGGGGTCATACACGGAGCTAGTTAATCAGCCAGAGCCACAGGTCAGATCTGATGTGGGTAGTCAGACAAGCCGGGGTCATACACGGAGCGAGTTAGTCAGGCAGGCACTGGTCACAACAATACACAAGAGCAGCAAACGGAAACATCACATAAGGGCTATGACTACTAGGCCTGAAGGGTTATGAAGGAGCAGCTCAAGGCGGTAACCAATTAGGCAAATGAGACTAGGCCCATAAAGAGACACACGTACCCGTGTCCATTCTAGTAACGTCAGAATATGGAAGTAGCCGGCAATCAAGCCGGCCGACATCACTACAGATGAAGGAAACAAAGGATCACAAAGGACTCCTTAGGGGGACTGTGATAGTACCCCCTCCCTTTAACAACCTCTCCCACGTGGAAAAGGACCAGCTCCAGAGGAATTGAAGGAGTGGAATTCACGAAGAAGGGCAGGTGCATGTAGATCTCTCTTAGCGACCCAGGAACACTCCTCAGGTCAATACCATTTCCAATTAACTAGATATTGTACCTGGCCTCTGACCCTGTGAGAGTCCAAAATACTTTGTACCTCATATTCCTCATGGTCACGTGGACAGGTCTGGGACAGACAGGAGCAGTAGTATATCTGTTACAGACCAATGGTTTCAGTAGCGAAAAATGGAATGCATTACAAATGCGCATATTAGCAGGGAGTTCACGAGCATAGGTTACGGGTTTAATCCTACGGAGAACCCGAAAGGGATCCACAAATTGAGGAGCCAGCTTTTTACAAGGCACATGGAGATGGAGATTGCGTGAGGATAGCCATACTATCACTCCAACCTGGAAAACTGGAGGCGGTAGCTGTCTACGGTCTGCTTGTCTCTTATAGCGCATTGTGACATCAGAATACGAAGTAGCCGGCAATCATGCCGGCCAACATCACTACAGATGAAGGAAGCACAGGATCGCTAAGGCCTCTTTAGGGGGACTGTGATCGTGGCAGAAACATGCCAAAGACATGCGAACACACACCGGAGATGCACACATGTACACACACATGTAACAGAGATGTACACACACACATGTAACAGACATACACGGACACACATGTGGGAAAGAGACATGCTCACACATGCAACAGACATGCACACAAACATGCAACAGACATGCACGCACACACCCACGCAACAGATATAAGCACTCACACACACGCAACAGACATATATACACACACACACACTGAACAGACATACACACTCACACAACAGACATACACACACACAGAGGGGACACTGAGACAGTGATAGGATCTGTAGGTTCTGAGTGTAGAATTGTGGTCTGTGGCCTCCCTGGGATTAGTGTAGGAGCTTTACAGTGCTGTGTAGGTAACACTCTTGTATTCAGAGACTTAGAAGCCAAATGTAGCCCTCTAAGGACCAGTGGACATTGCTTCACAATGTGTTGCCTTCCCCCTATGGTCTTGAAACTGTTAAATTAATGGTATTTGCTATTTCTTTTACTTTGGGGCAGAATTGCAGTATGTGTTTGGCATGTAGAAGTGTAAAGGAGAAAATAAAAGGACGTACAGCCCACACTTCTACACTCAGAACCTACAGATCCGGGGGACCAGCAAGAACCAGAACCTCCACACACAGGGGGTGACTATCTTTGTCAGTATCCCCTCTGTGTGTGTATGTCTATTGCAGGTATGTGTATGTCTGTTGAGTGTGTGTGTGTGTGTGCATATGCCTGTTGTGTGTGTGTGTAGTCTATTGCGTGTGTGTGCGTATGTCTGTTGCGTGTGTGTGTAATATACATATGCAAATCACCCTTGGGATTAGTCACCCCAAGGGTAATAGAGGGAATCCAACTTTGGACCCCTTGCCCACAGTGCTTAGGGAGATCAGCTACACCTCACTGACGACTTCCAACAAGGCCAAAACATAAATCTGGGGTTGGCTGCTTCTCTTATTCAAAGAGGAATTGCCTGGCATTTCTTGGTTGGACTGCTGTAATGGCAGGACCAATATGAAATGTTTTGGATATTTTCTCTCTGTGAAAGGCACTAGTGGGCTAAAAGAGATTGCACCTGGGTAGGACACTATTCCTACAGAGCCTGCAAATTTGTATTGCAGGTTCGTTCCTAGTTGAGCATCTCTAACTTGTAATATATATATATGTGTGCATATGTCTGTTGCATGCGTTTGTGCATGTCTGTTGCATGTGTGTGAGCATGTCTCTTGCTTACATGTGTGTCTGTGCATGTCTGTTGTGTGTGTGTGCTTCTCTGTCACATGTGTGTACATGTGTGCATCTCTGATGTGTGTGTATGCACGCACATGTCTTTTGCATGTTTCTGCCGCTCACTGTGTGTGTGTATGTGTCTGCCTGTGTGTTGCATATGTCTGTGTTTATCAGCAACACCATCCCACATTGCTAATGTGATATACATGTGTGTGTCTGTCTGTCTGTGTCCAGACACACACAGTAATGTGTTTAAGCAGTCTGCTGCCCTAGGCCCACATCCTGTATGCACTCAGTTTTAAAGATCTATGAGATCTTCCTTATTATGGCCACAAAAATATGTACCATGGCTCTCTATTATCTAATTTGTTTAAAAAGCAGAATAAACATCTAGAAACTGTTGAGGGATTCAGCATAATCTATCTGTATTCCAGATTTAGAAGCATCATTGCTCACTGTCTCTTTGCATTGAGCCAGTGCTTTAGCTTTAATTAAGTGAAAGAGAAAATGGTTTTCTATTATGACCAAAATAATTGGACTACTGCCCCTTTGAATGAGTCTGAGCTTTATTTCCCATTTTTTGTATTCATCTATCACGACGATTAACATCATTGTTGAATCCATACAGTCTAGCTGAATGTAGGTATGATAAGGTCCACCAAATCACATTTCATGTTTGAATACAAACTGGGATGTAAAATCACAGTTCAGGTACTTGCAATTACCTGGTAGTGTCATCTTCTGCTTTGCAAATGTATTCAGTCAGATAACAGAGCTTGATATGTATGTCACAACTTGGCTATTAAACATTGCCAGCAGATTGATGATGACCTATGATCCAAGGAATCATTCATGCCTGCCAGAAATGTAGACTATACCGAGGGGTGGAAGCTGGTAAGAGAAAATTTACACAGAATTGCCTCTTGTATTAGTATACTTTTAAAAATGTAACAAACCTTAAATGAGAGGGTCAAATGATAAACTGAACCTGCTTGTCCTTATTTTCAGCCTTCTCCACCCATCACACCGGAGACATTTTGCTGCAATTTGTTTTTTAGCAGGACAATGAGCAGGCCCGCTTATTCAGTTCTAAGGAGTACTTTAAACTGATTATGGGTGATTCAATGCCAATTTACAAGAAGTACTTCAAACTTCTTAGATCCTGATTAGTATCCTGTAGGAGGTGGATATTAGAGGGAGTAGAATAGGAACGGGCAGGATAAGGAAGATAAGTGTGTGGTCTTAAGCGTCAAGTGGGTGATAGTATGCAGTGCTGTTTTAAGAAAGTGGAGCTACTTGAGACTCTCAGAGATTGCAGAAAGAGGTTTGCCTGGGACAGTAACTAAGGAATCTCTGAGGCAATTCTGGAGAGGTCCCAGGTATGAGAGTGAATGAGCTGTGGCCTCCACGGTAGGTGGTAAGCACCTGAGTGGTGGGGGAACAGACACTAAGTCTTTCTGGAGTGACCTAGTGAAACATAATGTTCTGGAATGCAGTAACACTGGGGGGGGGGGGGTTCATCTTGACTAAAAATGACATTGTCTTACATTGAGCTAGACGTGTAACCTGCCACACTCCCAGTTTTATTCATGCCTTGAATGCTTGAGAGCTGTCCAACTCATCATTGCAACGTGTTGGAGACCTCTCCAGTTTGCTGTAAAACAGAACACTGATGACGGTGTACTGAAAAAAACAAGAATTAACAGCTGCACCACAGTGGACAAATAAACATTAACCCTTTGAGTGCCAGACAGGTATCCAAAGCAAAGAGTTAAATACAAGGAAGATATTGCTATTATTATTATTAATTATTAATCTTTATATAGCGCCAACAAATTCCGCAGCGCTTTACAGTAGGGAGTAGACATACAGAGGTATTAAATAGTACAATCAAATGTGGAGAACAGAAGGATCAGAGGGCCCCCTGCTGGTGAGAGCTTACAGTCTAGCCCAACACAGTCAGGTCTGTGGACCAAATCTGAATAATGGTTCAATATCCTACTACAGGTGCAAACAACAACCAGAGGAGTGACAGAAGATATAGTCTCACCAACTATGCTTAATAACACAGTTATGTAAAAGAAAAATTCTCCTCTTATTCCCTGCTTGTCTCAAATTATTTTTGAATATATATATTTTTTTTTCTCACATCCAGGACCATAAAGGATTGATGGTGAAATATCTTCTTTCTGTTAACAATCCTCACAGAAATACAAAGGGGGAGATTCACTAAACGGTGATAAAGAGGCGATAAAGCGGAGATAACTTCTCCGGTTTATCATGTCTCCGGTTTCTATGTTAGAGCCTATTCACTAAGATCTCCAAAGCAGAACAAATCTTAGTGTATAGGCTTCATAGAATAACATAGGAGAAGTGATAAACTGGAGAAGTCATGTCCACTTTATCTCCCCTTTATCACCGCTTAGTGAATCTCCCCCAATAAGTACATTCTATTCACAATCCCTACTCAAATAAACAAACACAATTGTGGACGGGAATACAATACAACACATTAATTCCAGATTTACCAATTAATACATCACTTTATTCTAAAAAAAGGATGAAATCCAGACATCAGCACTATCATATATGACATGCAGCCCCAAACCCTATAACCATACCTGTGAACTTTTGAAACAGGGTACCCGGAGGGTAACCCTGTCAGTGCCGACCTGGGAGGAAAATGACGCGATTTGTGTCTTGGAAGGGGCGGGGCTTAGTCGCGGAGGGGGGTGGGACAAAAAAAAAACCCTGCAAAATGTATCTAAGAGGGCAGAGAGTGGGAGGAACCAGGCGGGATGGAGCGCAAGTGGGCAGAGTTTCTATTTAAACTCTGCCCACCCGGTGATCCACACACTGCCCCGGAGACCCGGTAATTCAGTCTGAAATCCGGAGTGTCCGGGGCAAAACCGGAGAGTTCCCAGGTATGCCTATATCCATTTACAGGGTAGTTAGTATGTTGATTTCTCCTCACTCCTCTCAACTCCAGTAAACCCACTGTCTGAAGTCATCACTGGTTCTGCAACATCAAAAGCTAAGGCTGCTGTTATCTAAGTTTCCTCCACCAACGCATTTCGGAATCAAATTACTTTATCAGAGGTTGTTATAATTAGCATTGTTTCTAACTGTGAAATTGTCTTAATCGTATCTTCATAAAATACCCAATAATTCAAGATAGGCTTTTAACCCCGTGAATGACAGATATGTTTCCAACTCTTTCAAAAACAATGCATTGGAGAGCTTTCTAGCATTCAATGTGTGAAATTCCCATTTATTTAATGGGCATGTTTACTTTTAGCCTATTTTGCAGGTGGAATGTTCCACAATTACTCCAGTTTTCGGGAACAGTGTCCTCCAGCTGCTTCATATTGCCCATCCCTGCTATACTGTATCTCGCATATCCTTACCAGTGTAACTATGTATTAAAGGAGCAGTAAACTTTTTTAATGAAAAAATATATATTGTAGTACGTTTCCTGTTGAGTAAAATATGGGTACTCCCACTGATGAGAGATGCATATTTCCAGAGTTATAAACCCATATTATTTTAGATTAGCAGTGCCCTCTAATGGTCAAATTACAATTAGTTATTCTGTTACTTTCTATTGGAGAGGAAAGTCAGTGACTTGCAGTTCCCCACTGAATGTGATCGAAACTGCTGAGTCACTTCCTGTCAGTTAGAACTATCAGGAAGTAAACGCAGTAAATTCACTTCCTGGTTATTTGAACTGTTATATCATTTGAATAAAACAACTAACAGCGGTGGGAGCGACCTTGTTTTACTCAGCAGGAAAAGCTTTAAAACTTATAGGTTTTCATAAAAAAAGTTTACTGCTCCTTTAATTAGCTTGATATACATTGATTTCCAAAGACTTAGGGTGGAATGCAAGAATCGTGCACAATCGCTATTTACAATATACTTTTGATAGCAAAATGAGTAGCGCCAAAATGCTACAGAATTATTAATGCTTTTACAGAATTAGCTAACATTTGCACTTTTTTGTGCATATAAGTCTATCACATTGCTCCACAGCAATAAAATTCACATTAATGTTTGTATAAACTGCAGTAAATCCTATAACATAAAGTGGTAGAATGCGTCGCTCCCTGTGAGCGTAACCGCGCATGCGCAGTATAGACTGCTGTTCCAGCAGTCTCTACTGTGCATGTGTGGTTTCGCACACAGGGAGCTTTGCTGTGAGCCATCTGGAGCTCCCCGCTAAGGATCAGCGCGTTCGTTGAGTCTCTACTGCGCATGGCTGCTGAGACTCACCAAACGCGCTGATCCGGAGCGGGGAGCTCTGGACGGCTCACCGCCTGTCTCTGCTCCAGGCTCCGGGGCCGCCGGGTGCACTTTAGCCCATGTATACGGGCTTTCATACTAGTGTGTATATAAATTAGTCTGTGTAAATAAAATACTTTGGTCTTTTTCTAAATCATTTATTCAGTTACGCAAAGATGTGTCAATAGGTCAAGAAATAACCTAAATTAACCTAAACTAATAACCTAAAATAATGTCCCACGCACCAGACATGACCCCAGAAACATCCCCTAAAACACAAGTGTCCCTTTTTAGCTATTTGAAATGTTGGGAGATATGTTATTCAGTCCATAGCAATGGCTCCTTTCCTACGCAACATCTTCTCTCCAGCTGTGGAAGATTCCGTAAACACAAGAATTCTTCAACGAGCTCAACAGCAACTCTGTATAAAAACATGTAACACAGTCATTATCATGTCCCTCAGGACACTGTAACCAGGAGAACCTTGTAAATACTCCATGGGCACGATTCTACAGTAAACATGAAAGCATGGGAATAGGAAGTCTTGTTTTGTTTGTCATTATCTTTCACTTGTCGCCTGAGACTATATCTTTTGACCTGTTACACAAGGTTCAATTTTATTTATACATTTATTTAGAAAGTGTTTTACCAGGAAGATCACATTGAGAGTTCTCTTGTTTTCATGTATGTTCTGGAGAGAATGAGAACTTGTACAAAGTTTCATGTAGGGTGCAAAAATATAAATTTAAGTTATAGAATTTAGGTAGCATAAATCATATTGCAATCATCTAGCAGATGATATATGATAATAGACTAGTAGTAGTCATAGTAGTAGTAGTAGTAGTAGTAGTAGTAGTAAACGTAGTAGTTTTAATTGTAGTACCTGATTTCAGGTTGTTATACCTGACAGGTTATGATACCTGGGTGCAAACACCAAACAAACAACAACCTGCGCTCCTCCAGTCTACGGTAATTGTGAATAGTGTGCCCTGTATTAGGTAGGTATAATAACACTGTTGATAAATATGAGGTTTTAGTGCCCACATTTTTGGCCAAAAAAGAGGTATAAGCTAGCCAACCCCATCAAGGTAGCTCAAGTATGGCAAGTACCTACTCCAAACACCTTAAACCCTATCTAAATTGAAAATAAAAATGAAAATTAGACCCTGAAGATATGTTGTAATAAATGCATTGGAGGGGGACCTCCAAGCATTCAAAAATAAACTGTATTTTATTCATTTTGACTGACTCACCCGTGCTTAATCAGGAACACTCTTAAATCCTGGCCTGTCGAGGACTGAACTTGGACAGTCCTGCTCTAGGCAATCAATGGGAGTCCTGGAAAAGGATGGTACGGCTCGTCCCTAGAACATATGTGAGACTACTGTCACAGGAACCACTAGGCCCCTGGAGGGGCCTGAGGACCAGCATCCTGCCCACAGACTATGGACCTAGCCCTGGAACAGGGTATGGCCTCTCCCTGAGACTAATCTCTGCCCTGTTTTCCCCTTGCCATGGAGGATCATGTAATAGATCATAGTCCGTTACTGGAGCCCTTGCCTGGGCCTGGAACTGTTATCCCAAGAACCCCAGAGACTGTGGACATTTCTGGGCCCAAAGAGACTGACAACCATGGACAGCTGGCTTGCTTCCAAGGAAATGGGCAGTAAGGGTTAATTATTTGAGTTTAGCCAAAGTTACTTCCAATGTGTATTGTAGCCCCTCAAGCCAGTGTATTGTGAACTGTATTGAGACCCCCTGTGGTGTGCTAACCTAATCACGTCTGGCCCTTTGTATTGTGTTGTACCATTTGTTGCTAGTCCTTTTGTGTAGTAATGCAATCATGTCTGTGTTACTGTATTTGCTGGGACCTTCTGTGGTTGGTCCTTTGTCTTGCATATTGTGATTGTATTATCCCTGTGACTCACCTATTGTGTCCTGCCTGTCCATGTATTTCAGTGTAGGTTTTGTGTATAAATATGTGTGGTCTGTTCCAATAAAGTCAGTTCTTGTCTTAACCTACACTGGTGTTGTCTGGTGAAGTAAAGCTTGCTGTATGCTGAGTGTGTGCTGGTTATCCTGACACTAGTTTTCCCTAGTTTGGAGTATATTTCCGTATGCTGTTGGATGTCCATCTGGCTCGTAGCGGAAGAAGTGACCATTGACGGGGACACCGAGGCTGGGTGTCCGCTGGTACAGTCACAACTACATTTTACATCTCAGAAGATAAAGATCATTTGTACACAAGCTATCATGAACTACAGGATACTGATGTGTGTATAACCCCATTTCATTTTTAGGTGCAGTGTTCTTTTAAGTTTTTCATGAGATTATATAGGGAGGGGTTTAAAGGACCAGTATAAAAAGTATGACCTGACTGGAAGTCAGGGGAGAAACAGCATGTGTTCCAGAAGCTGAGGCTGATCAGGGTGAGAAAAGTCCTATTTGGTTGATGGGAGCCATATGGAAAGTGAAGTTTGGGAAGAAGTATCAGCTGCTGTACCCTGTGTGAGTTTCTGCAGAAGAAGCGTGAATGTGTCCTGCTGATCAGTCCATGTTCTGTCTGGTTGATGAAAACCCATGGACCCCACTGATTTGTTTGCTCACCCCCGCTACACTACAGCTCCAGAAGATCCAGGAGAGGTGATGTCATGGGAAAGACTCAGCTTAATGGCACAGCAAATTCTCTATTATCTGAGCAGAACCATGGGATGCAAAGGGTTAATAGAGAATAAATATGTTACGTAACGTATCAGCTCGTGCCAGCCATTAGTTCCAACCGCATTTAATACAAACAATGGGATGCATTCAAGTTAAAGTTGTGCAATTCTGGAGAAAACCGACTACCCCAGAGAGGAGAATTAACAATTTTGATTGTTTTAAATGGGTGTTTTAACTCATTGAATGCTAGAGAGGTCTCCAACACATTGCTTGGCAGTATATAGTATTCAAGGGGTTAAAATGCTCATTTATATCAGTGTGGATTTATATCTAGCCCAGATGATGCAATGATTTGCTCCAGAATGGTGCCTGTAGACATACAAGTATGGAAGGAAGTAGAGGGGTCTTCATGTGAAAGCTTGCACCCCGCTATAGAGAGCTTACAGTCACCATACCTGGGGAGTCTCAGGCATACCTGGGAAGTGTCAGGCATACCTGGGAAGTGTCAGGCATACCTGGGAAGTCTTAGGCATACCTGGGAAGTCTCAGGCATACCTGGGAACTTTAAAAATGTGCTGACTTTGAGATTGCTGAATTAGTAACCCGTACAGTTCCTGAGAACATAGATTCTAAGCGATATTGCCCTGCTTGATCTGACCCAGTGGTGTTTAGTTGGCCCACAAAGAAGCTTTAAAGGGATAGTAATGTTTCATAATAAAAGCAGCTCTAATTAATCATCATAGTATTTGGACTTTGGAGAGTGTTATTTCAATTCTGTCAGAGTTGTAGTTCCAGAGTAATTGAATGACAAAGTGTCCCCTTTCTGCCCCTTTTACTGATGTAACACTGCTCAGCCAGAGCAGAAGGGAGGTGCCCAGGTAGACTGCAGAGAGGGACAATCTTCAATTAAGATAAGGGAAAAACCTGAAAAGCTTGTCAAGCGGGGCAGGGCTTTCATTGTTTTCATAGGAAGAAGATTGTCCACTTCTGTTATCTATCGGGTCTATAGACTGCATTCCACATCTGAGAAGAGATGGCTTACACTAGGTAAAAGGGGCGGGAGGGGAAACTTTGCATGTGAATATCTCTCAAATCATAAAAGTTTGAAAGATAAGACTTATATCTTTCTTCATGTTTTTTTAATGCCTACAAAATAAAATAAAGTTAAAACGAAGTATTACTATCCCTTTAACCCTTTGAGTGCCAGAGGAGTATGCAACTCATTGCAGAGCAATGCGCTGCATACCCCTCTGGCACTCAAAGGGTTAGCATACTAAAATATAGCTATAGCGCTGCCTGGACACAAACAAGACAAGCGGGACTTATCCATCTTCCTTCCTGGTACAAATGGCACCAATTTAGGAATTAAACAAGCAGTTCATTGGTTCAGATCATATATTTGCAAAACATCAAACTCTCACCCTGAGGACTGGGATCATGAACCCGAGACCCTAAGATTTGGCTCAAAATCCTGAGTATTAGGGTCAAACCAGGTATGCTCAAGGTCTTAGGATGAACATCCAAATTCCCAGTGTGAGAGAGTTCAGTATTAACTGCAGCATGACTTGCACTCATTGATTACTTCTTTAGTTTGGTACCATTTTATCAGATCTCCATGGTACACCATATTATAGTATCACTGAGGACTGATTGGGACACATATATGTAGCGTACAAAGAAAAAACATGGCTCCATGAAAAATGCCACAAACATGCACATGCACAGGGTCTTTGTCATGACTAAGCACCAGAGAGGTGTGAAACGCGTAGATCAGAGGAGTTAAAGACCTGCTAGTTTTCCCACTCTGCTAGTATTGCCTCTGAAGGTCAGTTGTATGTGATGCCATGAAGGTATGTGATCTTAAACAAGGTTATACAATAAAATTTGGTTTTAAAATATGTTTCTTGGATATGATCGTGGTGTTAAAAAGAAATTTAAAAATGTGATGTGTATCCAAATGAAGAAATTGACTGATTGGGACACCTCTGGCTTAGAACAAACAGGGACATATTACTTATGATCAACAACATTATGAGGAGACCTAAAGGTTAATATCTCAAACACTTCTGGGTCGGCTTGTTTTTAAAGTTTCCAGGGGTGACAATTACTTGAGGGGATCTGTAGAATGCCACTCAAATATAGTATCTAGCACTCAGTGGTACCTCCATAAACATTATCACCAGGAACCACCCCTTTCCCGGACCTCTGCACTGAACAGCACTTCTCTCTCCCACCCACTGACCAGCAGTTCATGTGGTAGGAGGCACTTACACCCAATAGCACTTACTCCTTCTGCATCCAACCTTCCTTCCTCTACACTGTAAGGTCTCACGAGCAGAGTCCTCTGATCCTTCTGTTCTCCACAATTGATTTGTACTATCTAATATCTCTGTGTGTCCTTTCCCTATTGTACAGCGCTGCGGAATTAGTTGGTGCTATATAAATAAATAATAATAATAATAATGCATGATTTGGAAGTATAGGCTGCCCCTGTCCTGCCTTCAACATTACATCACACTGATGTCTGTAAGAAACAACTCCAGCATGGTGCCACTGCTATATAGACTCTGTTCTTACGTCTATGGTGCACCCCCCACCTCCCCCTGGTATTTCCGGAATGTGTTTTCAGAGCAGTAATTGTTCCCAGATGTAAGAAAATGACCTGGACTCCCTTCTCTAGGATGGGATCACTGAGGTTCAGAAGCCGTATTGTTGACTCTAGATTTTCTTTCTAAACTGCAGCCAGAATCATTGCAAAAGTACCCGGCAGAGTAAATAGGATTCTGATTCCGGCGGCTGTTCACCATCTTCTTAAATCACTTGAAGGTTTGGAATTTCTTCAACAGGGAGAAGAAATATCAGAGTCATGATTAAATTATCTTGGATATAGACACCTCTAGAGCACAACTAGGGAAGCTTGTTGCTCTACAGCCGATTTAACCCTTTGGGTGTCAGAGGGGTATGCCATGCATTGCTTTGCAATGCGTGGCATACTCCTCTGGCACTTAAAAGGTTAATCCACTTGTCAGCCTTGTGCAAAGCATAAAGTTGTAGGACCCCTTAAAGCGGAACTTTCATGGTAATAAAGATTACCCCTGAATATTTTACTAACTAGTGATATGCAAAGTCATATTATCTTTAAAGGCATAGTAATACTTTATTATTACTATCCCCCATAATGTAGATATTTGCAAAATAATTTAATAGCCCCCAGGTTCATCTCTCCAACCTTTATGGCTTGAGAGATAACCAGAGGCAAAGTTCCGCCCTCCCTACCCCTTCCCTGAAGTCAGTGTTGTGCTGACTGCAGGGATATCCGGTCTGACTTTCATCAGGTGGCTCTGCAGCAGAGTCGCGATCGCGTTACTGAGAAAGAATTATTTCACTGAAATAGTCTTCTACATATACTTGCAAACCAAGCACATGTAGAAGACCGTTTCAGTGAAATAATTATTTGTCACTAACGGGATCTCGGCTCTGCTGCAGAGCCGCAAGCCTGTCATACGACAGACTTCCCCTGCAGTCAGTACAACTCTGACTTTAGGGAACGGGGAGGGAGGGGGGAACTTTGCCTTCGGTTATCTCTCAAACCACAAAGGTTTGAGAGATGAACCTGGGGGCTATTAAATTATTTTACAAATATCTACAATATAGGGTATAGTAATAATAAAGTATTACTATCCCTTTAAGCTCAATAAATAAGTGGTTTTGCAGCAAAAACATATCTTCTACAGGCATCAGGCTGCACAGAGCTTACAAGAGAAGCTCTGTGCTCCTGCACGGTCAGGCCCTTCCGGTGCCATAAGGCACGAAGGACTTCACTCACCAATGCTGGCAGAGAACAGGACAGACAGGGCAGACTCAGAGGTACATTTCCTCTAAGATGTCTGTGCTGTAGGTTGTCTAGTTCCTGCAGAAGATATGTTTTTACTGCAATACCACTAATCTATTGAGCTTAAAGGGACAGTAATGTCCCATTAAATTTTTTAGAGTTTTGTAGAGCTTAAAAAAATAAGTTAAATGCCAAAAATCTTATCTCTCAAACCGCTATGGTTTGACAGATATCATCCGCTTAAGTTCCCCTCTCCCTTCTCTTCTTCTGACATCAGCTGTTAGCTGACAGCAGGAGTTCCTGGTCCGGGGTCCGACAAGCTGTTCTTCAGCAGAGCCGCAATAGCGCAATTTAAAAATAAATACTTCTTTGGAAGATCTACAAAGTGTGCTTGGTTTGGAAGTACACATTTTAGACCATTCAAAAGAAGTAATTCTTTTTATAACGCGCTATTGCGGCTCTGATGAAGTGAGTGTGAGTGTGAGTGAGACTATGGTGGAAGTTGGATCGTGCTGGCTCCCGGGGTGTGAGTGAGAGTGAGTGTGAGTGCGTGTGAGTGCGAGAGTGAGTGTGTGAGTGTGAGTGATTGCGTGTGAATGATTGCGTGTGAGTGATTGCGTGAGTTTATGAGTGAGTGTGTGAGTTTGTGAGTGAGAGTGATTGAGTGAGAGTGTGTGAGTGTGTGTGATTGAGTGTGTGAGTGAGAGTGTGTGAGTGTGAGAATGTGAGTGAGAGAGTGTGAGTGTGTGTGATTGAGTATGAGTGTGTATGATTGAGTGTGTGTGATTGAGAATGTGAGTGAGTGTGATTGAGTGTGAGTGTGTGTGATTGAGTGTGTGTGAGTGTGTGTGTGTTTTTGTGTCTGATGTGTTTGTGTGTGTTGTGTAGGAGCGAGTGGTAGCCATTTTGTTTTTTTAGTCACTTGGATAGTGGTGGGCGGGCTGGATAGTGGGGGCAGGCCAACTCCCTGCATGATTTAAATCACTCCCCCATTGAATCACCCAATGGGAGCAGTAACTCCTCCTTACTTAAGCTGAGGTAACATAGCAATATAACACACTGTGGCTTTTCAGTTGAGGCAACGTAGCAATATGCTGAGGGAACAAATAGAAAGTGGTGTTGCTATTAAGTTTATCCCCTGAGTTTGTATTTTATGGAAACATTACACCCTCATACTGAAACTGAGTGTATGGAGGGTTACAATTATCTGTGGGAGGTGAAACAGTGTGTTTGTGGAGTCATGATCCTGAGTGAGAGTGTGAGTGGACCGGGAGAAGTTATTGATATCTCCTACTTCAGGAGCGAGTGGCAGCTATATTTTTTTTTGTCAGTTGGATAGTGGTGGGCAGGCTGGAGGGGGCGGGCCAACTCTCTGTATGATAAACATGCCCCCACTGAATCACCCAATGGGAGCAGTAATGTCCCCATTGAATCACCCAATGGGAGTTGTGTCTCCTGATGAGACATAAATAGTGTAATGAGGCATTCTGTGCAATGTGTGTGTTTTCTGAGGAGACATAAATTATGTTCTGTGTGTGAGGAACCATAAATTATGCAATGAGCCTTTCTATTTTATATATATAGATTGCAAACTACTAATTCTGAAGCGATCAGGTCCCTCCTGTGCTTTACTGTAAAAATACAAAATTACTGTAAATAAAATGAGTGTAAAAAAGCTGCTAACATTTTGACACTAGCTATTGTAGAGGCAGACAAGCAAAAAGGGGCTGCTGGAGTCACTTGATTTAAGGACTACTGATGCTTGCCAGGACACTTAAAAAAACACCTTTGACTGACAGTAACAGACAGGCAGTAGATCCCATCTGAGCTATGACTGAGAGTGAGTGTCAAATACCAAAAACAGTGAGATATGTTATACATTATTTTCAAACAAATAACAGCCAATTCTCCACACACAGACAAGAAAAAGACAAACATATATTGGTCCTTCTGCTACACTGTTGTCCTGTGCGATTAATTGTATACTATAGAAACTTTTAACCTTCCAACTCTATTTCTCAGTACACGCTACTTTACAAAGCTACTTTACAGTAAAAATCAACACTGCTATCATTATGGGTCCCCAGCGTGGTATGGGTAAGGGGACACGACTCTGAGGAGTGCATGGACATGTTGGTGGATGTAAAGTTGTACTAAAAAATAGCTTTGGCCATGATTGCTGCTTCTTGTGCGATAAATGCTGATGATCCTGCACCTCTTGAGGACGTGGTTGGTAAAAGTGATATGATAAGTTCCACCATTACTAGTATTACACTTTTAACACTTAAAGTGATAGTAATGTTTCACAAAAACAGCAGCTCCAATTAATCTTCATAGTATTTGAACCATAGAGAGTGTTATTTCAATACTGTGAGCATTGTAGTTCAAGAGTAATTGAATGATAAAGTTTCCCCCCGCCCCTTTTACTTAGTGTAAGCCCCCACTCCTCAGATGTGGAATCCAGTCCATAGACCAGACAGCTCACATCAAGTGTCAATATTTTTACTGTGAAAACAATTAAAGCCCTGCCCCCTTGACAGGTTTTTCAGCTTTTTCCCTTATCTTAATTGAAGAATGTCCCTCTCTGCAATCTACCTGGGCACCTCCCTTCTGATCTCGCAGTCTGGCTGGTAAGATGGGGGAACTAGAAATGGTTGCAGTACATGAGCAGTATGATCTGATTGGAGTGTCTGAAACCTGGTTAGATGATACGTATGACTTGGCAGTCAATCTAGAGGGCTATTCACTTTTTAGGAGGGACAGGGTTAATAAAAGGGGAGGAGTATACCTATATGTAAAGCAGGCCTTAAAACCTAGTTTAAGGGAAGATATAAATGAAGGGTCCAATGAAAAGGTAGAGGCCTTGTGGGTTGAAATACACACTGGGGGCACACATAATAAAAAGATATTGGTGGGGATTTGCTACAAGCCACCTAATGTTGGGAAGTTGGAGGAAGCCCAACTTTTACTGCAAATGGAAAAGGCTGCTAGGTCAGCAAAGGTAATTATAATGGGAGATTTCAACTACCCTGAAATTGACTGGAGCAATATGACTTCAGGCACAACAAAGGGAAATATTTTTCTAAGTATGATACATGATAATTTTATGTCCCAACTAGTAGAGGAGCCAACTAGAAAAGAGGCCTTGCTTGACCTAGTGCTCTCAAACGATTCTGACATTGTAAACAATGTGCAGGTAAGGGAACATTTGTGCAGCAGTGACCACAATATTGTATCCTTTGAAGTTTGTTATGAGAAACCCAATAGCAAGAGTTTAACCAAAACATTAAATCTCAAAAAGGCTAATTTTACAAAGTTAAAAGAAGCTTTAAAGGATATCCAGTGGGATGTCATTTTCAAAGATAAAAATGCACAAGAATCATGGAATGTATTTAAAATGCTCTTGGGCAAATATACACGTCAATATATACCATTGGGGAATAAGCACAAGAGAAGTAAAGTGAAACCAATGTGGATTAATAATGTGGTTAGCAGGGAAATGAGAAATAAAAAGCAGGCTTTTAAGGTGTTTAAGTCAAACGGGTCAGATGCATCATTTAAAAAATATAAAGAATGTAATAAAATCTGCAAACAAGCAATTATTCTAGCTAAAATAGAAAATGAGAGAAATATTGCAAATGAGAGCAAGAAAAACCCTAAACAATTCTACAAGTATATTAACAACAAAAAAGTTAAGGTTGATATTGGTCCTCTTAGAACTGAAACAGGTGAATTGATTAGTGAGGATAAAGCTATGGCTGACACCCTAAATACGTTCTTTGCTTCAGTATATACAAAGGAAGCAGCAATGACAAGCTGTGGGCAAACAGACAAAACCATGGAATTTCCTCCAACATCTACATGGCTTACTGAGGACAAGGTCCAAAAGAGACTGGAAAGGGTTATAGTGAATAAAGCGCCTGGACCGGACGATATACACCCAAGGGTACTTAAGGAACTTAGTTCAGTAATAGCAAAACCATTATACTTAATATTTATTGATTCACTTTCATCAGGCATAGTGCCCTGTGATTGGAGGAAAGCTGATGTAGTTCCATTGTTTAAAAAGGGAGCAAGATCCAAACCAGGAAATTATAGACCTGTGAGCTTGACTTCCATAGTAGGTAAGATACTAGAAAGGTTATTAACTGACAGTATTCAGAACTATGTGAAGACAAACAATATCATTAGTAGGAATCAGCATAGCTTCATGAAGAACAGATCATGTCAGACTAATTTACTTGCATTTTATGAAATAGTGAGTAGTAATTTGGACAGGGGAATTGCTGTTGATGTAGTATACTTGGATTTTGCAAAAGCCTTTGACACAATGTCTCACAACAGGTTACTGGATAAATTAAAAGGCTTCGGTTTGGGCGGTGTTATCTGTACATTGATTGAGAACTGGTTAAATGATAGATGGCAGAGAGTTGTTGTAAATGGAACTTTTTCAAATTGGTCTAGGGTTATAAGTGGGGTGCCCCAGGGTTCAGTCCTGGGTCCAATGCTTTTTAATTTGTTTATTAATGATCTAGAAGTGGGAATTGAAAGTAGCATCTCAATCTTTGCTGATGACACTAAGCTATGTAAGGAAATACATACAGAGCTGGATGTTTTTTCCCTACAGAAGGATTTAGATAAACTAAGTGAATGGGCAGAAAAGTGGCAGGTGACATTTAATGTAGATAAATGTAAGGTTATGCATTTGGGTTGTAGAAACAAACTTGCTACATATACTCTAAATGGGAAACAACTTGGGAAATCCTCATTAGAGAAAGATTTAGGCGTACTGATAGACAATAGACTTCACAGCAGTGTGCAGAGTCACTCAGCTGCTGCAAGAGCAAATAGAGTACTAGCCTGCATAAAAAGAGGTGTAGAAGCAAGGGATGCTAATATTATCCTACCTCTGTATAAATCCTTGGTTAGGCCTCATCTAGAATATGGAGTACAATTTTGGGCGCCTGTTCTAAAAAAAGACATTACTGAACTGGAAAAGGTGCAGAGACGTGCAACAAAACTGATAAAGGGATTGGAGGATCTGAGTTACAAAGAGAGACTAGCCAAACTGGGTTTGTTTACATTAGAAAAGAGACGTCTAAGGGGTGATATGATTACTATTTACAAATACATTCAAGGTCAATACAAAGATCTATCCAATGAATTATTTATGCAAAGAGCTGAGCTAAGAACAAGAGGTCATCCATTAAGACTTGAGGAAAGGCTCTTTTGACTAAAACACAGGCAGGGATTCTTTACAATAAGGGCGGTAAGGCTATGGAATTCTTTGCCTCGGGATGTTGTGCTTGCAGATAATGTAACTGCATTCAAAAAAGCAATGGATGCCTATCTAGCACAGAACAATATTGACAATTATGACAGATGGCTTCAAAGCAAATAGGATATTGATCCGGGGAACTATTTGACTACCAGTTGGAGTCAGGAAGGAATAGTTCCCCCCCCCCCCACACACACACACACACATACACACTTGGGACTACATTGGAAATTGCTCCAGAGGGCTTTTTTGTTGCCTTCCTCTGGATCAACAGGGGTGTTATTGGCATGGGCTGGACTTGATGGACTCATGTCTTTTTTCAGCCTTATCTACTATGTTACTATGTTACTATCTGGCTGAGCAGTGTTACATCAGTAAAAGTGGGAGGGGTATACTTTGTCATTGAATTGCTCTTGAACTACAACTCTCACAGAATTGAAATAACACTCTCCAAGGCCCAAATACTATGATGATTAATTGGAGCTGAGGTTATTATGAAACATTACTTTCCCTTTAAGAATATGAGGAGTCTCATTCTAGTGTTGTTGTCATAGTAGAAGAGGATTTAACAGAAGAGAGATCAACTGCTGTATCAGACAGTGACACCCCACCACAGAATAAAGGTTAACCCTTTGAGTGCCAGAGGGGTACGCAATGCATTGCAAAGCAATGCTTTGTGTACCCCTCTGACACTCAAAGGGTTAATGTTCTATAAATCCTCCTAAAGTTTAAGAATCTTTCAGGCTTTACAAAACCTACCGCAAAATCTAAGATATAATATGTAACTGTGTATAATATGCAGGTGTAAATTATACCTAACATTTTAGGAAAAAATAAAGTTAATGTGAATAGTACGCACCCATGCTTTTTTCTCTCTCTACCCACAAAAAAAGTTGAAATGCAGGTATCAGATCCCCTTCTATCTGGTAAATGTATATTGCTACATCCAATGGAAAAAAAAATAGTCTCTCTACGAAGCTTCAAGTGTATAATCTGGAACAGGGGCGGATTGTAGGGGAATACCAGCCCTGGCATTTTTTTTTTTTAAAGCAGCCCACTAGCTGCACCGATGTCCCTATCGACTCCCCCTTGTGGTCCCTCTGCGGCATGCGAGAGCAGGAGCCAGGATATTATGTCATATCCTGGCACTCTGCGTTAACAAGGAACACGAAGGCTGTCACAGAGAGTGCCGGTGGCAACACAGACCTCTCCTTCAAAATATTGTGGGACGGTGAGGTGAGATCCTCTGATCTTCCCCACAGGCCCATGATCTAGCGGCCCACCGGGGGATGTCTGATCCCCCAATAGGACAATCCGCCCATGATCTGGAGTGAAAAAGAAAGCTCCAAATATTTACCAGTGCTGCTGTTTTACATATGTATTTTCTTTATAGCAAGTTTGACTTTAAAATGTAATGAATAAAAAAAACAAAGATGCAGATGACGGTATCTGTGCCCACCTTTACCCACCTCCATTCTGATGGCCCCCTCAGCAGAAATGTATGAGATCCTTTCAGCGGGTGGCACGCTTGTATTTGCCCCCCACTGCCTGTGTCATGCATTTCTGCTGAGAGTGGAGGTGGGTAGAGGTGGGCACAGATACCGTCATCTGCATTTTTGTTTTTAATTCATTAACCTTTTTTGTTTTTGCTTTTCATTAGCAGCAATATACATTTAGAAGATCGGAGGAGGGGGGTCACTCCCTGCATTTCGACTTTTTTCCCATGAGTAAAATATAACCCCCCCCACACACACACACTTCACATAAGGTGAAAAGTGGTAAAAATGTGGTATTATACCTGAGATTTTATGGTAAAAGGATATGAAAGTAGGCGTCTAGGTGGACATGATAGCAGTGGTAGAGATGTTTCTGGGAGTGGAACAAACTTTTCCTCAGTAACAATAAAAGCCATGCCTCCTACTGCGGTGTGCAAATGCAAAGCTCAAGAGGAATGATTCTCAGTTAGTTGGATATAACAAGTCATAGAGTCCCCAAAAGTGCCAAATTTACTAACGCCACTTTCACCAACACTAGTCAAGTTAAAGGGATAGTAATGTTTCATAATAAAAGCAGCTCTAATTAATCATCATAGTATTTGGACTTTGGAGAGTGTTATATCAATTCTGTCAGAGTTGTAGCTCAAGAGTAATTCATTGACAAAGTATCCCCCTCCTGCCCCTTTTACTGATGTAACACTGTACAGCCAAATCAGAAGGGAAGTGCCCAGGTAGATTGCAGAGAGGGACAATCTTCAATTAAGATAAGGGAAAAACCTGAAACGCTTGTCAAGGGGGCAGGGTTTTCTTTGTTTTCAAAGGAAGAAGAATGTCCCATTCTGTTATCTGTCTGGTCTATGGACTGCATTCCACATCTGAGAAGAGATGGCTTACACTAGGTAAAAGGGACAGGAGGGGAAACTTTGCTTGTGAATATCTCTGAAACCATAAAGGTTTGAGAGATAAGACTTATATCGTTCTTCATGTTTTTTTAATGCCTACAAAATAAAATAAAGATAAAATGAAGTATTACTATCCCTTTAAAGCAATTATGCCACTTTATGTATGCAGAGCTTTCCTAGACAATTCCTCAAAGCTGTCGATGTGTTAATCAAACTGCAGAAAGTCATAGATGAATGGCTTGTATCCCACTCCTTGAAAGCTGGCTTTGTGTCTGACAATGGTTCCAATATAATAGCTGCCTTGAGAGTAGTTATGTTGCATGTGCCCTGCTTCACCCATGTCCTTAATTTAATAGTTACTCAATTCCTTTCAGGGTTCTCACCCTTCCCCCGCATCATTATTGCTTTTTGATCAGCAATTCAGGTACACACGTCAGCTGATCACTAACAAGCAACCTTACTTCCCTGTCTCAGGCTTACTCAGCTGATAGGTTACTTTTGTCTGTCATTCACAGTTACCATGGTCACCTGTCAATTAGCCAGCCCTTTCCTGCTGTGCTCTGGCTATTTAGCTGCTAAGATTCAGTATCTCTCTGTCCTTGCGTGGTCTATGACCTCCCTGTGTATTACTGCTGTTGCTGCTATTGTTCCGGTGTATGAACCTGGCCTGGCTGACTGATTCGTCTGGTTCCTGATCCTGGCTTCCGTTTCTGACACCGCTGCTGCCTGTGCTCCTGACTCGGCCCGTCTGACTGCCTGTTTTGGCTTTCATCCCTTGCTTGTATTTTTGACTATGATTACGGATTGTGCTTCGCATTTATTTTTGCTATTCATTTTATTGTTTAATAAAAGGTATTTTATTTACCAGCATCTCCTGTTTCCGTCTGGTTTTCTTGGTTCCCTGACAATTCTCCTCAGAATCCCAAACACTGGTGGTACTACAGATCACACTTAAAATCTGTGTTTATTTTAACCAGTCTATTGTGTAAGCACTGCATTACATACCTTCTGCCCCATCCCCAGTTTAAATTTAAGTTCATTATCAGGTGCTCATTTATTTTAGTTAAGAAATCTCTCACTTCACTGTTGTCAACATCTTCATCTCCATTACCCTCACCATCATCAGCACCACCACCAGACTCTTCCTTCTTTCTGTAATAGTACACCTGGGGCTCGATATTATTACCCATGCCAAAACCGCCATTACATTAAAAACGTGCAACGTGTATTTTGCAAACATGTCTTTACCAGTATTCTATTGCAGAGCCATGGTAAAATAAAACTGGTGTAGACAGAACATTTCAACATACTGACAAAATTGGCACTGTCTGCTTCTATTCAACAGAAAGATGAAGTTTAGTGTTATATGTGTTCCCCACGTTATCGAAATCTGACGTAGAGTGCACCCTTTGACATATTAACCCCATCTGAAAATCGACATGACCTTCTTTCTCCATTTTAATTCGACAAATATTGTTAACATTCAAAACTGTTTCTTCTCCACATTTTTTCGATATGCCCTATTGTATATGTATTGCATAATTAACCCTATGACTACCAGAGAGGTAGCAACACATTACAATGTGTTTGCTACCCCTCTGGTACTCAAAGGGTTAATAGGCAAGGTATGCGGTTGCATACCTTGCCTGTATATGTGTAATAAATGTTATTGTGTTTTGTATATTTTATTTTATGTAAAAAAAAAAATAGTTCAGACCTCAAGTGAGTATCAGGACCCCTCCTGACACCCCCCCCAGCATTGATCACCTATCCAGTAGGATAGGTGATCAATGTGGGCAACAATTGCCGGCATTTTCATTAAAGCCCATCTAACATATGTGTAACATATGTTATATGGGCTTTCTTATTATGTTTATTGTTACATTATTTAAAATATATAATTCAGACCTCGAGGGGGTCATCAAGACCCCTCCTGACACCCCGCTGGCATGGGTCACCTATCCTTCTGGATAGGTGATCCATGGGGCAACAATTGCTGTTTTTTTTTTTATAAAGAGCGTATAACCTATGTTTAACATAGGTTATATGCGCTTTCTTTTAATCTACAATGATTTCAGACTTTGAGGGGGTTCCCTACAACCACTTCTACTGGAGCCGGCTTATACAGCCACTCCAGTAGTAAGAAAGGAAGGCAGAAAATGCCTTCATTGTTGCCCCATGGATCACCTATCCAGAAGGATAGGTGATCCACACTAGGGGGGATATCAGGAGGGGTCATGATGCCCCCCTCAAGGTCTGAAATCATTGTAGATAAAAAGAAAGCACATATAACCTATGTTAAACATAGGTTATATGCTCTTTATCAAAAAAGCCGGCAGTTGTCACCCATGGATCACCTATCAAGAAGGATAGGTGATCCATGATACTGGGGTGTCAGGAGGAGTCCTGATCCCCCCCTTGAGGTCTGAACTATTTTATTTACATACAATAAAATATACAAAATACAATAACATTTATTACACATATGCAGGCAAGGTATGCAGCTGCATACCTTGCCCATTAACCCTTTGAGTTACAGAGCGGTAGCAAACACATTGCAATGCGTTGCTACCTCTCTGGTACTCATAGGGTTAATTATGCAATACATATACAACAGGGCATGTTGAAAAAAATTGGAGAAGAACCAGTTTAGAATGTGAACAATATTTGTCCAATTAAAATGGAGAAAGAAAGTCCTGGGAGCACTATATGTCGATTTTCAAAGGGAGAGTGCTACTATGTCAAAGGGGGCACTTTATGTTGGATTTCTATGATGTATACTGTATTCTGCACTGCTTTTGTTTGAACAATGATTGTTTTGAAATCATCCTTGTGGCTTCTACTCCTCAACACTGAAGAGCAGGATTACTGACAGAAAATGTAACCACAAAACACGCAGTAATACTGACCGTAGGTAAAAGAATGATACTTGCGTGCTGATTTTGTTTTCACAACTCGGGATACTAAAACCTACTTAAAAAATACAAAACCTTTTTTTTTAGCAATGGCAATAGAATCGAGGCCCTGGTGTCACAACCAGACACAGCAGGCTTAGTCTGCTGCACATCTATGCTGTTCCTGCACACAGCTGTCAAGTTACAATTTTTTTCTTTACCCTTGTCCATGCCTTTTTTTTTGTTTTGTCCTCTGAGAAAATGGGGTTTGCAAACTGTGAATTTCGGGGGGACAAAGATATAGTAGCAATTTATATCCACAGCACTGATGCTTTCAACCAAACCCACGTTAACTTACCAACTTTACAGTAACTAACTACCAGTTAGTTAGTGCAGACAGCCAAATACCATAAAGATAACCTAAAAGGATGAACAGTGAAGTCTGCACTTGGAATAACAAACACATTTATTTCAGGTGAGAACACCACAGCATACACATTGGTGGGGGAAGGAATCCACTAACACATTTCGTCCTTATCAACAGCATGTCCACAAAATATTTATCACTGTAAGGAAGAGCTGTTGATAAGCATGAAATGTGTTACTAGATTCTGTCCCCCTGTGTCTCAACCACACGCTGTTGGCGCCTATCTGTATGCTGTGGTGTTCTCACCAGAAACACATCTGATAGTTACTCAGAGTGCGGATTTCATTGTTCTTTCTTTGAAGTCTCTTACATGCATTAGCACAGTCTGTGGAAGTGACTCACTGCTAGGGTGCCCTGGAACTTTGGCGTGCAGCAGAAATCCACTTTGGTTGCCCCTTGTTTTATATGAAGAAATGTGAATGTTGAGTTTGAGATTAAAATAATTATTATTTGTACCCTTCATAACTCCCCTGACAAATTTACATGTAACAGTTTTAGGGATGCCCTGAACCAAGAAAGACTGAGAATCACTAGTTTAAGGCAACCTGGAACTTAACTGCATCCATGCACAGATCAGAGTGAGGCTGAGCACAGGAGATCTGCTTACCATCTAAAGGGCCATGGTACAGCTCATTCACACTCTTGATCTTCATGATGGAATGTGCATCTCATCGTCCAATGAATGGGTGACTGACATTTGCATCAGCCAATGAAGTAAAGCTCATGCCAACATAGGCAGCCCATCAGTCATACCTTCAACATGTTCCCCCATCCCCACACTTCCCCTATAATGGCATCTCTGGGGGGGAACAGGCATTACAAGGGGACAAAACAATGGCTTGAAAGGAACACTATTGCTGCTCTGTTCATGTTAAAATATGAATCTATGCCTAAAAATAATTAAAATTATTCTTTAACCCTTTGAATGTGAGAAGGTGTCCAGGGCATTGCTAAGCATTGTGGTGTACATCCTCCTAGCACTTAAAAGGGTTAACACTGTATGTAATCAGAGAGATGAAACATATTGATAATGTTCTAATGTTATAAAAACCATAAATCGAAACAGCAAAACAGGTGCGCTGTCACAGTTCCCCAGAGATGTTCAGGAGCCAGTACGGTATAGTTAAATGCAATTTATTACAATATAAGTAAGGTAGTACACAAGAGTAATATAGCAGGAACAAGCAGATGGTCACAGCCAGCAAGCGCTACTATCAGGAATAGTAAACTGCCAAGATTGACCACACTGCTGGAGACTAGGCCGAAGCCACTGGTAGTCTCAGCTGGAAACAGGAGCTGGAACAGAAACACGAAGTCTTGATCTGATGAATGAGGAATAGCAAAAGAGTATACCTAACTCGCCTGTAGTCAGTATAGTGAAAGCGGAAACCTGACTCACCCTGCAGTCAGTATAGAGCTAGTCTACCAGAGCCCCAGGTCCGCACCAGATTGGGTGTCTGCTAGGTACAGGGAACATACAAGAGAATAGTCAGACAGAGCAACAGGTCAGCACCAGAGAGGGTAGTCAGACAAGCCGGGTCATACACAGTTCAGGTAGTCAGCCAGAGCCACAGGTCTGCACCATATTGGGTGTCCACTATAAGGATAACGTAGGAGAATAGTCAGACAGAGCCACAGGGCAGCACAAGATTGGATGGTCAGACAAGCCAGGTTATACACAGAGCCCAAGGACACAGAACTGCTTTGTACAACAACTAAGGGCAACTGAGTCAGGACTCAGACTGCTCTTTAAACCCCTCCTCAGGAAATAGGTAGGAGGAGCAGGCTCAGAGGAAGGAAGTAGGTAGGAGGAGACTACAGGAAACATGGCATAAAACAGAGGCCTGCTACACTCTGAAGCCTCGCGCCTGCAGATGACGCATCTTGCTCTGATGCGTCCAACCCTGCCATCTTCCTGCGTCATCCGTGCGGCAGAATGGCCGCTGAAACTAAGGTAAGCTGTGACATGCGCTTAGTTCCAAACTAAATATTAATTAACACAACAGAAGGATTATTTTATATACAGAGATGAACGAACAGTTTCTGTAAGATCATTTTTAGAAAAGTATTGCTATTTTATAAATTTTAAAATATGTTTTCAAACGCTGTTAGTTTTGTGAGTGACTTGTACATCATTTTAACCAATATGATTACAAGAAATGTGATCACATGATGTCAGAAACAAGTAATATGTGGCATTATGTAGCATCCGTTGGTTCCCTCCCAGGTTGCCATGTAGTATACTGATTACTGGGTAGGAGATGGACAAGAAATATCTACCTTTATTTATTTGTCAGTTTATGCAAATTAGTTAATTTTGGCTAGCATGATTGCCTGATACTAATATTTCTACAATGCTCTCCTTCTCACCTGATTCTCTCTGCCAGCCACATACTAACATTCCACACTGCTCTCCATCCTACCTGCCACTCTCTGCCAGCCAGATACTAACAGTGAATACAGTGATGTCATGATTAATTTCTTAGATAGCACGGTATCCAAGAACTAGAGAGGCTTCCTGGTCACAGATCTATATAGAAAACCTACGGCCACAAATACCATACTACACAAGACCAGTTTCCACCCTAGATTATATGGATGAACGACTTAAGAACATATTCCCACAGCCTCCCTTACTCTTCTTCAGACAGCCTCCCACTTTAAAACAACTGACGGTAAGGAGTGCCCTGAATAAAAATACAAAAAATGGCACATCTTCCTGCCTACAAAAGAGGTAAGAAACCTGTGCACGCATTTACACCACGGATAAGATACCCATACCGAACACCCAGTTACACCATAAGATCAATGGTACCTTCACCTGCAAATCATCCAGTGTACTATACATCACCATGTGTGCAAAATGTCCAACAGCTCTTTATGTGGGTGCAACTGGACAGCCATTACATAAAAGGTTTTATTCCCACAGATCCAGTGTTAACAACAAAAAAGACAGAGACGCCAGTGGGAGAACATTCTTTTGCCAAAATGGACACAGTGTTAGGGACATTAAATTAACTGTACTGATGGGACTGTTCCACACTCAGAAAAATATAGCAGGTTAAGTTAATGTTGAAGTTTAATACTTATTAAATTAATAATTATTATGGTTTGAATAGAGACAGAGAATTCCTATCACATTATCACATTGTGGATTAATGTTTCCAACAGTCCCACTGGGATTGTAAATTCCTCTAACTCCTCAGAGGGAGACTGCAATTTACCATTTACTGATCAAAGTATCTGGATCTGGAATGAGTTTTATTATCTGATTTCCATTCTAAATATTGCAGTGTGTATTTGTATATAAGAGAGATTCTTTCATATTTATCTGTATAACATGCCTGAAGAAGAGACCTGAGATGTCTTGAAAGCTTGCATTATAAATCTGCTTAGTTAGCCAATAAAGGTATCAACAACTATATTTGCCTCCTGTATTTCTACAGCCAACGCTGTACCGACTCTCATCTGTTATCACCCTAGATCAGTCACTAACTTGGTACCAACTGGAGAATTCCTGCATTTGTGCAGGAACTGCTCCAATGATTCTCAATATCAACATCGTGCTAGAGAATTAAGGCAAAGATTTAGAGAAAAAGGTTACGGAAATTACAGAATTAGAAGAGCAGAGAGGTGCCAACAGTACCCCCGGACACTTATTTCTGAAAGAAAAAACACAGATGAAATTGGAAAAAAACATTAGATTTATTGGGACCTTCAACAAACAATGGGAGAATCTCAGGAGTATCCTTAATATACACTGGCAGGTCTTTCTGACTGAAAAAAGATCCCGGAGGACAAAGTACAAATGACAAGTGGAAAAACTCCCAATTTAAGAGATAAACTCACTAAGAGTCACTTTGCGAGCAAGAGACCTAACAAACCAGTGGCACATTTCAATGTGGAAAACGTAACATCTGTCCATATATTTGTGATAATAAATCTATAACTGATACATATGGACATGTGAACAAATGTAATCACTTTACAAACTGTGAAACACGAAATGTGGTATTTGTGATCAGATGTACGTGTCAAAAATATTACATGGGGATGACGACATGTAGATAGAAAGATAGAATCAGTGAGCATAGTAATTAAATTCTAAAAGCCAGTCAAGACTTTGTTAATAATAAGAACTTAACCAGCATTAGTAGACATAGTACAAAGGGCCGACCCAAGGCATTATGCTGCCTGGGTCCATGGATGAAATGCTGCCCCAACCCCAAAAAAACAAAAACACACCCACTAAAACATAAAAAGAAAAAAAAAACATCATGGTCAGGGCTGAGCAATCATAATCTCATTTCTGCACTAACATAATGTTAGTGCAAAGATGAAGTTTTTATGATGCCCAAGGGTGAACATATTTTTTCCATTTTTACCAATACAAAAACAAGCTTAACAGGATACACACATTGCCCCTCAATCTCCACAATGCCCCCCAATCTCTACAATGCCACTCAATCTCCACAATGCCTTTTCCACATTGCCCCTCAATCTCCACAATACCCCCATATCTCCAAATTGCTCCTTAATCTCCACATTGCCCCAATCCCCCTCAATCTCCACATTGCGCCTCAATCTCCACATTGCCCCCCAATCTCCACAATGCCCCCATATCGCCACAATGCCCCTTCAACATTGCCCCTCAATCTCCACAATGCCTCCCAATCTCCACAATGCCCCTCAATCTCTATATTTCCCCCATATCGCCACATTGCCTCTTCATCTCCACATTGCCCCTTCATCACCACAATGCCCCTACTGATACGGATCCCCCATCTATCTCCTACCTCGAGTCTCTGGTGGTTTAGCAACGTGGCATGAGAAAGACTGTGCTTCCTTCAGCACAGAGCTGAAGCTCCCATGCGGTTCTCAGTAATGCAAAGCACTGGGTGATGATGTCATCTCCCACCGCTCTGTATTACTAAAGTGCCGAAGACTAGTGGGAGATCAGCTGGATTGCCGCACCTGTCAGATTGCTGCCTGGGTCCATGGACCCACCGGGACCCATGTAAGGGCCAGCTCTGATAGCACATGATGGTAAAATTAGGGGATTACAGACATTTGTCTTAGAGAAAGTATCCCTGGGTATCAAAAAGGGCGATTATGAATGGCGATTATTACAACTGGAGAATAGGTGGATATTCTTGCTCCATAGTTTATTCCCGGAGGAAATGAATGAAGGGGTATCCTTTTAATATGTCACACCTTAAATAGGGATGCGGTTATCTGCCTATATATAATGAGATTTTACCTTTAGAATCATGATTAAGTTACCTAACTGTGACACACATGGATAGGTGTGAAAACGTGCATTATAAAACTGGATATCCATATAGGGGTCTATTATGATGCATGAAAGAGAAGGATTTCTCAAGAATCATATCTTCTTTTGCTTTAGATGTTGGAATTTTGACCCTTAGAGGTAACCGTATCAGTGAGATGTACAATAGTATGATTGATGGACATTGGATGCAATCAGATTTGTTAAATGACCATGACTGGTATTCCTGGGGGATGGGAATATTGTTTATAAACAGCTGAATCAAGGTGGCCGGCGTCCTTTGAAAAAGCTAATTTATGCAAAACGTGCTTCAAGGTAGCATTATGTTGTAATATTAGCGCCACTACTCAAATGTTCACAAAAGAACAAGATCCTCTATTACTTTTGTAGCCATTGTCATAGATGCGTTTTTACAGATTTTTGGGTTGTGAACTGAACCGGGGAGCATACTGCTACCAAATGATTGTCGACTGCAGTCCGGAGATCACTTCCCGCTGAGTTTAGCTCCATGCACCATTAACTGTTTGGCGGTTTACTTCTTGGCATCATAGTGTTATAATATCATGATTGGAGTATGCTTGTATTAGAACAATTGTAATAACTGTAGGACCTGATTGTAACACATTTAGGTTACAGGACATTATTCACCTATGGGTAGTAGCAATGCTTCCAATAAAGGCTGTTTATGAGGACATAGAACTGGCGATTACTACTTGTATTTGGAATGCATAGGGTTAATGGGACACTGGAGATAGCTGTCGGAGCTCGTAAATGTAGAGCTCTTTGAAGATAATACCCATTGACCTGTTTATTGCAGGGTTTAGATGTTTGTGTATACGCATAGCGAACTACTCTTGTTGAACTGGGCGGGTGGCATAGGGTTAATGGAGAATCTGGGATGGGAGATGAGAGCTAATTGATAAGCCCATCTATGGAATCTATTTTCCTGGATACTGCCTTTCCTCCAGACAAGGGTATCACAAACACAGCCTCATACAAGACTACAAGCTACACATGTAGATAGCAATTAATGTTGCTTGAATGGGATCATATGTGTGGTGTGAATGCTGTTTAAGAACGAATCAGTGGGCAAGAAGGGAGTGGGGATGTGACAGTGGTGTAGAAGCTCAGAATATTTAACAGTGAAAGCATACAATTTCAGATTAATTGTCTCCGTAAATAAATATTCCCTTGTTTTACTGATACACCCACAGAGAATATAGATGTCACGGTTTGTTAAAGAACTCTGAGACAGTTAGGTAAGGTTAAAAGCTTTATTGAAAATAATGCACAATAGCCCCTCACAGGTCCAGATAAGGTCCATACCAAGTACTTCCTTAATCTGACACGGGTCAGGGCAAGAACATACACTGTAGTAATAATTCAAAACAAGTATAATGATCTTGGACTTGCAGAAGAATTAGTAGATAGTTTCGTGAACAAAATATCCTCAACAGCCCCACACCGCAATAGGTGGCACAAACGATGGGTGACTGAAGGGCAATCCCCTAGTGGACTAGGGATAACGGAGGCAGCACAGATAGTGTACAGGGAGACACTAGACCCTAGGCACCTAGTGTTAATGAAGGCAGCGCTGGCAAGACTCTGGCAGAGAACTGACCCTAGTAGTTTAGGGTAAACGGAGGCAACATGGACAGGACTCTGGCAGTGACTGAACCCTAGAACATTAGAGGTAACTGAGGCAACACGGACAGTACTCTGGCAGCAACTTGACCCTAAAACGCTAGGGTTAACGGAGGGAACACGGATAGGAATCTGGCAGCAACTAGGCCTTAGCACGCTAGGGTTAACGGAGGCAACAGGACTATGGTAGTGATTGGGCCCTAGCACACTAGGGTTAACGGAGGCAACAGATAGCAGATACTGGCAGAATAGTGACCCTAGACCACTAGGGTGAGCGTAGGCAACACGGGCAGAACTCTGGTATAGACTGGGCCCTACTATAGGGTTACCGGAGGCAACACAGACACTGGTGAGTGATGGAACTCCCACAGGCTCCAGGTGACTATAGGAACGGTTAAGCCTAATAGGCGAGATACGCTAAGCGAGCAGGAGTGAGAAGGGTATGTAACGTAACCGGTCAGCAACCGGTGTCACTTTGATCAGTACACGGAGGTGAATAGCCAGTCCCATGAGCGACAGAACTAGAACTCAACCAGGTCGGCACACACGGAGTACACAACCAGTCAGACGGACCACCAGATACTAACCCAGCCAGATCGGTATAACAGGATAGTCAGCCAGTCCTAGTCAGTAACGGAATTGGATATGCAGCCAAGCCGGTTTGGTACACAGGGAGTTAGTCAGCCAGTCCTAGTCAGTAACGGAATCAGATACGCAGCCAAGCCGGTTCGGTACACAGGGAGTTAGTCAGCCAGTCCTTAGTCAGTAACGGAATTGGGTACTCAGCCAAGCCAGTTCGGTACACAAGGAGTTAGTCAGCCAGTCCAAGGTCAGCAACAGAATCGGATCACAGGAGAGTCAGGAACTAAGCGTAGTCAGGCGAGCCGGGTCATACACGGAAACAGGAACAAGAGCTACTAGTCTCAAGATACGGGTACACCACGAAAGGGCACCGGTATAGTGACAGGAGGGTGTATTTAAAGGCAATCCCCGGGAGGAGTTAAGAACGCAGAGCCAATAAAAATGCAACCATGGTAAACCCGGAAGTAACAATTTCGCTCAGGAATCACAGGCACCGTGATAATAGATTATCAAATGGTTATATGCTTAAGATGACGTTGCATACCCTATGTGCAGAGGTGAGGATAAATGAATCCAGTAATATAATCAATCTGCATCAATTAAATTGACATCAGAGTTACCGATGAGATATCAAAATTAAAGGTGTTGTGTATTACGCTTAAATACGACCCTTACGGCTACTTAACACTTTCTGCCAGCCAGATACTAAAATTCCACACTGCTCTCCCTAACACCTGACACTCCCTACCAGCCAAATACTAATATTCCACCCTATTCTCCCTACTCCTGACACTCCCTTCCAGTCAAATACTAACATTCCACCCTGCTCCCCTACTTCTGACACTCCCTGCCAGCCAAATACTAACATTCCACCCTACTCTCCCTACTCCTGACACTCCCTGCCAGCCAAATACTAACATTCCACCCTGCTCTCCCTAACTCATGACACTCCCTACCAGCCAAATACTAACATTCCACCCTGCTCTCCCTAACTCCTGACACTCCCTACCAGCCAAATACTAACATTCCACCCTGCTCTCCCTAACTCCTGACACTCCCTACCAGCCAAATACTAACATTACACCCTGCTCTCCCTAACTCCTGACACTCCCTACCAGCCAAATACTAACATTACACCCTGCTCTCCCTAACTCCTGACACTCCATTCCAGCCAAATACTAACATTCCACACTGCTCTCCCTAACACCTGGCACTCCCTGTCAGCCAAATACTAACATTGCACACTGCTCTCCCTAACTCCTGACACTCCCTGCCAGACAAATACTAGCATTCCACACTGCTCTCCCTAACTCCTGACACTCCCTGCCAGACAAATACTAGCATTCCACACTGCTCTCCCTAACTCCTGACACTCCCTGCCAGACAAATACTAACATTCCACACTGCTCTCCCTAACACATGACACTTTCTGCCAAATACTAGCATTCCACACTGCACTCCCTCCCACCTGTCACTCCCTTCCTGACAGTACTATGTTACTTACACTTGCTCTAGCTTACTTGCACTAACTGACAAATAACTGAAGCTAAATATCTCATACATTACAGCTTGCAATTTGTAATCAAACATAGCTAACAAATACAGTTGTGTGAAAAAGAAAGTACACCCTCTTTGAATTCTATGGTTTTACATATCAGGACATAATAACAATCATCTGTTCCTTAGCAGGCCTAAAATTAGGTAAATACAACCTCAGGTGAACAACAACACATTACATATTACATTGTGTCATGATTTCTTTAACAAAATTAAAGCCAAAATGGAGAAGCCATGTGTGAAAAACTAAGTACACCCTTACTGCTTTCATAGGAATTAAAGGGATAGTAATACTTAAAATGTAAAAAAAAATATATTGTAGGGTTTATCTCCCTGAGTAAAACAAGAGTACTCCCACTGCTGAAAGGTGTTTCATTCAAAAGTTATTAATTTTCAAAGTTGAATTTTTTAGGTGCAATATCACAGTGGCCTGAAATTGTACAGTGGCGCTGTTGCTACACCATCCTATGGAGATTTATGGTCCCGGGACCAGAGCTGTCCATAGGATTGTGTAGCAACAACGCCACTGTACAATTTCAGGCCACTGTGATATGGCACCTAAAAAAATTCAACTTTGAAAATTAATAACTTTTGAATGAAACACCTTTCAGCAGTGGGAGTACTCTTGTTTTACTTAGGGGGATAAACCCTACAACATATTTTTTTTTACATTTTAAGTATTACTATCCCTTTAAGATGCCAAGTAGCAGGCAGGTGCTGCTAATCAAATGCCCCTTGTGACCACCACTATAAAAGTCAAAGTTTTAGCAGCTTGCTGGTCAGGAGCATTCAAGTGTGTGTGTTAACACAATGCCAAGGAGGAAAGACATCAGCTATGATCTTAGAGAAGCAATTGTTGCTGCCCATCAATCTGGGAAAGGTTATAAGGCCATTTCCAAACAATTTAAAGTCCATCATTCTACAGTGAGAAAGATTATTCATAAGTGGAAAACATTCAAGACAGCTGCCAATCTTCCCAGTAGTGAACTGAAGCAATGTTGTAAAGAAGAGTGGGCCAAAATTCCTCCACAACGATGTGAGAGACTGATAAAGTCATACAGAAAACGATTACTTCAAGTTATTGCTAAAGGTGGTTCTACAAGCTATTGAATCATAAGGTTTACTTAGTTTTTCACGTCTTCTTTATTTTGGCATTAGTTTTGTTAAATAAATCATGACACAGTGTAATATGTCATGTGTTGTTGTTCACCTGAGGTTGTATTTACCTAATTTTTAGACCTGCTAAGGAACAGATGATTGTTATTATGTCCTGATATGTAAAACCATAAAATTCAAAGAGGGTGAACTTTCTTTTTCACACAACTGATGATTGTTATTATGTCCTGACTAGCTGAACAGCCCGTTACACGGGCCACAGTGCCACTGCTACCCAGTCGTGGGGCAGTCAAGCGCAGCAGAGACTGCCCGCTCCACAGTTGATACAGAGCTGGACGCTCCTTCGGAGCGCCCAGCTCTGTATCAGCCGCGGTACGGACAGTCTCTACTGCGCATGACTGCAGCACGCGCAGCAGTGTCTACTGCGCATGTTGCGGCGTTACACACGTTTTAGTGAATTATTATATAGGATATGTAAAAACACAGAATTCAAAGAGGGTGTACTTTCTTTTTCACACGACTGTATATAATCAGATTCAATATCACCTACAGGGGCGGGCTGGGCCAGGGGGAAGGGGGGCAATTGCCTCCCGGGCAGTCATAAATCTGGGCCGGTGGGCCGCAACCTCGCTCCATCTCCTGCTTCTGCCAGCAGGGGGCATACATGAGATTGTCTGCCGGAGCAGCAACTCCGAGGATAAAAATGTTTAATGCGTTGGGCACAGGTGTAGTGGAGGTCGGACTTCCAGCTTCAGCAATAAGGGGGGGGCCCTCACACAATTAGGCTGGACCAGTAGGATCTTATGGATGTCCCCTTCAAGTGCCAAACAGAAATCCAATACTTAAACAGTTAACATTTTGTCATGAAAGAGGACAGCCTGTAGGTACTGCCACTGTCAGGTTCCTTGTCCTGATCATTTGCCTCTCTCACTCAGCCACATGACTGTGACGTTAAGTGAGAGAGCAGCAAGGAACCAGCGAGTGAGTGGAGTGGGAAGTAGAGACACAAAGTACTTCTGGCTGGTTCTGGGAGCATCAGTCAGGTATGTCTGTGACACAAGTTTCAGTCATGTATTGTGTGGTGAGTGGGTATTATTTCAGGTCTTAAAAAATAAATAAATAAATTGATTGGGGACAAGGTTCTCACACCCCATGGAGGATTTAGCTTGAAGAACCCACTCATCATCTCCATCAATGATAGTGCACATGTGCAGGAGGATATTGGGACAGGTCACATGACCATTGTGAAGTCGGCACAAGGCTTGTATCCAGCATCATGGGAGACTTCAGCAGGGACTGCTAGCTGTGTGCACTGCTGCTTATTATTCATATGAAGTATATTATGGTAAGCTTTTATATCCCCAGAGAGAGGTGGAAAGAGGCAAAGGAGGGACTTCTGTCTCACCAAACCTGGGTTGCTCTTACATCCCTCCCAACATTTCAAATTGCCAAAGAGAGACATTTGTATTTTATGGGGTGTTGCTGGGGGCGTGGCTGTTGGGAGGGGCATTTCTGTGAATTTTTAGGTTATTTCATGACCTATTGTCTACTCATTGTGTAACCTAATAAATGACTTATAACAAGACCATAGTATTTTATTTACACAGACTAATTTATAAACACATATACTGAGGTTTACACAAACATTAATGTGAGTTTTATTGCTGTACAGTAATATGATGCACTTATACACACACACCACACAGTCTTATGTCCTAAAAAGAGGGTCATCGGGGTGAGAAAGAGGGACAGAGGGATTTGGGTCTAAAAGAGGGACTGTCCCTCCTAAAGAGGGACACTTGGGAGGTATGCTTTTAGCATTGCATCATAGTGTCAGACAGCAGTTAATAACAGAGCCGAGTTGTGCCCAGACCCACCTTTGTGAGACAGCTGACAAAAAGGAGGACAGAGTGAGGCTGAATCTCTTGTAAATTGTGTTCAGTTTAATGTTCTAAAAGGTATAAAGTCTGTGGGTACACAGACAGTGCAGGGGAGTTAACCCTCCAAGTGCAAGAAATGAGTGCCAAGCATTTCAGAGCAATGCTGTGAGCATCATGGAACTCAAGGGGTTAAGGGGAGCTTGACTTGTGGTAATACAGAGACAGTGCGTAAGATTGTCAGATGGTGTGGATGTGTGAGTGTGGGTATGTGAGAGACATAGTGTGTGGGAGAACTTCATTACACTCTTCCGGTAACAAAGGTGCATGTGAATAAATTACCTCACACAAACATCTAGTACACAAAGGGTTAAATGTAGCTTGTGCTTCTTGTTTAGCTTTATTGATTGTCTTACCTGTTGTGGTGGCTATTTAACCCATTGGATACTAGCTTCATCAACACTTTTGTCTTCAGCATCCAAGGTGTACACATTTGTGTTGCATGGGCAGGGGTATGATGTGTGTGTGAGGAGAAAGCACAAATCCAGTCCTGCTGTAAGAAAGAGCAAAGAACTGTTGTTGTGCTCTGCACCTTATCATTACCCTTTTGTACACAGTGATGTCTCCTTCCCACCATGTGTGACAAGACCTGGGCAATGTGACAGTGTACTGGCAGTTCACACCATTCCTTTGTGTTTGGATACAAGATCTGTGCAGACTATTCTTGTCTTGCTGATGAATTTTCTTATTATAATGTAGTCATACCTTGGAATTATCAGGGGTTTGACCTAAATCTCAGGGTAAAAGACCCAATTGTTAGGGTGCAGACCTCACTAGCACTCAAGGGGTTAATAGTACAATTTAAGTACGATTTTTTTTTTGTTTGGTTTGTGCCTCTTTGACTTTGAAGGGGCAGGGGGCCCAGTCTTAAACTTTGTCCTGGGGACAAGTAGCTTCTAGTTAGGCCCATGAGGAGGACTAGGGGGTCTGTGAACGTAGTGTGTTCTGGAGCCTTACACTGAATGAAAATGGTATCAGGACGCTAGATTTAAATATACTTTAAATTAATGTTTAGACACAGAATTTGTTTGAAAATAGCATCTCAACACCAGTCTCACTTTTTAAAATCCCAGAATGTACCTTGTTCACTATCCCACCCTCCTGTGTTAACTCATTGTGTCATAGGTTCACACTGTGACAGCCTTGGTGCCCTAGATCAGTGTTTCTCAATTGAAGGTACAGTGCAGCAGTTAGTAGGCATTTCTTTTTCCAGACAGGTAACCTCACGTTGTTGTGCTAAGTTCAGGCATGCTGTCAATCACTGCGCATTGTTTGAAACTGGCGCTCTAACTGAGGTTAAGTAGAGGTACTCAGCACACACTGCAGTTTGGAAGTTCTCTTGGTGCTCTTCAGGTGAGGCAGCAACATCTGCATATGGCAGCGGGGGGGGGGGGGGGGTAAAGACTTCACCTCAGTGGCATAACTAGAATCCACCGGGCCCTGGTGCAGAAATTGCCATGGGCCCAGCATCCCCCCCCCCCATGTTCACATTGCCCCATGTCCATCTCCTACCTCCATCACCCGCTCCCGCGCGGTTCTCAGTAATGCAAAGCGCTGAGAGATGATGTCATCTCCCAGCACTCTGCATTACTAGAGCGCCGGGAGATCAGCTGAGCTACTGCGGGCGCGGGCGAGCAGCAATGGGTTCGCAGGGGGCGGCCTGGCCCCTGGAGTGACGGGCCCGGTCGCAGGTGCGACCCCTAATGTTACGCCACTGCTTCACCTCCTTTTCTAACATTCCCTTTAACCATTTGAGTGATGGTGGGTTGTGCACTGCATTGCAGCACAATGCATTGCACAACCCACTGTCATTCATTGCACAACCCAACTGTCATTCATAAAGCTTCTGGAAGGGACAGAAAATGGAGTTGAGGCTCATTGAACTTGTTCTTTATCCCTTTCACAGGGTTCATATGTATGACTTCTCCCCCTCTCAGTTATCACATCCTCCTTTATCTCCCCACCCTATTGCCCATATTATTCCCATTTCCCCTCTCCTCCACTTATCTGTCCATTGCCTTTATTCTCACCTTGCTTTTCCCCCATCTTGCCCTCCCCCTTTTATTTCTTCTCTTCCTTTCCCTTTATCTCCTCTTCTGCCCTCTCTCTCCCCTCATTGGCACTCATAGAATTGTAAGCTTTGTGGTATGACTAGTGTAGCTTCATTTCTATTGAAAGCACTGTGGTATGACTAGTATAGCTTCTTTTCTATTGTAAGCTTTGTAGTATCACTAGTGTAGCTTCATTTCTATTGTAAACTCAGTGATATCACTAGTGAAGCAATATTTCAATTGTGAGCTCTCTGGTATCGCAAAATGAATTACGTTGAACTTCAAAATGATTTAAAAGTTAATGATCAGATCTGTGCGTATGTGTGCTTGCATGTGTTTGTGTGTGTGTGTGTGTTTGTGTGAAGAGCCCTGGAATGTGAATGTGTGTCAGTATAAGGTGCCCTGGGGTGTATATTTTATACACACATGACTTTAGGCCAGGAGTAGTTAACCTGGACCTCAAAAGCTACCAACAATGCATGTTTTCAGGATCTCCCTGAATAAGCACAGATGGACTAATTATAGTGACTGAGCCACTAATTAGTCCAACTTTGCTTTATCTGCGATATTGTGAAAACATTATTACTGGTAGCTCTTGAGGACCAGGGTTGGCTACCCTTACTCTAGAAAGAGCAGGGATGGACAACCTGTGGCCCTCCCACTGTTAGTGAACTACATCTCTAAATATCTAGAGCCAGCTATTTGCTGATTGAGAACAATGGAAGTTGTAGTCTGACAACGTAGTACTACTAGCCACAACAGCATCACCCACATGGTTTCTGCATTACACTTTACCTGCCATGTTCTTTCCCGTTTATTACCACAGCTCATGTGTGTCATTCCCACTCCTACCTGCATGACCTTCCCTGTTTTACTGCCTATTTTCCTCCCATTTCACACTGTCTCCGTAATGTTTATCTATAAACCAGCATAGGATATGTAGACATACTGACTTCTATTATGGCTTGTAAAATAACTTCAGGGAGACAGTGGGAAATGGGAAATAAAGAGTGGCAGGAAGGATAGGGAAGAATATTGGTACAGGGGTGGCAGAAAGAGATGAGGAGTGTAATCTGAAAAGGGATATACAAGAGTGGAGTGGTGGCAATGGTAAAGGCTAAGCTGCACTGCCCAAAAAGGAGTTGGCGAGAAACCAATGACTCCTTGATGGTAACAAGGTCAACGATCCAATGTTACAATGTTCTGTTCTACAGAATGCAAACTCTCTGCTGAAGTTCCCTTTTAGATTGTACTCTTTGTGGGACAATTCATATGTAGATTGTAAACTCTAGGCATCATTTACAAATTCCAAATACAATTCTCACCAACAACATAAAGTGGACTGAGGTATAACTAGTGCAACTCCATTTGAATTGCAAGGTCGATGGTATCATTACAATAGCTCAATTAACTAGTGCAACTCCATTTGAATTATAAGGTCTATGTTATCATTAGAATAGCTCAGTTTTAATGGTAAGCTCTGTGATATCACTAATGCAGCACCATTTCAATTGTAAGCTCTGTGGTATCACTAATGCAGCACCATTTCAATTGTAAGCTCTGTGGTATCACTAAAGTAGCTCCACTTCGATTGTAAGATCTGTGATATCTCTTTGTAGCTCCATTTCAATTGTAAGATCTGTGGTTTGTATTACTAGTATAGCTCCATTTCAATTGTAAGCTCTGTGGCATCACCTGCCTAACGTCACAGCATCAATGTCAATTAAAAACTTAACAAAAGGGGGTGAGCTGGGATGATGGGCCGGCGTGATAGTAGAAATGGGACACTGGATTGTACTTGCCCCCCAGGCCAAAAGCTGCCAGCCCTCCCCTGATCACCTATTTGTTAATACAAAGAACTGGAACAATTCTGGGGTAAACCAGATGCACAATAGGAGCAAATAAAAATTCCCCAAATACCCATTGCTGTAAAAGGGGAGTTTAACTGCTTGGATACTCATTGCATTGGAGACCACTGTAACATTCAAGGGGTTAATATCCCCATTTGACCCTTTGAGTGCCAGAGGAGTGAGCAATGCACTGATTTGTAAGAAGTTGCACACCCCTCTGGCAACTAAAGGTTAAGTCAGAGTGTAAGCCAATTGCAACATAAGAGACAGAGAAAAATCTTTCTTTCCCATTGTTTTAAAGCAGAACTTTCACCCTATATTAAGTACCCCCCCCAATTATTAGGTATATGGTCATTAGGTTCTTAAAAGCTCTATTATCGGGCACAAGTACCAGATTCTGAAGTAATCCTTCTTTTCCTGAGACCTGCGCCGCCGGTACCTTAAAGGAGCAGTAAACTTTTTTTATGAAAAAATATATATTGTAGGGATTTTCCTATTGAGTAAAATAAGGGAACTCACACTGCTGAGAGATTTATATTTCCACAGTTATTACCGTTTAAACCCATTTTTTTTTACATTAGCAGTGCCCTCTAGTGGTCCGATTCTAATTAGATTTCCTGTTAGATTCTAATGGAGAGGAAAGTCAGAAAAGTCAGAGACATACAGTTCTCCATAGAATGTGATAGAAACTGCCTGTCACTTCCTGTCAGTCAGAACTATCAGGAAGTAAACACAGTAAATTCACTTCCTGGTTATTTAAACTGCTATAAATTTTGAATAAAACATCTGACAGCAATGGGAGTGACCTTGTTTTATTCAGCAGGAAATTCTCTATAAAATGTGTTTTATTAAAAAAAAGATTACTGCTCCTTTAAGGCACAGTGCAATGCATCTTAGAGGAAACCGGGATGGACAGCGCAGACGTGCAGACGTCTCTAAGCCAAGATGTCTGCATGCAAGCCTGGCCGCTGGTCTCAGAAGAAGGAGGATTATTTCAGAATTTGGCACTTGTGCTTGATAATAGCGCATATGCCTAATTATTGGGAGGGGGGGATTTAATATAGGGTGATAGTTTCACTATATATGGGTCTTTAAACCTTTGGATGTTGGAGAGATCTCTAGTGCATTGTTTTCAAGGGGTTAATATCCCCATTTAAGTCAATGAGAGAGTTGTTCCCTTTGGTGCTATCAGAATTTTTCCAGTTTTTAATGTTGAGTGAAAAAAACTCCTGGGTAATAAAAGTGAGATACGTCCCTCCGGTGAGATAAAGTCTTCTATCCCCTGTGGTGGAACTAAAGTGTCACGATCCTTCCAACTTAAAACAAAAGAGGCTCCATGGAATATTATAGGAATAGGAAAGTTTGTCTCATCTTTTTCCTTATGTTAGTGCATAGGCCCACTAGACAATTCTGAGCAGTTTAAAGGGATAGTAATACTTCAAAATTACTATCCCTTATATTGAAGCCCTTGTAAAACTGAATAAAATGCCACCAGCAGCATCTCTCAAACCTTTATGGTTTGCGAGATAGCCGCTTTTAAACTTCGCTCCCCCCTTCCTCTCTGCTGACTTCAGAGTTTTTGCTGCAGCAGGGAAATCCGGTCCCGGGACCGGCGGAGTCTCTTCAGCAGAGCCGAGATCTCGTTATGGAAGACAATATCCTTCACTAAAATGGTCTTCTACGTGTCTTTGGTTACCAAGCACACATAGAAGATCGTTTTAGTGAAGGATAGTTTCTTCTATAAAGAGATCTGGTTCTGCTGGAGAGCCTCCGCTTGATTGAATGAACGGATTCCCCTGCTGCAGCAAGAACGCTGATGTCATCGGTGAGGCAGGGGAGAGCGAAGTTTAAAAGCGGCTGTCTCGCAAACCATAAAGGTTTGAGAGATGCCGCTGGTGGCATTTTATTCAGTTTTACAAGGGCTTCAGTATAAGGGATAGTAATTTTGAAGTATTACTATCCCTTTAATGAATGAAACCGCTCCATATTCCCTCATCTGTATGCATCTGTGTGTGCGTATATCTATATATATACATATATATATATATATATATATATATACACACACACACACACACATATACACACACACACACACACATATACACACACACATGCATTTATTTCAAGTGATATCTCCTCTCGCAGGCATGTAGGAATGCAATGCCATGACACGATTGTGATTTTCTGAAGTTATATTTACTTCTGTTAGATGGGCTGTTCCATGACATATGACTCACTCCCTGGAAGGAAGGCGATACTGTTTCTCACACATTTCTGGAATGTACAATGACATTGATTTCGCGTGCTAAGATTCACATATTGGTTTCTCTCAAACCATCTATACCTGACTGAAGACATTTTATTATCTGGAGATTCAATTTCGGATTCTAAACTTAAATCTAAGATATTAAAATAAAGCCAGCGGAGTTGCTAGGTTCCCAAAACACCCTGGGCTAAGGACCCACATAAACAGGGGAGGGCTGGCAATTTGTGGCCTGTAGGGCAGCTACAATCAAGTGGCCCGATTTTACTATCGATCTAGCCCTCCGTCCCAGCTCACCCTCTTTTGTTAATTTTAAAATTGCCATTAAACCTCTGAGTGCCAGAGGGGTATGCCACGCATTGCGTCGCAATGCGTGGCATACCCTCTGTCACTCAAAGGGTTAATGTTGTGACGTAAGGCAAGCAATACCACAGAGCTTACAGTTGAAATGAGGTTACACTGGTGCAACTACAGAGCTTACAATGTAAGTAACGCTGCACTAGTGGTACCATAGAACTTACAAGAGAAATGGGTTATGCTGCTAGTGTAGCTCCACTTGGATTGTAGCTCCATTTCAATTGTAAGCTCTGTTGTATCTCTACTGTAGCTACATTTGCAGCGAAAAGAGGAAGTTGCCCACCAGCCCAGACATATGACTGACCCAGGGGGCAATTGCCCCCCAGGCCAGCCCTCCCCTGCACATAAAGCACTATCAGTGCATCATACAGCCGAGCTTTATCACCTCTTTATCACTACTTAGTGAATCTCCCCCAAAGGGTTAAAAACCCTGTTTAAATCAAAGGGAGTTATGGTACCTGCAGCCCTAAAGAAGGATATTTATCACAAGTCTCCTGCTTTGAAGAGGAAATCTAGTCATTTTACCAAAAAATACTAGTTAATGTCCAAAACTGGGCTCCACTCCAACACTGTTATCAGTTTTCTTTCACAAAAAGAACAGAATGGAACAGTATATTTTTAACTCTGATATCTAATTGTTATCAAATATCAAGTTTTTAAACATAAGATACATCACACAATATAGAAAGGGAAGGGTTAACCAGTACCTAAAGAGACAGCAGAAATTTACAGTTCTGTATTCTCTTTATCTGCACGTTTGTGGTCACAAAAAAAAAAAAAAGAAAGCTATGTCATTCTTTCTTTCCCCCCCCTCCCATCTCCCTGCCAACATATTGATAAGAAGAGAAACTCACAGCTCATTCTCTCCCCCCCTACACATAGATTGATAAGATATTTTGCTAAGTTAGGTTAAATCCTAATGTATTGTATTTGCTGAGAACTAATGTTTTGTTATTTCCAAATATGCAAAGCTTGTAATTCTAATAGAGGGTGGAAACTGATTATGTTATTTGGGTGGAGGAGCAATATTAGGGGGTGGAAACTGATTATGTTATTTGGGTGGAGGAGCAATATTAATGCTTTACTATTGGACTAACAAAATATGCAATGTTGTAGTTTACTGAATATGTAATTTTTGCAATTCTTGTTTTCTGTTAAACCAATCATCTTATTGCCCAAGGGTGTGGTATTAGTATATTAGATACCCCCTCTGCTCATAATTTTCAGAACAGAACAAGTTTTCTTTCCATGCTAATGTGCTGTACTGTTCTCTCTATATTCGAATAAAGAAATATTCCTGTTTTGCTCTCCTCCAATCTTGTCTCTTCATTGGCAGAGCGGCAAGAGGACAGGCGTTTTGCTATCAAATTTGGCGACTCTGGTGGGACCCCAATCGACAGAGGAACTGCGTTTCTTACCTGCTGGACCAGTGACAAGGCATGTATAGGTAAGCCGGCTAAAGTGGATCCATTGTGTCCATCCCTGTGCATACCCTTCACTGATCTTACAGGACCAGTTCACTCCAATCCATTGGAGTCCTAAGAATCCAGGACAAGAGCTAACAGGAATCAGTCAGGCTAACCGTGTGTCTCATCCTGTAGGTAAGGTGTTGTATTTTATATACATTAATCCTTTGTTTTGTGATAATTTGGTGCACCAGTTTCTCCCAGTGTGGTACTTTGGTTTCCTAGTTACAGACCTCATGGGTTCTTGGTTAAGTAAGGGGAAGAGTGAACCTCTTCAGTGTATGTTAGATAATTGGTATTACATAACCCATGGTTCTAAGGAATTTGACCGACAGACCTTTGTGCTCTTATGTACTAAGGTCTGGACTGGTTTGGGTGTCGGTTGGCCGCCGACAGGGAGTATGAAGAGAGACACAGTGGTTAAACTGAGACAAAAACTGCAGTTGCTGGGTAAATGGGATCCTGATTATGGGTATTCAGATATGTGGTTGCAGGCCAGCCAACAGAAAGAATTAGTTGAAAAATGTGTAAAACCTAAAAAAAAGTCAATGTTAATGTTTCTAAGCAATAAGAATACTGAATGTAATAAGAATGTATTGTCATGTGATAACAGTGATGAGGTGCCTTTGGTCCTACCTTTCCCTGTCTCTCAGGGCACAGTATCCTCTGGATCTGTGAGCCAAGAGCAAGTTGTTGCAGACTACAACACATCTGACCGTAAGCCAGACAACTCCCCAAAGACTAAATCCCCTGAAAGTCTTTCTCCCTGTCCTCCCTACTCCCCACTCCCTGACAGCAGTTCTTCCCCTAGTTCCCCTGAGGTCTCTGAAATTTACCCCCAGACTGAGATGAATGAAGTAGGGAGGTATGTGGAACGTGCATCCATTGTTTTATCCCCAATGCAAACTAGATCCATGTGTTCACAGGCCCAGAGACAGATTCATGCACTTCCCCCCTCCCATATGGCCCCCCTTAGAGAGACAGTGGTTCCTGGGAGGGATGGGGGATATGACTCTCACTTTGTGTATATTCCTTTTTCCAGCACAGATCTTTTAAATTGGAAAACGAATAATCCTGCCTACTCGGATGACCCTGCACGTGTGTGTGACTTGTGTGAATCCCTGTTTATAACACATTCCCCCACCTGGATTGATGTGGACACCTTATTGCGCACACTGTTCACGGTTGAGGAGAGGAACAGGATTTTAGATGCTGGCAGGAAACACGCAGGTGAGACCATAGCCAAGGATGTTACTTATAGAGGTGAGGACATAAATGAATGGTTTCCCTTGTCTATTCCAAACTGGGACCCTAATAGTCTTGGGGGACAACGCCATTTAGATTTTTATAGACTACACATTTTGCAAGGGATCAAAACATGTAGCATAGCTCCCTTGAACCTGTCCAAGGTACATCAGGTGATTCAGACTAAGGATGAATCCCCTGATGTATTCCTTAACAGGCTTCGTGATACACTTAGAAGGTTTGGCGGGCTAGATCCAGAACAGCCCAATAACCATATGACCCTCCTGACCTTTTTCATAGCACAGAGTTACCCGGACATACAAAAAAAGTTGAATAATACAGAAGGAGTGCTAGGGAAGCAAATCAGTGAAGTACTAGAGATAGCACGGAAAGTATTTTTGTTCAGGGAAGAAGAGAAAGAACAGCAGACTAAGAAGGAAGCTAGAGTGTTGATGAAAGAGCAGGCCTCTCTACAAGCTAAACTACTAGCAGTAGCCTTGAAAGAGGGAGAGCCCCAGAGAGGGAACAGACAGGGAACTGTAGGTAGCAGAGCCAGGAACCAGCAGGTTGGACAGAAACAGTGCTTTTACTGCAGAAAGGAGGGACACTGGAAGAGAGAGTGCCCTAAGCTAAAGGCCAAGACAGACAGAGAGGACAGCAGGGACCTATAGAGAGGATCGGGGGCTTCGGCCATAATGGCCACATTTTCCTCCTCTACAGAGCCCCTGATTAAAGGAAAAGTGGGAGGAGGTCAAATTCCATTTTTAGTGGACACAGGAGCGACATATTCAGTTTTGCCTATGGTACCTAAGGGAGGAATTGTCAGTGGGGAAACTGTCCGCATTGTAGGGGTGGATGGTAGTCCCTCCTCTATGCCATTCTTAGGACCCTTGGAGGTAACTGTTGAAGGGACTACCGTCCAACACAGTTTCCTACTGTCAGAATCCTGCCCTATTGCGCTATTGGGTAGGGATTTACTAACAAAATTGAGAGCAGAAATAACATTTGATCAAGACCACTTACATGTACACATACCTGAGAAGCAGGAACTAACCTTTCAGATGGCGTTGAGACACGCTTCCCTGGATAGGTCCAGTTTGGACATCCCAGAGGAGGTGATGCGCTTAGCACCATCTACAGTTTGGGCAGATGGAAAGCCAGGGTTTGCTAGGGATGCCATACCAGTAGTCATCACCCTAAAACCAGATGCCAGACCAGTACAGGTTAGACAGTACCCCATCAAGAGGGAGGCAAAGTTGGGTTTAAAACCCACTGTGGACAAGTACCTGGAGGAGGGACTTTTAGTCCCTTGTGAATCTCCCTATAACACCCCCATTTTACCAGTAAAAAAACCAGGCAGTGAGGGACAGATTGTACACTACAGGTTTGTGCAGGACTTACGGGCAATCAATAAGATTGTCCAGACCAGGTACCCTGTAGTGCCCAACCCCCATACCATACTGACTGAAATAGGTGACACCTACGTTTATTTTACCACCTTGGACTTGAAAGACGCATTTTTCTGTATCCCTCTGGATCCAACCAGTCAATTGCTCTTTGCATTTGAATGGGTGGATCCAGATACTGGATTGCAACAGCAGCTGACTTGGACTCGTTTGCCCCAGGGGTTCAGTGAGTCACCAGGGATTTTTGGGGTTCAGTTAGGTAGGGACCTGTCCACCTGGATTCACCCACAGTCCACCATACTGATACAGTATGTAGACGACTTGCTGCTTGCCAGCAAGACCAGAAAAGAGAACATTGACCAGTGCATATCCCTCCTAACACATCTGGATAAGAAAGGGTATAAGGTATCCAAAGCCAAGGCCCATATTGCCCAGAGACAGGTAGAGTATTTGGGATACATTCTAGCCCAAGGGGTTAGAAGATTGGCCCAGATAGGATTGAGGCTGTGTGTCAGGTACCCCTTCCTATGCACAAGAAGCAGCTCAGGAGTTTTCTAGGGATGACTGGGTTTTGCAGAATGTGGATACCTGACTACAGTGTGCTGACAAAGGGACTATTTGATAAACTGACGCATGATTCCCCTGACAGAATAATATGGGATGATGCTGACAGAGATAACTTTGACAAACTCAAACAGGCGCTCATGTCAGCACCTGCATTGGCTTTGCCCAATCCAGAGAAGCCTTTCACCCTTTTCACTCATGAACGAAACGGGGTGGCTACAGGGGTACTTACCCAGGAGTGTGGGGGCACTAACCGCCCAGTGGGCTACCTGTCCAAACAATTGGACCCAGTAGCCAGGGGTTGGCCCGCATGTCTCAGGGCTCTAGCGGCCGTGGCCATATTGGTGACTGAGGCACAGAAACTGACCCTTGGAAGCAAGGTGTTAGTTAAGACTAATCATGCTGTATGCCAGCTTATGAACCAGGGGGCAGCCAAGTTCTTGACTCCCGCCCGGTTGGCCCAATATGAAATACTGCTGCAGGGTAACTCAGACATTGCATTTGAGGTGTGCCACTCACTCAACCCAGCCACCCTCCTCCCTTCAGAGACTAATGACTCCCCAGAGCATGATTGTGTTGAGGCCCTGGAAGTTGTGACATTACCCAGACCCGATCTAAGTGATGTGCCCCTCACTAACCCAGATTTGGAACTATTTGTGGACGGTTCCAGTCGGGTTATTGATGGACAAAGGTACACAGGGTATGCAGTAGTCACCCTTTATGAAACTGTTGCTGCCGGGAGGCTCCCCAACTGCCTCTCAGCACAGGGAGCAGAAATTGTAGCCCTCACTGAAGCATTGCGATATGCCAAAGACCAGTCTGTTAATATCTATACTGACTCTAAATATGCTTTTGGTGTTGTACATGCTTTTGCTGTGTTGTGGAGAGAAAGGGGGTTCATAACTGCTGCTGGCACGAAGGTCCTAAATGGACCTCAGATTAAGGGGTTACTGGATGCAATACTTCTGCCTCGCCAAGTCTCGGTAATGCATTGCAGAGCACACTTGAAGGGCGAATCAGAAGTGATTAAGGGGAATAATCGTGCCGATCTAGCATCCAAAGCTGCAGCTATGACTCCTCTTCCTTTAGAATGTCCTGTAATACCAACAAATGTGATTGATTTGTCTTCCATGTCTCCCGCCTATACTGATGAGGAAAAAAGATTGGCAGAGCAGAATGGAGCTAAACTGGTTGAAGACTGGTGGATTGACCCTGACGGCAGGGTATTCCTACCCAGAGTGGTCCTAATTCAGCTTCTGCGCAATCTACATGAGAGTACACATCATGGTAGTGAGGCCATGGCAAATAGTTTATTGAGAGTGGCCTATGGCCTGGGTATACACATTGAAAGTCAGAAAATTGTTAAAACCTGTGTAACGTGCTTACAAACAAATCCAAAGATGGGTAGGGCTCCCATACAGGGTGGCCGCCAATGGGCTTATATTCCCTTTGAGAGACTTCAAATTGACTATACTGAGTTGCCCCCAGCTCAAGGGTACAGATATTTGCTGGTGATCACTGATCAATTGTCCAAATGGCCAGAAGCTTTTCCTACCAAGAGGGCAACCGCAGGACAGGTGGCTAAGATTCTGATGAAGGAGGTAATTCCCAGGTTTGGCTTGCCTCGAGTTATTGAGTCAGACCAGGGAACACATTTTACAGCTGAGGTTGTCAAAAGTGTTTGTGCTACTCTAGGGGTGGACTGGAGATATCATGCCCCCTGGAGGCCCCAATCCTCTGGACAAGTTGAGAGGATGAATCAGACTCTTAAGCGCTCTTTGACCAAAATATGTACTGAACTAAGACTCAAATGGCCAGAGGCGCTTCCCATTGCCTTGACCCGCGTCAGGGTGACTCCTACTAAGTCCTTAAAACTTAGCCCTTATGAGATTCTCTTTGGTAGGCCCTGGAATAGAATTGTTACACATCAGGGACCCACCTTAGAGATTGGTAATCAGCAGATCAGGGACTATGTAACTGCCCTGCAGTCTACCCTCTCTTCTCTTCACAGATATTCTGTTCAACAACAGCCTTTGCCTTTGGCTGGTCCAGTGCATGCCTTCCAGCCTGGAGGGTGGGTGTATGTAAAGACCTGGAGAACAGACCGTTTGGAGCCCCAGTGGAAAGGTCCATTCCAGATTTTATTGACAAGTCACAGCGCAGTCAAGCTACATAAAGGAAAGACCTGGGTACACCACACCAGAGTGAAAGCTGCACCAGAGCCTGAGCAGAATAAAGGCCCTGCTCCCTCCCAGTGCCCAGCAGATGCCCAGTGGGAGGTAGAACAGGGTGAAGGCCTGAGGCTTTTGTTCCGGAATACCAGCAAGTAGGTGTTTTGACAGGCATAATACTTCCTGACCACCTACCACCGCAGACCAGCAAGCAGGCTTCTTGCACCGCCTGCCACCGTGAGATCATCAAGCAGGTGTTTTGTCGGGGCACAATAATCCCTGACCGCCTGCCTCCGTGGGATTAAAAGCAGGCCTACTGCACTACCTGCCTCTTCAAATCATCAAGTGGGTTTATTGTATCACCTACCTACGTGGGATCTGTGTATCATGAAAATACACCCTTTTGGGAACCCCAAGCCTACTGGTGCCTCCCACCCCCTTACAGAATATCCAGATAAGGTCAGTGAACAGGGGGTGGTGTTCCTCATAATCCTGGTATTCGGGGTGATGGGATGGGTTCTGTACTTTACATACATCCCGCCCCCATCCCTTTGTGGCCCCAAGATCCACAATATGGCCATGGATCCTTCTGCCCGTACCAGACATTTCAGGGCTGCACCACAACAACTGTCTCAGGAGGTTTCCAATGTTTGGGTGCATTTGGCTCAACAAGTGATGAATATTTCAGACTTCTGCTTATCCCGGATGGTGAGTGTCACTGATGTTCTCACTACATGTCTCATCAGTGTACCAGCCTCCCTAACTACTCTTGTGAATTTTACTTTTTTGCCTCCAAACACCCCTCGTGAGTCTCTGGCTCCCCACTTTTGGGTAGTGCTGTCCCAGATGGGCGCCTACGCCCTTCCTTCCCAGCCTAATTGGTCTAATATGACTTCTGTCCGTACCTTGAAGATTGTCCCTGCAGACCTCTGCTTCTCCTTTGTTAACTGTACTAAGCAAAAGACTGGTAAACACTGTCTCTCCCTTATCAATGATATGCTCTGTAATTATACCATGAATGTCTCTTATACTGCTAAACCCCTCAAGTTACCTAAGGGTTGGTTTATGTCATGTGGTATCACCTCTTACTCTTACATCCCTGCTAATGCTACTGGGGGGCCGTGCTCCCTTAGCAGGCTTAGTCTCTTGCTTCCCTCCAGACACATAGTTACCTCATCTGTTGTTAGGGGTAGCCGACCTAAGAGAAGTGCCCCGTTACAGTTGCCTGAGGACTGTGACTCAGATGTTCATTTGATGAATAATGCTGAAATTCTCTCACTGGGCATCTCTATTCTTGGAACACCAGGGTTGGCTGTAGGGACAGCTAGGACTGTTAATAAGCTTGCATGTGCACTAGTTAAAGCTATCAACCACACCTCTGCAGCCTTGGACGGTCTCTTAACTGATGTTAAAGGGGTCCATGATATGTCTCTCCAGAATAGAGCGGCTATTGATTATCTTCTGCTTAAACATAATCATGGGTGTGAGGAATTTACTGGCATGTGTTGTTTTAACTTGTCTGATCATTCCAAATCCATTCATGATCACATACAGGGACTGCATGAAATAGTCAAGAACATCAAACAGGATGTTGTCGGGGACGGGTGGTGGAACTGGCTCTGGTCCTGGCTACCGAATTTTGGATGGCTAAGACAGATCCTCATAGGATTACTTCTTTTCATTGTTCTACTAGTCACTATGTGTTGTTGTATCCAATGTTTTCCTACCCTACTTACCTGCATTCAGTCTGTTCCTACTCCCAAATATGGTCAAGTGATTTAGGTGGTCATGTTGATCACACTTGTAAGGTGATCCAATGACCAAAGGGGGGATTGTTATCAAATATCAAGTTTTTAAACATAAGATACATCACACAATATAGAAAGGGAAGGGTTAACCAGTACCTAAAGAGACAGCAGAAATTTACAGTTCTGTATTCTCTTTATCTGCACGTTTGTGGTCACAAAAAAAAAAAAAAGAAAGCTATGTCATTCTTTCTTTCCCCCCCTCCCATCTCCCTGCCAACATATTGATAAGAAGAGAAACTCACAGCTCATTCTCTCCCCCCCTACACATAGATTGATAAGATATTTTGCTAAGTTAGGTTAAATCCTAATGTATTGTATTTGCTGAGAACTAATGTTTTGTTATTTCCAAATATGCAAAGCTTGTAATTCTAATAGAGGGTGGAAACTGATTATGTTATTTGGGTGGAGGAGCAATATTAGGGGGTGGAAACTGATTATGTTATTTGGGTGGAGGAGCAATATTAATGCTTTACTATTGGACTAACAAAATATGCAATGTTGTAGTTTACTGAATATGTAATTTTTGCAATTCTTGTTTTCTGTTAAACCAATCATCTTATTGCCCAAGGGTGTGGTATTAGTATATTAGATACCCCCTCTGCTCATAATTTTCAGAACAGAACAAGTTTTCTTTCCATGCTAATGTGCTGTACTGTTCTCTCTATATTCGAATAAAGAAATATTCCTGTTTTGCTCTCCTCCAATCTTGTCTCTTCATTGGCAGAGCGGCAAGAGGACAGGCGTTTTGCTATCATAATAAATATCACAATAAAATAAAGAATAAAAGCTCTGTTCCCAGTTTCCATAACAACAGGAATAAATTCCACTGATTAGCACCAGAACTGGTGGGGTATTAAAGTCTTCAAACCAAACACAAAATACATCTGAACCCAAATTCAACACAAAAGACCTGTTTGGTATACATTAACCCTTTGATTGCACTGGAGATCTCTTGCATCCAAGGAGTTAATTGATACAGAAGATAACAATGGTTTGTATGTGTAATGTCCCAGAGTTGAACACTTACATTTACCAGTCCTTTCTGGTATATGTTGCTTGTAGTTTAAAACATGGTTATGTATATATTTGTGTGATTGTATAATGTTGGTATAACTGTAATATTTTTGTTGTTCATGTGCCTTTAAGGTGAGCAGTGCAGAGGGTAACATGTGACCACAGGAGCCAATGAGGTTTTTACCCAGCAGCCTCCTGGGCTAGCCAGGCAGGAAGGAGCAAGCTAGTGTGTGTTCAGTATGGAGGAGTCTAGTGAGGAAGTTGTGGAGAGAGGAGGTGAGGTGAGAGGAGAGAGAACTGGAGGAAGCGTGTGGAGATAAAGACAGAGGAGAAGGTGAGGGAAACCAGTGGAGCTAAACAACTACAGTGTTCCACAGCACAACCATAGGCGTTCCACCGCACAGGAGTCCAAGTCTGTGCCTGTCAACAAGAAGAGCTGTGGGGAGAAGTGCTGAATGCGAATGGGCCCCATAGAGAGTACTACTTATCGTGAGTGATTAGCCTACGGCGGCCTCCGCTCTGTAGTCTCAAAAATCGTAGTCAAAAGTCCTTAGTTAACCTGGCGGTAGAGTGTACAAGAGCGACCTATGGTCCAGACAGTGTATGGTGCCACATAAGTCAGAAGTCTTCAGTAACTACAGTAAAGTCTAAAGTTGTCACTAGTAAAGTCAAGATTCAGAGTAAAGTTTATTACAAGTCTCAGCAAGCCCTGTGGCTCCCTGTTACCTCTGCACTTGCCCCTGCCTTACCTCTGCATTGCTTTAATGGACTATTTCACCTGTCCTGCTTCTCCAGTAAACGCAGTTATCCATAACCCTGCAGTCTGGTGTTTTATTGCCCCAGCGCTGGGCCCAGGACACCTGCTTCACCCCTGGAGTGTGGTGTAAAACACTACCCTGGCGTCACGAGCCGTGCAACTACAAGCACATAAATTCACAACCCGTGCACCACATATGAGTTTTGGCATCTTTAGTTCACCACATATATTTAGCCTGCAGTACATCTTGACAAAGGAAAGTGCTGCATAATCTATCAACAACATTTTTAACCCCTTAAAGACAAGCGGTCCCGGGGTGTGTGGTCCTTTAAGGACCAGATAGGAAAGTTTGATGTGCCGTCCCACGTGACTGATCACGTGTGAAAGCACGCCGAACAGGGGACTGAAAGAGATCGCTCCGGTCTTGGAGCGATCAATTTCAGTCCCTGCTATTAGTCATTGTGCTCCTGCAGGAGCGATGTGGGTAAGAAGTACGTGACGTGCCACGACCGTCACTGGTCCTTAAGTGCCGGACAGCTGGCACATCACTGGACGCGAAGGGGTTAAAGGGATAGTAATGTTTCCAGACTACCCACTGACCCACCCATACAGCTTGCCACAGTGCCTCCTCATATGTTCACAACCCCATAATGTGTTAATTAAAATGCACCTTGTCCCATGCATCACGTGACTCAAATCAGTCCAGTCTTTCCCACAATCACCCAGCTTTGGAACTTCCAGGTTTGATGTCAGTGACATCATGTCACATGTGAGCAAGCGGGAAGTGAACTAGACATACTGCGAAGTGAAGAGCCCGTAACAACTGCAAGATAGGGGTTGGAGGGAAGGCCCTATTGTACTAATCTAATCACATTGTATCAGTACAAGACTAGGCTGAAGGAGGCCAAATGCATTATTAGATGTGCCAAAGCACACACAGAGGAAACAAATGCCCAGTCAATAAAAAAGGGGGATAAAACATTTTTTAGATATATAAGTGAAAGGAGGAAAACTAAACAAGGAATAGTTAGTTGGAAAACAACAAATGGAAACTATGTAAATGAGACTAAAGGGCTAGCTGACTGTCTCAATGAATATTTCTGTTCAGTTTTTACAGAGGAAGAAGTTCTACTTCGACTTTCTAAGGTAAAAACAGATAAATCAATGGGACCAGACGGGATACACCCAACGTTATTAAAACAATTTAAGTGTGTTCTGGCAAATTATTCAATCAGTCATGATCAGTGGGAGTAGTTTCGGAAGACTGGAAGGTAGCAAATGTAGAACTGCTTCACAAAAAAGGTAGAAGGGAAGAGTCTGGTAACTACAGACCAGTAAGTTTTACATCAGTAGTGGGAAAATTAATGGAGACTATGCTAAAGGAAAGAATTGTTGAATATCTGAAATTGAATGGCTTGCAATATACCAAACAGCATGGGTTTACAGCAGGGAGATCTTGTCAAACTAACCTCATAGATTTTTTTGACTGGGTAACTAAAATAATACACCAAGGGGAGCAGTAGATATAGCTTATCTACATTTCAGTAAGGCATTTGACAGTGTCCCTCATAGAAGACTCATTAATAAATTACAGTGTTTGGGTCTGAATTTAACTATTTTTAAATTCAGACCCAAACACTGCAGGAGACAGATGGTGGTAGTCAATGGAGAATATTTGTACGAAAGGAGTGTTACTAATGGGGTACCTCAGGGATCTGTACTGGGGCCCGTTCTTTTTAAAATTTTTATTTGTTATATTGCAAAAGGTCTTCAAGGTAAGGTATGCCTTTTGAAGATGACACCAAGATCTGCAATAGGGTAGACATTCCAGGGGGAATAAGCCAAATGACAAATGACTTAGGTAAATCAGAAGAATGGACAAGAGAGTGGCCACTGCAGTTTAATGTTGAAAAATGTAAAATAATGCACTTGAGACATAAAAATCTAAAGGAAAAATATACTGTTAAGGGTACTGTGCTGTCAGAGACAACAGAGGAAAGGGATTTGGGAGTAATTATTTCTACTGACTTAAAGGTAGGCAGGCAGGCAGTCAATGTAATAAAGCGGTGGAGAATGCAAGCAGGGTGCAGGGTTGTATAGCTAGGGGCATTAGTAGCATCAAAAGGGAAGTGGTCATGCCACTCTACAGATCTCTAGTTAGACCTCACCTAGAGTATTGTGTACAGTACTGGAGACCCCATCTCTAGAAGGATATAGATACTCTAGAGTATTGTGTACAGTACTGGAGACCCCATCTCCAGAAGGATATAGATACTCTAGACAGAATTCAGAGAACGGCTACTAAAGTGGTGACTGGTTTCAGGAAAAGAAATATCAGGATAGACTAAAGGATCTGAACATGTATAGCTTGGAGGAGAGAAGATAGAGAGGGGATATGATAGAAACATTCAAATACATGAAGGGATTCAACAAAGTGCAGGATGGAAGTACATTTCAAAGGAGTAAAAATGTTAGGACAAGAGGTTATAGCCTAAAAATAGAGGGACGCAGGTTTAGACCTAATGTAAGTTTTACTTCATTGAGAGGGTAGTAGATAAGTGGAATAGCCAACCAGTAGAAGTGGTAGAGGTTAATACAGTGAGGTAATGTAAGCATGCATGGGATAGGCATAAGACTGTCCTTAACATAAGAAAAGACCAAGGACCAATTAAGGTTTGAGGTTTTTGCTGTAGGAAAATGGGCAGACTAGATGGGCCAAATGGTTCTTATCTGCCGTCAAATTCTATGTTTCTGTGTTACATTGTCCATCTTGTGACTTAGATAAATCAAAACAAGAAAGAAAGTGCTGACTAAGAGTTACATAGTAACATAGTTGACAAGGTTGAAAAAAGACATGCTTCTGTGAAGTACAGCCCATGCCAGTACAGCCCAGCCATTTCCCCTGTACAAGTTTGTCTCATAATTAACTTCATATAGTGATAAGCTTGAACGGTTGTTTTAATCTCTTATAGAATTTGCAGTATGGCTAAATTTAAAGATTTAGAAATTATCCTGATCCTTTCTTCTGGACAGACCGCGGGTACAGCTCTGCACCGCAGTCTGTCAATCTTCCCCTGCTCCCCTCCCACATAGCGTCTCAATCCAACCTCTTCCGATAAGTGAGGATTTCTCCATGTAAGCTGGAGCGCTCTCATTGGCTAGAGCAGTGGTGTAACAATATGGGTCGCACCTGCGACCGGCCCGTCACTCCAGGGGCCCGGCCGCCCCCCGCAACTCCCTCGCCCGCAGCAACTCCCACTACAGCCGCTGGTTCTAGTAATACAGAGCGCTGGGAGATGACATCATCTCCCAGCCTCTGCATTACTACAGCGGCACACGGGAGCTTCAGTTTTAGAGATCTGTGCCGAAGGAGGCACAGATCTGTCAAGACACTCCCCTAGACCACCAGGGACTGGAGGTAGGGGCATTGTGGAGATGAAGGGGTCATTGTGGAAGAGGTAATGTGGAGATGAAGGGGCATACTGGAAGGGGAAATGTGGAGATGAAGGGGCATACTGGAAGAGGCAATGTGAAGATGAAGGGGCATACTGGAAGGGGAAATGTGGAGATGAAGGGGGCATTGTGGAAGGGGCAATGTGGAGATGAAGGGGCATTGTGGAACGGGCAATGTGAAGATGAAGGGGGCATTGTGGAAGGGGCAATTTGGAGATTGGGGGGCATTGTGGAACGGGCAATGTGGAGATGAAGGAGGCATTGTGGAAGGGGCAATTTGGAGATTGGGGGGCATTGTGGAGATGAAGGGCGCATTGTGGAAGGGACACTGTGGAGATGAAGGGGACATTGTGGAAGGGGCAATTTGGAGATATGGGGGCATTGTGGAGATGGGAGCGTTGTGAAGATGAAGGGGCAATTTGGAGATTGGGGGGCAATGTGGAGGTGGCAAATGTGGTTGAGGGGGTCTGGGGCCAATGTGGTCGGGGGGGGTGGGCCCATGGCAGTTCTTGCACCCTGACTCTGAGATGTTAACATTTTGACTGCCAGAACGTAGGGTAACCACATTTCAGTTCTGCCATTCAGAGACACTGCAGAGAGAAGAGTGCACCACAGAGATCTAAACACTAGAGGGAGAACTGTCATTGACTGCTATGACAGAAAGTGATGCCTGTTGTGGGCTACAAGATAATGTACATCAGGCCCAAAGCCTTAAACTAACATTGCACTACAACAGAACTATACCGCGGCTCCCAATTGATGTCAGAATCAAAGCTCAGCTCTCTCTCTAGTATTAGAGCGCTGTCCAGAGGCCATTTTCTTGTAGCCCAGCAGAGACATCACTTTCTATCACAGCAGATAATGGGCAGTTCTCATTCTAGTGTTTAGACCTCTGTGCTCTGGAGTCTAAGTTCAGGGATTTTGTATTGTCCAAGAAGGAGGCATTCTGGGACACACACTTAAAATCAGGTACTGTTACCAGAACAGTGTGAAACTGAATGTACAGCAATCATTTTCATCCCTCTTTGGCACTCAAATGATTAATGTTTGCTCATAGTAATATTTAGCACTTAAAGAGTTAATAATTTCTGTAAAATGTGTGACCATAATCATCCATTTTACTATGAGAAAATATTAACCTTTCAATCTGAATGCCAGTTCAGTTACACACTCTTCTGGCAGCAAGCAGTGATACAATGCAACACTATCCTGCAGCACTGCGCTCTGTATCAATGTACATACATTAACTGTCCTTGTCAGTAAACTCTCTGGAAACTGATCCAGGGACATCAAATTATAAAAGAGTAAGTGAAGGTGGGGAAAAAATGTCTGGCAATCTGACTTTACGTGGGATGCACCAGCAGAATGTATAATATCAAAATAAAGGGTTGCTAGCCCTTTAAAAGGACCCTATCGCCAAATAAAAACTTTGGTTATTTTGAAAGAGCGTTAAAGAGCATGTGTATGTTGTATTATTGATTTTCTGTTTAGATAATTTATCTGAATTATTTAGATTTATATATTATGATAATTAACCCCTGGAGTGCCAGATGGGGTACGGAACGCATTGCAAAGCAATGCGTTCCGTACCCCTCTGGCACTCAAAAAAGTATGGCTTGCACTTCCTGGCTTATATTTACATAATTACATTGCCACCTGACACTTAGGAATTCATCAAGATGCGATTGGCTCAATGCCCAAGAAAATCAGAGGATTTCATTGAGCATTAACCATTCGCCCATTCAGCAAATGCCTGATTGTATTTGACTGTCCATCGTTCATTCACCAATAAGCGATGGTCAGAGAGATCTGCCACTTTCATCTGGCAGATCCCATTATAATGTATGGGGTGAACACACACATAAACATTTTCACTTACGTGTATGTGTGGGTTTATTGCCTGACTGGCCTATTTAACCCTTTGAGTGCCAGAGTGGTACGCAATGCATTGCTTTGCAATACGTTGCGTACCACTCTGGCACTCAAACGGTTAAAGGCATAGTAATACTTCATTTTATCTTTATTTTATTTTGTAGTCTTTAAAAAAACATGAAGAAAGATATAAGTCTTATCTGTCAAACCTTTATGGTTTGAGAGATATTCACAAGCAAAGTTCCCCTCCCGCCCCTTTTACCTAGTGTAAGCCATCTCTTCTCAGATGTGAAATCTGGTTGTAAGACCAGACAGATAACAGAAAGGGGACAATCTTCTTTATATGAGAACAATGAAAGCCCTGCCTCCCCTTGACAAGTTTTTCAGCTTTTTCCATTATCTTAATTGAAGATTGTCCCTCTCTGAAGTCTACCTGGGCACCTCCCTTCTGCTCTGGCTGAGCTAGGGTTGCCACCCAGCCGGTATTTTACCGGCAGGCCGGTAAAAAAATTGGCTTCTTTCCAATGTTAAGTCTATGGATGGAATGCCTTGGCCGGTATGTTTTTTGAAGAAAAGGTGGCAACCCTAGGCTGAGCAGTGTTGCATTAGTAAAAGGGACGGGAGGGGGATACTTTGTCAATTAATTACTCTTGAACTACAACTCTGACAGTAATTTTCAATGCTTTGCGTATGCAACGACAGGTTATTGATGAATATCAGAAGGTATCCATCAACAGTCGCAGCATAGTGCTGATGAAGAGCAGTGTAGTTGACTTACTACTTTTCCTGCAGTTTGCTGAATTTCGGCCTTAGGACCATATGTGCAAAAGAAAAGGGGAGGAGTTTTGGGGCAATCCATTTGCACTACAGGGGAAAACTAAAAATTCCAGAAAATTCTCAGTGATCCAAGTGAAGCAATGCGCTGAAGACTCCTCTGGCATTCACGGGGTTAAAATCACCATTTAAATCAATGGGAATTTTTAGATGTTTTTAGACTATAGGGTCCTTATACAGAAAAAGAAATCCTGTAGGTAAACTACATTAATACATATACGGCTAAAATAAAAATAATTAAAATAAGGTATCTGAGTAAAACAATGGTATTCTAATGGCTGAAATGTGTTTTATTGAAAAGTTATTACAGTTCAATCTTGAATTTTTTAGGTGCAATATCACAGTGGCCTGAAATTGTACAGTGGTGCTGTTATTACACCATCCTATGGAGATTTATGGTCAACTGAGCAGAACCGTCCACAGGATGGTGTAGCAACAGCGCCACTCTGCAATTTCAGGCCACTGTGATACTGCACCTAAAAAATTTAAGTTTGAGCTCTAATACCTTTTGAATAAAACACATTTCAGCAGTGAGAATACCCTTCTTTTACTCAGGGGGATAAACCCTACAACATATATATTTTTTACATTTTAAGTGTTACTATCCCTTTAAGACAATCCTCACAAGAACACGTGATTCTCTCATTAGCACAGGTGGATCTGTTATAATGGTTGGGGCACTGATTGGTCCACCTCTGCTCATGTGAGGAGATCCTGAAATCCAGCTCTGTGGGTGAGAATTGATGGCACCCTTTGCTAACCTGTGATGTTTCATATCTGTGGGCAACCCGTGGCCCCCCAGCTTTTATTGAACTACATATTCCATCATCATCAGGCGGACAGAGGGAGATGGAAGTTGTAGTCCAACAAAAGCTGGAGGACCACTGGTTTTCAGACTGATCTTTAACCCGTTGAGTACCAGAGGGGTATTACAATGTGTTGGATACCCCTCTGACACCCAAAGGGTTAATCATCATGTGATATAATAAAATTACAGAGGCATTTTGAAATGAATTCAGAAAGGAAAAGGAGAGAAATTCTAAAGCAAACTAATTGCATCTTTGACAGAAAAAAATCCCCAAATCTCATTGATTAAAATTGGACTTTTAACTCCCTGAATATTAGGGAAGCTAAAATGACATTTTAAATCAAGAGGAATTCTTTTCTAAGACAAAACAAGCCAGACCTGCGCTCCCCTCCATACAGAGTGTAAATGTGTGCCCTGTATTGTGCATATATAATACCACTGTGTTATTAAATATGAGGATTTTGTTCCATAATTTGGCCAAACATTGTATAAGTTGCCAACCCCGTCAAGGTACCTCAATATTTGGCAAGTCCTAATCTAATACGCCTGTAATAGCCTATGTAGATTAAATCTATGAGGAAGTATTGGAATAAACGCAATGGAGGGGACCTTTTAACCCCTTCGAGTCCACTGGCGTGCCAGGACCGTCACGATTGTCCGGCACTTAAGGACCAGTGATGGCCTTGACACGTCATGGAATTCAGGGTTCCCCATGCACCTGCACGCCACACAGGGAGCCCTGAATCAGGTCGCTAAAAAAAAAATGCCCTGTGGTCCTCAAGTGTCGGCCGCTCGTGCGCGTGCCGGTCGCTAAGGGGTTAATATAATATTTATGATGGTGTTTATGATGCTTGGCAGTCCCAGTGTCTGAAAGACATACAGCTATTTAAAAAAGGTGTAAAGAAGGACTTACCTGATATATTTATTAACACAGTGGCATTATATATGCCCAATACAGGGCACACATTTACACTTTGTATGTCTTGTGCTTGCACTTTAGGTTTTGGCCTAATATCTGGGGACTGGAGAACCCTCTCATTCCTTTGCTACTATCTAGACATTAGTTACTTTACCTTATTCTAACTTAATAATTAATTATCCTATATAATAATTCGCTATGATGTTTGTCCCGATGCAGTCATGCCCAGTAGAGACTGAGTGAGTGAGGCTACGCAAGGCTGCATCACGTGGAGCAGTGAGCTAGTGTCCGCTAAACCCTTTGAGTAGAAGAGGGGGTACGCAACGCATTGCAAAGCAATGCGTTGCGTACCCCTCTGGTACTCAAAGGGTTAACATTACCTGGACCTTGGCCCGTCTACACGGGCTTTTACACTAGTATGTATATATTATGGTGAGCTAGCACTGTGAACTATTCTTTTTCTGAATTCTTTTTTAACTCTATAATCCAGCTGGTCGATCCCAGAATTGTTTTCTTTGTGAATGCAGCTTTTTTTTCCTTAAGTTAAATATGAAGCACAAGTGGTTAATATTTTCATTTTGTTTTACATAATATCCCTATTTGTGCCTCTGACTTTTGGATTTGATTTTCAGTATAAAAAGCGATTACCTAAATAGATGGGAGGAATGTTTTTGTGTGCCCTACTTTGTTCACATGTTCAAATATATATACGTATGTAGTCACATGTCTGGTGAAGCTCATTATTCCGTATGACCTATTTGCTCAAGCATTTTAGATATGTCCTGAGCAATATTTACTACAGGGTGTCTGCTCTGATAAAAGCACTTAGCTGTCTGGAGCAGACAGACCCCTCATGCCCTCTACATACTATAAAATAAATCATATCATCTAAACAATAACAGAACACCTTTTTAGTAATAACCCCCCCAATTATCTTTCAATGGTCAAAAAATCCCAATGGCCCCCATGAAATGTGGCACTCTTTGTTCAAGAAATAGCATCTTCAATCAGTCCTGGATGAAATGTCCGTGAAAGCAGATGTGTCGGTTGCTGCATGGACCACAGGGCTTCAAACTCTGCTTATTTCATATGGTAATCTTAACCCTGCAAGAACCAGAGAGTTGTGCAATGCATTGCAATGAATAAAATCACACAATTTCCTTCATGCTTTGTTTAGTACATGGCATTTAACAGGATGAAGAGGGAAAAATGCCCCGAAATGGCCATAGACTTGACTTGACACATGGCTTTTTCCTTTTTTTTTTTTTTTATATTTGACTTGGAAATGTGCTAGTGTATTCATCCCTTAATGTCAGTCTATATTTTATTTGGCTGGTTTCTTTAACAGTTTAAATAACCTTGTTCTAGCCAGTTTATTAAAAAATGGCCAGTTACCACACACCTTTTCATTATAGGTCTTTATTTAAACTGCTATGGTCTTGTGCCTTTTATTTTTCAAGCACGGTTTTTTACTTTTTCAAGTAACGGTTTTAGAGAATTTTGGTTTAATAGTTAGGGACTCTTCTAAAGAATAGTACATTTTTAGCCTCAATCTAAAGGAAAAATCTGAAGAGCATATTGCAGTGAGAATAGCAGGGTACCAGACTGTGCGCTCGATTTAAAGGACTGCAGAGCAATGTGTTGTGTACCTCTCTGGGGCTCAAAGGGTTAAGATATGAAGAGATGTGCAGGTCAATAATGTAAAACATGGCCAAAGTCCTCAAGTCCTGTCCCCATTAAACACGTGTCCATCATCTTCACAAACCTGCAAAACATTGTCCAAATAAATACATATGGTATTTTCCCTTTCTCTGTCGCTGTTGGCAGTGATGGTGACAGAGAAAGGCAGAGGGAGCACCCCCCTCTCCCAGTACCTTACGGTCCAATGTCCTTTCCATTGTGAGGGAATTTGAACAGAGACTGCCTTTATATATGGGCAGTCTCTGTTCAATAGGACTCACAGCCATTGGCTGGGATGTGTGCTTATGCACCTCCCAACCAATCAGCTTCGAGCAGGTTCCTTCAATCCCCCGCTTGAAGCTGATTGGCTTCAGGATTTTGTGCTTGCAGATACTGTAACTGCTTTCTAAAAAAGCAATGGATACCTATCTAGTACAAAACAATATTGAGAATTATGACAGGTGGCTTCAGTGCAGATCGGTTCTTAATCCACGGAACTATCTGACTGCCATTTGGAGTCAGGAAGGAATTTCTTTACCCACTTGGGGCTTACATGGAAATGCCTTCCTCTGGATCAACAGGGATGTTTTGGCATGGGCTGGACTTTATGGACACATGTTCTTTTTCAGCCTTGTCAACTATGTTACTATGTTACAGTGGATAAGGATAACAATGGATAACTCTGGTCAGTTGACCATAAATCTCCACAGGATGGTAGAGCACCTCAAAAATTTAAGTTTGTGATGCAATAACTTTAAAATAAAACACCTCGCAGCTGTGGGAGAACCAGTGTTTTACTCGGGAGGATAAACCCTACAACATATATATATTTTTAATATTAAGTGATAATATCCCATTAAAGGGCAACTATCCCTGGGAACAGATCTGCCGATGAAGCCGGACCTGTATTGTGAGATCTGGTCGATCAGCAACTGTGCCAAACAGGGGTTTGAAAAGAGATGACCATTGCACCTTCACTGGTGCCCCAAGAGAGCCGGAGCTGCCTGATTCTGAAGTCCTGACATTCAGTCTTGTTGATATAACTATAGAAAAGAATAGCTACTAGTGCGGAATACTTAAGTTACTGGTTAATTAATTCTCCCATCATTCCCACTGTAAGCTTCAGAGACCAGTTCGACACACCTGTAGATTGTGGATCATCAAAATAAAATAAATAAAGTTTATTAATTCATTCACTAAAAATACACCAATCCCTTTAAAAACAAATTTCCAGGGTAATCCTGGAAACTTATGGAGCACTATAAGGAGTTATAAGCGTCTAAAAATGTATTCCGAGGGACAGCTCTATTATGTCACCTACTAGTAGTGAAAGGGTGTATATCACCTTTATTTCATTACTCTCCCTAACGATGTATAACTTTATCTACGTGGAGAGATACTGGACAGCCTTTCCTTTGTCTGTTATTTAGTACTTTAATATATCCATACACATCCGCAACTGGTAAAGCAAGGGTGCATATCTCATTTATTCAGTTTTTCACAATATATATAAAGTAATCTCCGTTATCTGATCACTTTTATATTAATCGATCAATAGCCTCTCTACTATGTTGTTAACGGCTAAGAGTGACCTCTAAATATGCTTCCCCAAATTTCACGATTCCTTTCAATTCCTCAAATCGCTGTAAGAAGGACAAAATAAGAGTTGCCCGATTTAGAGCTATGCTGAACGATATATTGTGAAAAACTGAATAAATGAGATATGCACCCTTGCTTTACCAGTTGCGGATGTGTATGGATATATTAAAGTACTAAATAACAGACAAAGGAAAGGCTGTCCAGTATCTCTCCACGTAGATAAAGTTATACATCGTTAGGGAGAGTAATGAAATAAAGGTGATATACACCCTTTCACTACTAGTAGGTGACATAATAGAGCTGTCCCTCGGAATAGATTTTTAGACGCTTATTAGTGATGAGCGAGCACCCCAATGCTCGGGTGTTCGGGTGCTCTGACCGAGCACCCCCTGAGGCTCGAGTGCTCGGCCGAGCACCCGAGCCCCATTGAAGTCAATGGGAGGACTCGAGCATTACACCAGGCACCCCCTGCTCTGATGAGGGGAGGGTGCCTGGTCCATAGGAAAAGGGCAGAAAATGATGGAAACACCACAGAAATGGTTCAGGGACAGCATAGGGAGGATGTCTGGATGCATCTTGGACTCCAACATCGCTGCTGGAAACGATCTTTCGCCCGTAGTACGCCATTTTTACAGACTGACCATAAAACACACAAAAAGGAAAAAAAAAAACGACTTTAGGCGAAAAATTGTTACCAAACAGTATTTGCTGTATATTTACTTGTATATCATCTGCAAATTCTCCCAAAAATTTCCTTGATTTTCAGAACTGAGGCCATGATTAAGAGGGAAACGTGCGCAGAGGCAAATTCTCCCAAAAATTTCCTTGATTTTCAGAACTGAGGCCATGATTAAGAGGGAAACGTGCGCAGAGGCAAATTCTCCCAAAAATTTCCTTGATTTTCTGAACTGAGGCCATGATTAAGAGGGAAACGTGCGCAGAGGCAAATTCTCCCAAAAATTTCCTTGATTTTCAGAACTGAGGCCATGATTAAGAGGGAAACGTGCGCAGAGGCAAATTCTCCCAAAAATTTCCTTGATTTTCAGAATTGAGGCCATGATTAAGAGGGAAACGTGCGCTGAGCTGACCATCTAAAACATTATGGGTGAGGGTCTGCTGCAGAGCTGACCATCCTAAACATTATATGCGAAGGCCCGCTAGTGAGCTGACGCTATAAAACATTATATGAGAGGGCCCGCTAGAGAGCTGACCCAATAAAACATTATATAAGAAGGCCCGCTGGTGAGCTGACCTATATAAAAATTGTCAAACAGGGCCCGCTGGTGAGCTGGCCCTATATAAAAATTATATCACAGGGCCCGCTGGTGAGCTGGCCCTATATAAAAATTATAGCACAGGGGCATATGGAAGAGGAGGAGGAGGATGAGAAGATTAAGAGTAGTGTTGAGCGAGCATGCTCGGCCGATGCTCGGATCGGCTCGAGCATCGCTCTGCTCGGCACATGGCGGTACTCGTACGAGTACCCGCATGTGCTCGCCCGCCATGTTCGGGTCTCCTCCCCGCACGTTTTGCGGCTGCTGCGCAGCCAATAAACGTGCAGGGAGGCTCTGACATCGGTGTAATGCCAGCAGCCATGTTGGCTGCTGGCATTACACTGATTGGCTGGCCAGAACCCGTGGTCGGGTGCTGTATAGCACCTGACCATCGAGTTCGGCTCAGTCTGAGCCAGGGAGAGCTGAGGATAGGAAGGGAAAGGCAGTGTAGGGAGGAAAAAAACAAAAATTGTGAAAAAAAAGAACCAAAAGTCCTTTTTAGGACTACTGTGTGTGGGGGCAGCAGGTTATTTTGTGTGGGGGGAAAAAAAAAAAAAAAAAAAAAAAAAAAAAAAAAAAATATTCTGTTTAGTGTGAAAAGTTGCAGATTAGAGCACATTCTGTTTAGTGTGCACAGTTGCAGATTAGAGCACATTCTGTTTAGTGTGCAAAGTTGCAGATTAGAGCACATTCTGTTTAGTGTGCAAAGTTGCAGATTAGAGCACATTCTGTTTAGTGTGCAAAGTTGCAGATTAGAGCACATTCTGTTAAGTCTTCAAACTAAAATATCAAAGTCACATATTCCATTCAGTGTGCGTCGCCGCAGTTTAGCAGCACATTCTGTGTACTGTGCAGAGTTGCAGAATAGGAAGAAATACTGTTAAGTCTTCAAACTAAAATATCAAAGTCACATATTCCATTCAGTGTGCTTCGCCGCAGTTTAGCAGCACATTCTGTGTACTGTGCAGAGTTGCAGAATAGGAAGAAATACTGTTAGGTCTTCAAACTAAAATATCAAAGTCACATATTCCATTCAGTGTGCTTCGCCGCAGTTTAGCAGCACATTCTGTGTACTGTGCAGAGTTGCAGAATAGGAAGAAATACTGTTAAGTCTTCAAACTAAAATATCAAAGTCACATATTCCATTCAGTGTGCGTCGCCGCAGTTTAGCAGCACATTCTGTGTACTGTGCAGAGTTGCAGAATAGGAAGAAATACTGTTAAGTCTTCAAACTAAAATATCAAAGTCACATATTCCATTCAGTGTGCTTCGCCGCAGTGTAGCAGCACATTCTGTGTACTGTGCAGAGTTGCAGAATAGGAAGAAATACTGTTAAGTCTTCAAACTAAAATATCAAAGTCACATATTCCATTCAGTGTGCTTCGCCGCAGTGTAGCAGCACATTCTGTGTAGTGTGCAGAGTTGCAGAATAGTAAGAAATACTGTTAAGTTTTCAAACTCAAATATTAAAGTCACATATTCCATTCAGTGTGTTTCACCGCCGTTTAGCAGCCTATTCTGTGTACTCTGCACAGTTGCAGAATAGTAAGAAATACTGTTAAGTTTTCAAACTAAAATATCAAAGTCACATATTCCATTCAGTGTGTATCACCGCCGTTTAGCAGCCTATTCTGTGTACTCTGCAGAGTTGCAGAATAGTAAGAAATACTGTTAAGTTTTCAAACTCAAATATTAAAGTCACATATTCCATTCAGTGTGTTTCACCGCCGTTTAGCAGCCTATTCTGTGTACTCTGCACAGTTGCAGAATAGTAAGAAATACTGTTAAGTTTTCAAACTCAAATATTAAAGTCACATATTCCATTCAGTGTGTTTCACCGCCGTTTAGCAGCCTATTCTGTGTACTCTGCACAGTTGCAGAATAGTAAGAAATACTGTTAAGTTTTCAAACTCAAATATTAAAGTCACATATTCCATTCAGTGTGTTTCACCGCCGTTTAGCAGCCTATTCTGTGTACTCTGCACAGTTGCAGAATAGTAAGAAATACTGTTAAGTTTTCAAACTCAAATATTAAAGTCACATATTCCATTCAGTGTGTATCACCGCCGTTTAGCAGCCTATTCTGTGTACTCTGCAGAGTTGCAGAATAGTAAGAAATACTGTTAAGTTTTCAAACTCAAATATTAAAGTCACATATTCCATTCAGTGTGTTTCACCGCCGTTTAGCAGCCTATTCTGTGTACTCTGCAGAGTTGCAGAATAGTAAGAAATACTGTTAAGTTTTCAAACTCAAATATTAAAGTCACATATTCCATTCAGTGTGTTTCACCGCCGTTTAGCAGCCTATTCTGTGTACTCTGCACAGTTGCAGAATAGTAAGAAATAGTGTTAAGTTTTCAAACTCAAATATTAAAGTCACATATTCCATTCAGTGTGTTTCACCGCCGTTTAGCAGCCTATTCTGTGTACTCTGCAGAGTTGCAGAATAGTAAGAAATACTGTTAAGTTTTCAAACTCAAATATTAAAGTCACATATTCCATTCAGTGTGTTTCACCGCCGTTTAGCAGCCTATTCTGTGTACTCTGCACAGTTGCAGAATAGTAAGAAATAGTGTTAAGTTTTCAAACTCAAATATTAAAGTCACATATTCCATTCAGTGTGTATCACCGCCGTTTAGCAGCCTATTCTGTGTACTCTGCACAGTTGCAGAATAGTAAGAAATAGTGTTAAGTTTTCAAACTCAAATATTAAAGTCACATATTCCATTCAGTGTGTATCACCGCCGTTTAGCAGCCTATTCTGTGTACTCTGCAGAGTTGCAGAATAGTAAGAAATACTGTTAAGTTTTCAAACTCAAATATTAAAGTCACATATTCCATTCAGTGTGTTTCACCGCCGTTTAGCAGCCTATTCTGTGTACTCTGCACAGTTGCAGAATAGTAAGAAATACTGTTAAGTTTTCAAACTAAAATATCAAAGTCACATATTCCATTCAGTGTGTATCACCGCCGTTTAGCAGCCTATTCTGTGTACTCTGCAGAGTTGCAGAATAGTAAGAAATACTGTTAAGTTTTCAAACTCAAATATTAAAGTCACATATTCCATTCAGTGTGTTTCACCGCCGTTTAGCAGCCTATTCTGTGTACTCTGCACAGTTGCAGAATAGTAAGAAATACTGTTAAGTTTTCAAACCCAAATATTAAAGTCACATATTCTGTGTAAGATGAAGAAGGCGGGTAAAAAGGGACGGGGAAGTGGACGTGATCCTGAAAGTTCAGGGCGCGGGTCAGGACGCGGAGAAACTGTGCCTGGTGCCAGAGCACAAGAAAGAAAGACATCCACCATACCTAGCTTCATGTGTAATTTTACAGGGCGTCGCAGGACATCACTCTCGAGGTCCGACCACTGCGAACAGGTGGTCGGTTGGATGACAGCTGATACTGCTTCCAGTCGGTTAAGCACCACCCTGTTTTCCACCAAGTCCACTCTCAGTAGCCAAGAGTCTGGTCAACATAATCCTCACTCTGATCATCCTTCCTCCCACCATACACGGTCTGGTCAAAGAAGTGATCCCACACTGGGATATAGTGAGGAGCTCGTCTCATCACCAATCCTTCATTTGACCCTCTCTCCAAGCACGCTTGCAGAGGAACATGACATCTTGTGCCCTGATTCACAACCTCTAGAGGCTACCCAATCACAAGAAGATGACAGATGTGAACGGCATTTAAGGTCAAAGGAAGTAGTGGATGATGATGATGATGATGATGATGAGACACAGTTGCCATTAAATCAACCACTATTTCCGTCTCAAGACCTTGTTGAGGAGAATGTTATACAGTTGTCAATGACTGAGTATGTGGTGGGATCAAGACTTGAGGAGGATGATCAGAGTGAGGAAGTGGAGGAGGACTTGGTGGACGATGAGGTGACTGACCCCACCTGGGAAGGTGTAGAGCCGAGCGATGACAGCAGTCCTGAGGGTGAGCCATCTGCAGCACCGCAACAGGCTGGAAGAGGCAGTGGTGTGGCTACAGAAAGAAGGCGGACCGCACCAAACCGGCCCGCAAATGTTCCACGGAGCACCCCCTTGCGTAAATCTACCTTGCCAAAGGGTAGGTGTTCCGCGGTATGGCGTTTTTTTAAGGAAAGTGCGGATGACAAAAGAATTGTAGTTTGCAACCTGTGCCACACCAGAATGAGCCGAGGCATGAACACTAGAAACCTCACCACCACCAGCATGATCCGACACATGGCATCCAAGCACCGTAGTAAGTGGGAGGAACGCCTGGATCGCCCATCTGTGTCTGCAGGCCACACCACTGCCTCCTCTTCCCCTGTTTTCGGTGCCGGCCAATCGCCTGTCGAAGGCGCAGGCCCGCATACCTCCCGCCCTGCACCTGTACCATCTGAAGCACCATCAGCGACCACATCCACTTCCCTGTCCCAGCACAGCGTCCAAATGTCGTTACCCCAGGCATTTGAGCGCAAGAGAAAGTACCCAGCCACCCACCCACAGGCCATAGCACTAACCTCACACCTTTCAAAATTACTGGCCATCGAAATGCTGCCATTTAGGCTTGTGGACACTGAGTCCTTCCGCAGCCTGATGGCAGCAGCTGTCCCTCGGTACGCGGTCCCCAGCCGCCACTACTTTTCCCGGTGTGCCATCCCCGCATTACACCACCATGTGTCCCGTAACATCACCCGTGCCCTGACCAACGCAGTTACTGGGAAGGTCCACTTAACGACTGACACATGGACAAGTGCTTGTGGCCAGGGACGCTACATTTCCCTGACGGCACACTGGGTGAATGTCGTGGAGGCTGGGAGCGACTCGGACCCTGGGATGGCACGGGTGCTACCCACGCCGAGGATTGCGGGCCCTACCTCCATCAGGGTTTCCACCAGCACCTACGTTATTGGCTCCTCCTCCTCCGTTTCCACCTCCGAATTCTCTACACGCAGCGCCACTCCCCCATCAGCCAGTAGCTGGAAGCAGTGTAGCACTGCAGTGGGGAAGCGTCAACAGGCCGTGCTGAAGCTGATCTGCCTTGGGGACAAACGGCCTCAGAGCTGTTGCAGGGGATTAGTCACCAGACCGAGCAGTGGCTCTCGCCACTCAACCTGCAACCAGGCATGGTTGTGTGTGATAATGGGCGTAACTTGGTGGCGGCTTTGGAGCTCGGCAAGCTCACACACGTACCATGCCTAGCGCATGTATTTAATTTAGTGGTGCAGCGATTTCTAAAAACCTACCCCAATGTGCATGATCTCTTGACCAAGGTGCGCCGCGTGTGTGCACATTTCCGTAAGTCATCTATAGCTTCGGCCGGCCTGTTGAAGCTGCAGCAGCGCTTACAATTGCCAGCTCACCGGCTGCTGTGTGACGTGAGCACGCGCTGGAACTCCACCTTCCACATGTTGGCCCGGCTTTGTGAGCAGCAGAGGGCAGTAGTGGAGTACCAGCTGTTACACGGTCGTCGCCTCTCCGTTCAACTTCCTGTAATCAGAAGTGAGGAGTGGGAATGGATGTCAGACCTCTGCGAGGTTTTACGCAATTTTGAGGAATCGACACAGATGGTGAGCGGCGATAACGCTATTATCAGTGTAACCATCCCACTTCTGTGTCTACTGAAACGCTCGCTGCTCACAATTAAAACCGACGCTTTGCATGTGGAAGAGGTGGAAATGGGGGAGGAAGAGCTTACACAAGGTGATAGCCAGAGCACCCTCACTTCGTCTTCTCAGCGACAATTGGAGGAGGCGGAGGAGGAGGAGGAGGAGGAGGAGGAAGACACGGTTGCCTCCGCTACAGAGGGTAGCCATGGAACTTTAGTTCCATCTCTTCAGCGTGGGTGGGCAGAAGAGGAGGAAGAGGATGAGGAGATTGAGAGTCATCCTCCTGGTGAGGACAGCGAAATCTTGACTGTTGGTACTCTGGCACACATGGCTGACTTTATGTTAGGCTGCCTTTCCCGTGACCCACGCGTTATACGCATTTTAAACAACACGGATTACTGGGTGTTCACCCTTCTGGACCCCCGCTACAAAGAGAATTTCTCATCTCTCATTCCTCCGGTGGAGAGGACAAGCAAAATGGTGCAATACCAGAAGGTTCTTGTCGAAAAATTGCTCCAAAATTTTCCATCTGACAACTCTGGCGGCAGAGTACGTGCTACCTTGGCCAACAGAGAAGGGGAGAAAAGGGGAGCACACAGCAGTTCCGAGAAAGGCAGGGCAACACTCTCCAAGGCGTGGGACACCTTCATGACACCCCGCCAGCACCCTCACCCTGATGCGCAGCCTAGTGTCACAAGGAGGGAAAAGTTTTGGAAGATGGTGAAGGAGTACGTAGCGGACCGTGTCAGCGTCCTCAATGATCCCTCTGTGCCTTACAACTACTGGGTGTCCAAGCTGGACACGTGGTATGAACTGGCACTCTACGCCTTGGAGGTGCTGGCCTGCCCTGCCGCCAGCGTTCTGTCTGAGCGGGTATTTAGTGCTGCTGGTGGCATCATAACAGATAAGCGTATCCGCCTTTCCACCGACAATGCTGATAGGTTGACACTTATAAAAATGAACAAGGCCTGGATTTCCCCTGACTTCTCCACTCCACTGGAGGAAAGCCCCGGGGGAACATAAACTCACTTTATATATGTTATTTACAATGATGGGAATACTCTGTATTCCCATTCACCCCTTCCACCCAAAAAACGGGTATATGGTTGACTCTTAATCTTCTCATCCTCCTCCTCCTCTTCCATATGCCCTGTGCTATAATTTTTATATAGGGCCAGCTCACCAGCGGGCCCTGTGCTATAATTTTTATATAGGGCCAGCTCACCAGCGGGCCCTGTGATATAATTTTTATATAGGGCCAGCTCACCAGCGGGCCTTCTCATATAATGTTTTATTGGGTCAGCTCTCTAGCGGGCCCTCTCATATAATGTTTTATAGCGTCAGCTCACTAGCGGGCCTTCGCATATAATGTTTAGGATGGTCAGCTCTGCAGCAGACCCTCACCCATAATGTTTTAGATGGTCAGCTCAGCGCACGTTTCCCTCTTAATCATGGCCTCAGTTCTGAAAATCAAGGAAATTTTTGGGAGAATTTGCCTCTGCGCACGTTTCCCTCTTAATCATGGCCTCAGTTCTGAAAATCAAGGAAATTTTTGGGAGAATTTGCCTCTGCGCACGTTTCCCTCTTAATCATGGCCTCACTTCCGAAAATCAAGGAAATTTTTGGGATAATTTGCAGATGATATACAAGTAAATATACAGCAAATATTGTTTGGTAACAATTTTTCGCCTAAAGTCGTTTTTATTTTCCTTTTTGTGTGTTTTATGGTCAGTCTGTAAAAATGGCGTACTACGGGCGAAAGATCGTTCCCAGCAGCGATGTTGGAGTCCAAGATGCATCCAGACATCCTCCCTATGCTGTCCCTGAACCATTTCTGTGGTGTTTCCATCCTTTTCTGCCCTTTTCCTATGGACCAGGCACCCTCCCCTCATCAGAGCAGGGGGTGCCTGGTGTAATGCTCGAGTCCTCCCATTGACTTCAATGGGGCTCGGGTGCTCGGCCGAGCACTCGAGCCTCAGGGGGTGCTCGGTCAGAGCACCCGAACACCCGAGCATTGGGGTGCTCGCTCATCACTAATTAAGAGTCAACCATATACCCGTTTTTTGGGTGGAAGGGGTGAATGGGAATACAGAGTATTCACATCATTGTAAATAACATATATAAAGTGAGTTTATGTTCCCCCGGGGCTTTCCTCCAGTGGAGTGGAGAAGTCAGGGGAAATCCAGGCCTTGTTCATTTTTATAAGTGTCAACCTATCAGCATTGTCGGTGGAAAGGCGGATACGCTTATCTGTTATGATGCCACCAGCAGCACTAAATACCCGCTCAGACAGAACGCTGGCGGCAGGGCAGGCCAGCACCTCCAAGGCGTAGAGTGCCAGTTCATACCACGTGTCCAGCTTGGACACCCAGTAGTTGTAAGGCACAGAGGGATCATTGAGGACGCTGACACGGTCTGCTACGTACTCCTTCACCATCTTCCAAAACTTTTCCCTCCTTGTGACACTAGGCTGCGCATCAGGGTGAGGGTGCTGGCGGGGTGTCATGAAGGTGTCCCACGCCTTGGAGAGTGTTGCCCTGCCTTTGTCGGAACTGCTGTGTGCTCCCCTTTTCTCCCCTTCTCTGTTGGCCAAGGTAGCACGTACTCTGCCGCCAGCGTTGTCAGATGGAAAATTTTGGAGCAATTTTTCAACAAGAACCTTCTGGTATTGCACCATTTTGCTTGTCCTCTCCACCGGAGGAATGAGAGATGAGAAATTCTCTTTGTAGCGGGGATCCAGAAGGGTGAACACCCAGTAATCCATGTTGTTTAAAATGCGTATAACGCGTGGGTCACGGGAAAGGCAGCCTAACATAAAGTCAGCCATGTGTGCCAGAGTACCAACAGTCAAGATTTCGCTGTCCTCACCAGGAGGATGACTCTCAATATCCTCATCCTCTTCCTCCTCTTCTGCCCACCCACGCTGAAGAGATGGAACTAAAGTTCCATGGCTACCCTCTGTAGCGGAGGCAACCGTGTCTTCCTCCTCCTCCTCCTCCTCCTCCGCCTCCTCCAATTGTCGCTGAGAAGACGAAGTGAGGGTGCTCTGGCTATAACCTTGTGTAAGCTCTTCCTCCCCCATTTCCACCTCTTCCACATGCAAAGCGTCGGTTTTAATTGTGAGCAGCGAGCGTTTCAGTAGACACAGAAGTGGGATGGTTACACTGATAATAGCGTTATCGCCGCTCACCATCTGTGTCGATTCCTCAAAATTGCGTAAAACCTCGCAGAGGTCTGACATCCATTCCCACTCCTCACTTCTGATTACAGGAAGTTGAACGGAGAGGCGACGACCGTGTAACAGCTGGTACTCCACTACTGCCCTCTGCTGCTCACAAAGCCGGGCCAACATGTGGAAGGTGGAGTTCCAGCGCGTGCTCACGTCACACAGCAGCCGGTGAGCTGGCAATTGTAAGCGCTGCTGCAGCTTCAACAGGCCGGCCGAAGCTGTAGATGACTTATGGAAATGTGCACACACGCGGCGCACCTTGGTCAAGAGATCATGCACATTGGGGTAGGTTTTTAGAAATCGTTGAACCACTAAATTAAATACATGCGCTAGGCATGGTACGTGTGTGAGCTTGCCGAGCTCCAAAGCCGCCACCAAGTTACGCCCATTATCACACACAACCATGCCTGGTTGCAGGTTGAGTGGCGAGAGCCACTGCTCGGTCTGGTGACTAATCCCCTGCAACAGCTCTGAGGCCGTGTGCTGTTTGTACCCAAGGCAGATCAGCTTCAGCACGGCCTGTTGACGCTTCCCCACTGCAGTGCTACACTGCTTCCAGCTACTGCCTGATGGGGGAGTGGCGCTGCGTGTAGAGAATTCGGAGGTGGAAACGGAGGAGGAGGAGCCAATAACGTAGGTGCTGGTGGAAACCCTGATGGAGGTAGGGCCCGCAATCCTCGGCGTGGGTAGCACCCGTGCCATCCCAGGGTCCGAGTCGCTCCCAGCCTCCACGACATTCACCCAGTGTGCCGTCAGGGAAATGTAGCGTCCCTGGCCACAAGCACTTGTCCATGTGTCAGTCGTTAAGTGGACCTTCCCAGTAACTGCGTTGGTCAGGGCACGGGTGATGTTACGGGACACATGGTGGTGTAATGCGGGGATGGCACACCGGGAAAAGTAGTGGCGGCTGGGGACCGCGTACCGAGGGACAGCTGCTGCCATCAGGCTGCGGAAGGACTCAGTGTCCACAAGCCTAAATGGCAGCATTTCGATGGCCAGTAATTTTGAAAGGTGTGAGGTTAGTGCTATGGCCTGTGGGTGGGTGGCTGGGTACTTTCTCTTGCGCTCAAATGCCTGGGGTAACGACATTTGGACGCTGTGCTGGGACAGGGAAGTGGATGTGGTCGCTGATGGTGCTTCAGATGGTTCAGGTGCAGGGCGGGAGGTATGCGGGCCTGCGCCTTCGACAGGCGATTGGCCGGCACCGAAAACAGGGGAAGAGGAGGCAGTGGTGTGGCCTGCAGACACAGATGGGCGATCCAGGCGTTCCTCCCACTTACTACGGTGCTTGGATGCCATGTGTCGGATCATGCTGGTGGTGGTGAGGTTTCTAGTGTTCATGCCTCGGCTCATTCTGGTGTGGCACAGGTTGCAAACTACAATTCTTTTGTCGTCCGCACTTTCCTTAAAAAAACGCCATACCGCGGAACACCTACCCTTTGGCAAGGTAGATTTACGCAAGGGGGTGCTCCGTGGAACATTTGCGGGCCGGTTTGGTGCGGTCCGCCTTCTTTCTGTAGCCACACCACTGCCTCTTCCAGCCTGTTGCGGTGCTGCAGATGGCTCACCCTCAGGACTGCTGTCATCGCTCGGCTCTACACCTTCCCAGGTGGGGTCAGTCACCTCATCGTCCACCAAGTCCTCCTCCACTTCCTCACTCTGATCATCCTCCTCAAGTCTTGATCCCACCACATACTCAGTCATTGACAACTGTATAACATTCTCCTCAACAAGGTCTTGAGACGGAAATAGTGGTTGATTTAATGGCAACTGTGTCTCATCATCATCATCATCATCATCCACTACTTCCTTTGACCTTAAATGCCGTTCACATCTGTCATCTTCTTGTGATTGGGTAGCCTCTAGAGGTTGTGAATCAGGGCACAAGATGTCATGTTCCTCTGCAAGCGTGCTTGGAGAGAGGGTCAAATGAAGGATTGGTGATGAGACGAGCTCCTCACTATATCCCAGTGTGGGATCACTTCTTTGACCAGACCGTGTATGGTGGGAGGAAGGATGATCAGAGTGAGGATTATGTTGACCAGACTCTTGGCTACTGAGAGTGGACTTGGTGGAAGACAGGGTGGTGCTTAACCGACTGGAAGCAGTATCAGCTGTCATCCAACCGACCACCTGTTCGCAGTGGTCGGACCTCGAGAGTGATGTCCTGCGACGCCCTGTAAAATTAGACATGAAGCTAGGTATGGTGGATGTCTTTCTTTCTTGTGCTCTGGCACCAGGCACAGTTTCTCCGCGTCCTGACCCGCGCCCTGAACTATCAGGATCACGTCCACTTCCCCGTCCCTTTTTACCCGCCTTCTTCATCTTACACGGAATATGTGACTTTAATATTTGAGTTTGAAAACTTAACAGTATTTCTTCCTATTCTGCAACTGTGCAGAGTACACAAAATAGGCTGCTAAACGGCGGTGACACACACTGAATGGAAAATGTGACTTTAATATTTGAGTTTGAAAACTTAACAGTATTTCTTCCTATTCTGCAACTGTGCAGAGTACACAGAATAGGCTGCTAAACGGCGGTGACACACACTGAATGGAATATGTGACTTTAATATTTGAGTTTGAAAACTTAACAGTATTTCTTACTATTCTGCAACTCTGCAGAGTACACAGAATAGGCTGCTAAACGGCGGTGACACACACTGAATGGAATATGTGACTTTAATATTTGAGTTTGAAAACTTAACAGTATTTCTTACTATTCTGCAACTGTGCAGAGTACACAGAATAGGCTGCTAAACGGCGGTGACACACACTGAATGGAATATGTGACTTTAATATTTGAGTTTGAAAACTTAACAGTATTTCTTACTATTCTGCAACTGTGCAGAGTACACAGAATAGGCTGCTAAACGGCGGTGACACACACTGAATGGAATATGTGACTTTAATATTTGAGTTTGAAAACTTAACAGTATTTCTTCCTATTCTGCAACTCTGCAGAGTACACAGAATAGGCTGCTAAACGGCGGTGACACACACTGAATGGAATATGTGACTTTAATATTTGAGTTTGAAAACTTAACAGTATTTCTTACTATTCTGCAACTGTGCAGAGTACACAGAATAGGCTGCTAAACGGCGGTGACACACACTGAATGGAATATGTGACTTTAATATTTGAGTTTGAAAACTTAACAGTATTTCTTACTATTCTGCAACTGTGCAGAGTACACAGAATAGGCTGCTAAACGGCGGTGACACACACTGAATGGAATATGTGACTTTAATATTTGAGTTTGAAAACTTAACAGTATTTCTTACTATTCTGCAACTGTGCAGAGTACACAGAATAGGCTGCTAAACGGCGGTGACACACACTGAATGGAATATGTGACTTAAATATTTGAGTTTGAAAACTTAACAGTATTTCTTCCTATTCTGCAACTCTGCAGAGTACACAGAATAGGCTGCTAAACGGCGGTGACACACACTGAATGGAATATGTGACTTTAATATTTGAGTTTGAAAACTTAACAGTATTTCTTACTATTCTGCAACTCTGCAGAGTACACAGAATAGGCTGCTAAACGGCGGTGACACACACTGAATGGAATATGTGACTTTAATATTTGAGTTTGAAAACTTAACAGTATTTCTTCCTATTCTGCAACTGTGCAGAGTACACAGAATAGGCTGCTAAACGGCGGTGACACACACTGAATGGAATATGTGACTTTAATATTTGAGTTTGAAAACTTAACAGTATTTCTTCCTAGTCTGCAACTGTGCAGAGTACACAGAATAGGCTGCTAAACGGCAGTGACACACACTGAATGGAATATGTGACTTTAATATTTGAGTTTGAAAACTTAACAGTATTTCTTCCTATTCTGCAACTGTGCAGAGTACACAGAATAGGCTGCTAAACTGCGGTGACACACACTGAATGGAATAAGTGACTTTAATATTTGAGTTTGAAAACTTAACAGTATTTCTTACTATTCTGCAACTGTGCAGAGTACACAGAATAGGCTGCTAAACGGCGGTGACACACACTGAATGGAATATGTGACTTTAATATTTGAGTTTGAAAACTTAACAGTATTTCTTCCTATTCTGCAACTGTGCAGAGTACACAGAATAGGCTGCTAAACTGCGGTGACACACACTGAATGGAATAAGTGACTTTAATATTTGAGTTTGAAAACTTAACAGTATTTCTTACTATTCTGCAACTGTGCAGAGTACACAGAATAGGCTGCTAAACGGCAGTGACACACACTGAATGGAATATGTGACTTTAATATTTGAGTTTGAAAACTTAACAGTATTTCTTCCTAGTCTGCAACTGTGCAGAGTACACAGAATAGGCTGCTAAACGGCGGTGACACACACTGAATGGAATATGTGACTTTAATATTTGAGTTTGAAAACTTAACAGTATTTCTTACTATTCTGCAACTCTGCAGAGTACACAGAATAGGCTGCTAAACGGCGGTGACGAACACAGAATGGAATATGTGACTTTAATATTTGAGTTTGAAAACTTAACAGTATTTCTTCCTATTCTGCAACTGTGCAGAGTACACAGAATAGGCTGCTAAACGGCGGTGACACACACTGAATGGAATATGTGACTTTAATATTTGAGTTTGAAAACTTAACAGTATTTCTTACTATTCTGCAACTGTGCAGAGTACACAGAATAGGCTGCTAAACTGCAGTGACACACACTGAATGGAATAAGTGACTTTAATATTTGAGTTTGAAAACTTAACAGTATTTCTTCCTATTCTGCAACTGTGCAGAGTACACAGAATAGGCTGCTAAACTGCGGTGACACACACTGAATGGAATAAGTGACTTTAATATTTGAGTTTGAAAACTTAACAGTATTTCTTACTATTCTGCAACTGTGCAGAGTACACAGAATAGGCTGCTAAACGGCGGTGACACACACTGAATGGAATATGTGACTTTAATATTTGAGTTTGAAAACTTAACAGTATTTCTTCCTATTCTGCAACTGTGCAGAGTACACAGAATAGGCTGCTAAACTGCGGTGACACACACTGAATGGAATAAGTGACTTTAATATTTGAGTTTGAAAACTTAACAGTATTTCTTACTATTCTGCAACTGTGCAGAGTACACAGAATAGGCTGCTAAACGGCGGTGACACACACTGAATGGAATATGTGACTTTAATATTTGAGTTTGAAAACTTAACAGTATTTCTTCCTAGTCTGCAACTGTGCAGAGTACACAGAATAGGCTGCTAAACTGCGGTGACGAACACAGAATGGAATATGTGACTTTAATATTTGAGTTTGAAAACTTAACAGTATTTCTTCCTATTCTGCAACTGTGCAGAGTACACAGAATAGGCTGCTAAACGGCGGTGACACACACTGAATGGAATATGTGACTTTAATATTTGAGTTTGAAAACTTAACAGTATTTCTTACTATTCTGCAACTGTGCAGAGTACACAGAATAGGCTGCTAAACTGCGGTGACACACACTGAATGGAATAAGTGACTTTAATATTTGAGTTTGAAAACTTAACAGTATTTCTTACTATTCTGCAACTGTGCAGAGTACACAGAATAGGCTGCTAAACGGCGGTGACACACACTGAATGGAATATGTGACTTTAATATTTGAGTTTGAAAACTTAACAGTATTTCTTCCTATTCTGCAACTGTGCAGAGTACACAGAATAGGCTGCTAAACTGCGGTGACACACACTGAATGGAATAAGTGACTTTAATATTTGAGTTTGAAAACTTAACAGTATTTCTTACTATTCTGCAACTGTGCAGAGTACACAGAATAGGCTGCTAAACGGCGGTGACACACACTGAATGGAATATGTGACTTTAATATTTGAGTTTGAAAACTTAACAGTATTTCTTCCTATTCTGCAACTGTGCAGAGTACACAGAATAGGCTGCTAAACAGCGGTGACACACACTGAATGGAATATGTGACTTTAATATTTGAGTGTGAAAACTTAACAGTATTTCTTCCTAGTCTGCAACTGTGCAGAGTACACAGAATAGGCTGCTAAACTGCGGTGACGAACACAGAATGGAATATGTGACTTTAATATTTGAGTTTGAAAACTTAACAGTATTTCTTACTATTCTGCAACTGTGCAGAGTACACAGAATAGGCTGCTAAACGGCGGTGACACACACTGAATGGAATATGTGACTTTAATATTTGAGTTTGAAAACTTAACAGTATTTCTTACTATTCTGCAACTCTGCAGAGTACACAGAATAGGCTGCTAAACGGCGGTGACACACACTGAATGGAATATGTGACTTTAATATTTGAGTTTGAAAACTTAACAGTATTTCTTCCTAGTCTGCAACTGTGCAGAGTACACAGAATAGGCTGCTAAACGGCGGTGACACACACTGAATGGAATATGTGACTTTAATATTTTAGTTTGAAGACTTAACAGTATTTCTTCCTATTCTGCAACTCTGCACACTACACAGAATGTGCTGCTAAACTGCGGCGAAGCACACTGAATGGAATATGTGACTTTGATATTTTAGTTTGAAGACTTTACAGTATTTCTTCCTATTCTGCAACTCTGCACACTACACAGAATGTGCTGCTAAACTGCGGCGAAGCACACTGAATGGAATATGTGACTTTGATATTTTAGTTTGAAGACTTAACAGTATTTCTTCCTATTCTGCAACTCTGCACAGTACACAGAATGTGCTGCTAAACTGCGGCGACGCACACTGAATGGAATATGTGACTTTGATATTTTAGTTTGAAGACTTAACAGAATGTGCTCTAATCTGCAACTTTGCACACTAAACAGAATGTGCTCTAATCTGCAACTTTGCACACTAAACAGAATGTGCTCTAATCTGCAACTGTGCACACTAAACAGAATGTGCTCTAATCTGCAACTTTTCACACTAAACAGAATATTTTTTTTTTTTTTTTTTTGTTTTTTTCCCCCCACACAAAATAACCTGCTGCCCCCACACACAGTAGTCCTAAAAAGGACTTTTGGTTCTTTTTTTTTCACAATTTTGGTTTTTTTCCTCCCTACACTGCCTTTCCCTTCCTATCCTCTGCTCTCCCTGGCTAAGACTGAGCCGAATTCGATGGTCAGGTGCTATACAGCACCCGACCACGGGTTCTGGCCAGCCAATCAGTGTAATGCCAGCAGCCAACATGGCTGCTGGCATTACACCGATGTCAGAGCCTCCCTGCACGTTTATTGGCTGCGCAGCAGCCGCAAAACGTGCGGGGAGGAGACCCGAACATGGCGGGCGAGCACATGCGGTACTCGTACGAGTACCGCCATGTGCCGAGCAGAGCGATGCTCGAGCCGATCCGAGCATCGGCCGAGCATGCTCGCTCAACACTAACGCTTATAACTCCTTATAGTGCTCCATAAGTTTCCAGGATTACCCTGGAAATTTGTTTTTAAAGGGATTGGTGTATGTTTAGTGAATTAATTAATAAACTTTATTTATTTTATTTTGATGATCCACAATCTACAGGTGTGTCGAACTGGTCTCTGAAGCTTACAGTGGGAATGATGGGAGAATTAATTAACCAGTAACTTAAGTATTCCGCACTAGTAGCTATTCTTTTCTATAGTTATGTCATATTGCATTTAGACCTGCGACAAAGTTAAAATATAGTGCAAGATTTTTTAGACCTTTATTATTATATTGAGTAGTGAATTCTGTCTTGTTGGACTGGACAAGCAGCTCTTGCAAGCCTATAGAAGGGTTTCCAAGGCTGACCCCAGGCCTATATAGGGACTGTGTGCAATCCACAAGTGTATGGCTTGAGACAAAACCTTCTGGGTTGTACTCCTGCCAATGGGATAATTTTCTGACCTCCCCAGAACAGGTGATAGGAGCTGTTGTGGGGTTACACAGTGCTTTCTACTAAGTCTGTCTGCTCCTATAGGAGCAAACTTAGTAAAACATATTTATTGCCCTTTAAAGAATAATATAAAGCTGATCTGCTTCTCTCTTCTCTTTTTCAAGTACAAGTATAAAAAAGCAGTCGACCAAGTTTCTTGTATTTTTGCAGCCATAAGGAAGAGTATTTGCTCTCAGTCTCTGCTTTTTCCACTGATGTCAGCTGCCGGCCTTTGATGTAATCAGTGAGAGGTTTAATAAAATGTCAGAAAGAAATTAGGCATTTTACCAGAAACCAAGACAAGGTTGGAAATATTAAAAACCCACTGTACATTTTTAAGGATTGCAAAGCCACTTAGGATCATCAGAGGTACAGTCCTCAATGCTGTATTTTTTAAAAATATATATTTTTCCCACTAGTAGGAACTGTCTGTTTAACATCACTCCAGTTTTGTCCTAGATTGGGGTTCCTAACAGGTAGATCACAATCTACTAGTAGATAACAAAGTGGTTGCTGATAGGCTGCAAGAAGATTCATGCTGAGTAGCAGATGAGTAACTATAAGCCACCGGGCCCTGGTGCAAAAATTGCCATGGCCCCCCCGACCACATTGCCCCCCAATGTCCTTTCTCTATGTTGCCCCCAATGTCCTTTCTCCACCTCCACTTTGCTCCCAATGTCCTCTCTCCACATTGCCCCCCAATGTCCTTTCTCTATGTTGCCCCCAATGTCCTTTCTCCACCTCCACTTTGCTCCCAATGTCCTCTCTCCACATTGCCCCCCAATGTCCTTTCTCCACATTTCCCCCAGTGTCCTCTCTCCACATTGCCCCCAATGTCCTCTCTATACCTCCACATTGCCCCCAATGTCCTCTCTACACCTCTACTTTTCCCCCCAATGTCCTTTCTCCACCTCCACATTGCCCCAAATATCCTTTCTCCACCTCCATGTTGCCCCTAATGTCCCACAGTGTGCATCTCCTACCTCCCTGGTGGTCTAGCGGCATGGCAGGAGAGGTCTGTGCCTCCTGCACAGACCTCTATTTGCAACTCGGAGCTCCCATGCGGTCCTCTCTCTAGGAATGCACAAAGCGCTGGGAGATGATGTCATCTCCCAGCGCTCTGTGCATTACTAGAGTGCCGGAGGGAGCTCAGCTGCTAATAGAGGTCTGTGCCTAAAAAGGCACAGACCTCGGCTTGTTGAGGGTGCCAGGCGGGGGGATTGCAGGGGGCGGCCCGGCCCAGACGCAGTCGCTACCCCTGCGACCCCTATTGTTACGCTACTGCTGAGTAGTGTTTACCAAATCCCTCCAACATCGAAGAAGTTAATATGGGCAGAATCATGTCATTTAAATATTGCACAACAAAAGACAACTACAAAATCTGAAATTTGGAAAGTTTCATTTGTTCCCTATGGTACAGTTTGTGTGCCACAGAATTAGTTGTTTTTAATACATTTTTTACAGTATTGTCCATGTTTCCGGTCCAGTGTTACAGACAGGCAATATAATCATGCATATGATGTGCAACATGTTTCAATGTTATGCTGAGGGACCATTGACACGTGCTGGTAAGGTTATGAATCTTGTTAGCATGTCTATGCTAGAAGTGGTTCACAGGCAACTAAAATGGGCCACCCCAGCCTAGATTACATTGCAGTTGATAATTGTTATCACCGATTCATCCAACAGATTCCCATTAAAGTTTTTTCAACACATTTCTAGATCAGTGGTTCTCAGGCCAGGACTTAGGGATTTCTCTGCTAGAGCACAGGTGTGGTGATCAGAGGCTCATTCACATTGATTAACTCACCTGTGTTCTAACAAGGAAATCATGTGATCAGAGGATCATTCACATTGATTAACCCACCTGTGCTCTAACAAGGAAATCATGTGATCAAAGGCTCATTCACACTGATTAACTCACCTGTGCTCTAACAAGGAAATCATCTGATCAGAGGCTCATTCACATTGATTAACTCACCTGTGCTCTAACAAGGAAATCATGTGATCAGAGGCTCATTCAAATTGATTAACTCACCTGTGATCTAACAAGGAAATCATCAAATCCTGGCCTGTTAGTGGGTCCTGAGGGCACGGGGTGAGAACCACAAATCTAGAGTGATAAAGTTAACAAATGCAGTGGAATTTAAGCCTTTGTGTTTTAAAGGGTATAAGGTATAGGGTCAGTAAATTAGGTCTCATAGCTAATAGCTCACTCGGCCGCATTCGGTTCTCTCTCCAGATCAGGGATATCTGAAGCTCTTTCAGTTGCTCATGGGATCTTTCTCTTCTCTCCATAGAAGCCCACTGATGGCGGATTCTCTAATGTAGGCCTTCTATGGAGAGTATAAGAGTCTTCCTTTCAGTTCCATGCCTTCATCATCCAGATCTTCAGATATCCATGATCTGTAGGGGGAACTGAGTAAGACCAGGTGAGAGATTCACTAAGTGGTGATAAAGAGGTGATAAAGTGAAGATGACTTCTCCAGTTTATCACTTCTCCAGTTCCTATGTTATTCTATAGCACCTATGCACGAAGATCTCCAAAGTTGAAGAAATCTTAGAGCATAGGCGCTATAGAATAACATAGGAATTGGAGAAGTGATAAACTGGAGAAGTCATCTCCACATTATCACCACTTTATCATCTCTTTATCACCGCTTAGTGATCTCCCCCCAGGTGAGATATAAGCTATGGGTCTTTTATTCATAATATACTGTCCCTTTTAGGCATCAGCAGACAAACAGTTCTGCCAATCAACCATCTGAGCAGAGGATGATTGTATTGTAACAAGCATCAGATGGAAACTGAACTGGTCCACGTTCTTACATAGCAATAAAGATAGAATTCTGTTGGGTTTTTTTTTTGTTTCTGTTGTTTTTATTTTAATTCTTTTTATACATTCTGGGAAAAAAAAAAGTACCTTAGGGGTCAAATAAAATTTCCCTAAATGTCAGTTGGTTTAAATGGAATTTAAAACTCACTGATTACTTAAAGGGACAGTAATGTCCCATAAAAAAATATTCTCGTTTTGTAGTTGAAAAAAATATAAATTATTTGAAGCAACTCCCATCTCTCAAACCGCTCCTACGCACAGCGCAACGTGTTACTTTTAATATAAAGAAGACCCAGAAAACTACTTTTATAACAAACATTACTGTCCCTTTAAGCATGATCTATTAATGTAGAAGATCCCAGTCAGTCAAATATTTCATAGTATTCAGAGCGTTTGTTGCACTAAAAGGGTGCCTGTGTCTCACATTGGGATTAGTGTCTATATACAATTATATATTACAAAGCGCAGACAGTCACCGGAATGTGTAAACATGCTCATAACAATTTCCTAAATATAACAAATGAAACATGTAATGAAAATGAGAAATATACAATATGTATAAGTAGAAATCTCTAAATGCAGAACGTTTATGACATCAAGAGATATATACAGTGGAGAATGCAACTATTAACCCTTTGAGTGCCAGAGGGGTACACAACGCATTGCACTGACGGGGGGGGCTAGATATACAATAACCAATGGGCTGGATCACTACAGTGGCCAATCAGAAACAAAAAGCTACAAACACAAAAAGCGATCAGTATGGTCAGAATATTCTATACACAGGCATCTAGTCACAGGCTAGGCAACCCGAGAGAATCTGACCGTTAGTTTCTTTTTAATATTTTGTACTCTTTTCGAGTTCTTTTCAGGTCTGGTAGATAAATAGGGTTGCCACCTTTTCTTAAAAAAAATACCGGCCATGGCATTCCCTACATAGACTTAACATTGGACAGAAGCCTATTTTTTACCGGCCTGCCAGTAAAATACCGGCTGGGTGGCAACTCTATAGATAAACCAGGGAACTCACAGGGTTTGACCTTGAGACTTAGGGGTTTGGCCCAATTCTCAGGGTGAATGGCCAAATTCTCAGGATGAGAGAATACTGTGTTGTATACTAAATGATTTGCCCCAATTAAATGTTTCTTTAGTCTCTAAATTGGTGCCTTTTGTACCAGAAAGACAGGGGGAGATGTTCTGCTTGAGTTGCATGTGTTTAGGCAGCAAGATCTCTAAATTTTAGCATGTTAAAGGTTCCTTGCAGACCGACTGGGGCACCTCTGGGTACATTTTGTATAAAATTAACATTATTGGAGCTTTAAGTGTTAATATATCAAAGATCTCAGGGTCAGGTCATCTTGCTGGTAATGTCAACTGGTTCCCTCCTCCTCCTCCGGTAACTTTCTCTAAATCTCGAGTCGCTAATGACATAACAAGCCGCCCTTCATCAGCTGAGAGTACAAGGTTGAGCTCAGCAGTTGATATTACCTGGAAAGCAGAAAAGAAGCATTAAAATGGCTGTAAGATTGTCTCTGGTAGTTATAAAAGATTACAGACAGTTTAGGAGAACATAGGGGGAGACAGAGGCGTAACTAGAAGCCACCGTGCCCTGGTGCAAAAATTGCCATGGCCCCCCCGACCACATTGGCTCCCCTCAACTACATTGGCCACCTCCATATTGCCCCTTCCACATTGCCCCTTTCACAATGCCCCCATCTCCACATTGCCCTTTCCACAATGCCCCTCATTCTCTACAGTGCCACTTTATCTCCATAATGCCCCTCATTCTCCATATTGCCCCTTCCACATTGCCCCGTCAACAATGCCTCCATCACAATGCCCCACTTTCTCCACAATGCCCCCATCACAATGCCCCTCATTCTCCACAATGCCCCTTCCACAATGCCCCCATCACAATGCCCCTCATTCTTCACAATGCCCCTTCCACAATGCCCCTCTTTCTCCACATTGCCCCTTCCACAATGCCCCCATCTCCACATTGCCCCTCAATCTCCATAATGCCCCTTCCACAATGCCCCTCATTCTCCACAATGCCCCCATCACAATGCCCCTCATTCTCCACAATGCCTCTTCCACATTGCCCCTCAATCTCCATAATGCCTCTTCCACAGTGCCCCTCATTCTCCACATTGCCCCTTCCACAATGCCCCTACTGACCGCCCCCCTCCTCCTACCTCGAGTCCCTGGTGGACTAGCAGTGTGTGAGATGACAGATCTGTGCCTCATTCGGCACAGACCTCTGTCTGGAACTCAAGCTCCCGCGCGGTTCTTAGTAATGCAGAGATCTGGGAGATTATATCATCTCCTAGCGCTCTGCATTACTAGAGCGCTGGCTGCCGGGAGATCAGCTGTGCAGCAGGCGCGTGGCAAGGGTGTCGCAGGGGGCGGCCGGGCCCCTGAGAGTGATGGTCCCGGTCGCAGGCGCGACCCCTGTGACCCCTATTGTTACGGCACTGAGGGGAGATTTATAAAATGTGTTCTTGTTCATTTTTGTGAACGGATCCTTAAAATGTCCTAATTCCTTATTATGAGTGTTGGTATTTATAAATTATTTCAGTTACATTTATAAATTGCTAAATTGTCACAAATAGCAACATTTCTTTATTAATACACTGTTACACATTTTACAAACTTCTTTACTTCATTTTTTTTAAAAATTCAGTATTAGGTGTTATGTCCTCCTAAAGTGTCTTTAATACTCTTATAGCTACCAGTGGCCGTCTTACAGACATTTTATCTCTTGTTTTCGATAAACGCCACTTTTATGAATCTCCCCCATAACGCTGTGTAGTACGCTTTTTTTTTTTTTTTTAAATGGAATAAGAAAGTTTGTAAAAAGCGGTGCAGTGTATTTATAAAGAAATGTCGCTAATTGTGACAATTTAGCAACAGCATTTTCACCAAATATTTAGGCCATGTCTGACTTGTTCTTTTTCGTTATGGTCACCACATTTATAAATATAACTAGTATCCGTTATAAATACCAACACTCATAATAAAGAATAAGGATGTTTTAAGTATCTGTTAAAAAAAAAACGAACAAGAACACTTTTTATAAATCTCTCCCACACACAGGGTGCAAGGCATCCTAGCAAATTATACATATAGATAAGATAACTCTGCTTTTTACTCTACTTTAACCCTGGAAGACAGTTTTAAATAAATGGTCTAAACAGTAGATATGGCCAAACCTAACACCAGTAAAATTATATCTTACAAAACTAACTTGGTGAATTTAACTTTGGTTTTAACCTTTGAGTGCCAGAGAGGTATCCAACGCATTGCAGTGCAGTGTGTTGGATACCTCTCTGGCACTCAAAAGGTTAACTCTAAAACAATTCCCTCCAACTGGTGTTAAAATATAACACTATAATATAATACCATAGTTCCATTAATATATTCTCCATATATTCAACAAATGTTTCTTCCTGTGATATTCTAACAAAATGGTGCTAATACCATAAGGTTTCCAAACAGAGACCTCCGGTCTAAAACCATCTTTAGATAGATCAGAATTTCCAGAAAGATGTCTTTCTGAACACAGGGCCCTTTACGCTTCTTTGCAGAAGCAGCTGAGTCACAGCTTTTTTTTTATAGACTGCAGGTAGAAGGGGCTCACATCACTAAAAGTTGAAAGAAGAAAAAAAATTAAATTGAAGGAAAGTTAAATAGAAGAAAATTTGCATGTAAAATGTACTATATTACTATATTAGCCCCTTAACAACCGGCCAACATGGCCCAAAACATTTTTTTTTGTGTGCAATGGATTAGGGGGTCACCAAGCAGTGTGAAGCCAGACGGCACCCCCGGAAATCCATGTGGCGCCAGGACCGTCAGCCAGGTCTCGCACCTAAGGACCAGAGACAGTCAAGGGTCCTTAAGGGGTTAAAATAAGAAAAAGTTACAAATAAACCATTAGAACATCTTTAAAGCCTGTGCACAGTTATATAATAACTGATTTGACTGGATGATTTTTTTATAAAAACAAATGTACTCTACAGTGAGGGAAAAAATATTTGATCCCCTGCTGATTTTGTACATTTGCCCACTGACAAAGAAATGATCAGTCTATAATTTTAATGGTATGTTTATTTGAACAGTGAGAGACAGAATAACAACAAAAAAATCCAGAAAAACGCATTTCAAAACAGTTATAAATTGATTTGCATTTTATTGAGTGAAATAAGTATTTAACCCCTTTGCAAAACATGACTTAGTACTTGGTGGCAAAACCCTTGTTGGCAATCACAGAGGTCAGACGTTTCATGTAGTTGGCCACCAGGTTTGCACACATCTCAGGAGGGATTTTGTCCCACTCCTCTTTGCAGATCCTCTCCAAGTCATTAAGGTTTTGAGGCTGACGTTTGGCAACTCGAACCTTCAGCTCCCTCCATAGATTTTCTATGGGATTAAGGTATGGAGACTGGCTATGCCACTCCAGGACCTTAATGTGCTTCTTCTTGAGCCACTCCTTTGTTGCCTTGGCCGTTTGTTTTGGGTCATTGTCATGCTGGAATACCCATCCACGACCCATTTTCAATGCCCTGGCTGAGGAAAGGAGGTTCTCACTCAAGATTTGACATGGCCCCGTCCATCATCCCTTTAATGCAGTGAAGTTGTCCTGTCCTCTTAGCAGAAAAACACCCCCAAAGCATAATGTTTCCACCTCCATGTTTGACGATGGGGATGGTGTTCTTGGGGTCATAGGCAGCATTCATCCTCCTCCAAACACGGCGAGTTGAGTTGATGCCAAAGAGCTCGATTTTGGTCTTATCTGACCACAACACTTTCACCCAGTTCTCCTCTGAATCATTCAGATGTTCATTTTCAAACTTCAGATGGGTCTGTACATGTGCTTTCTTGAGCAGGGGGACCTTGCGGGCGCTGCAGGATTTCAGTCCTTCACAGCGTAATGTGTTACCAATTGTTTTCTTGGTAACTATGGTCCCAGCTACCTTGAGATCATTGACAAGATCTTCCCATGTAGTTCTGGGCTGATTCCTCACCGTTCTCATGATCATTGAAACTCCATGAGGTGAGATCTTACATGGAGCCCCAGACGAGGGAGATTGACAGTTATTTTGTATTTCTTTCATTTGCGAATAATTGCACCAGCTGTAGCCACCTTCTCACCAAGCTGCATGGCGATGGTCTTGTAGCCAATTCCAGTCTTGTGTAGGTCTATAATCTTGTCCCTGACATCCCTGGACAGCTCTTTGGTCTTGGCCATGGTGGAGAGTTTGGAATATGATTGATTGATTGCTTCTGTGGACAGGTGTCTTTTATACAGGTAACAAGCTGAGATTAGAAGCACTCCCTTTAAGAGAGTGCTCCTAATCTCCGCTTGTTACCTGTATAAAAGACACCTGGGAGCCAGAAATCTTGCTGATTGTTAGGGGGTCAAATACTTATTTCTCTTAGTAAAATGCAAATCAATTTATAACTTTTTTGAAATGTGTTTTTCTGTATTTTTTTGTTGTGATTCTGTATCTCACTAAATAGGATAATTCTGGGGCAATCCAACAATTCCCACTGAGTTAATTGGGACTTTTAACCCCTTGAATACTAAAGAGGTCTTCAGTGCATTGTTTTGCAAGAAGCTGGAGACCTCTCTTGCATTCAAGAGCTGAAAATCCCAATTTAAAGCAATGGAACTTTGCAGAATGCCCATGGTACTGTTGGCTTTCTGCAGAATTGCACATATTTAGCTTAAAGTGGATCTATCACATACAGAGAATTAATCCTCATTAGTTAGAGCATTTAGTGAAAAAGTTTAATGTTAATCTTTAAAAAAAAAAAAAAAGGTATCTGCGCAAAAATTAATGTTTAAAAAGTGCCCAGCAGCCTACTTCTGCTTGCTGCAGATTGCCGCACAGAAGCTGCTCCCGTCCCACTACCCAGCATCCTCTGATGACGGAGGCTGTCTGTCTCTAAGCTGGAGCAATCTTATTGGCTAGATCTCAATCTCTGCCAGTGAGATCACTACAGCTTAGAGAAAGAAAGCCTCCGTCATCGGAGGATACTGGGTAGTGGGACGGGAGCAGAGGCAGTGCTGCAAGCTGGAAGTAGGCTGCTGGGCATGTTTTAAACATTAATTTTTGCGCAGATAACAGGTTTCTTTAAAAAAAGAGTAACATGTTAAACTTTTTCGCTAAATGTTCTAACTAATGAACATTACTTCTCTATATGTGATAGATCCACTCTAAAGGAGCAGTGACTTTTTTTTTTAATGAAAAAACATATAGGGTAAAACAAGATAACTTCCACTGTGGGTAGATGTGACTTTTCAGAATTATTACAGTTTAAACTGTTCTTTGTTACATTAACATTGCCCTCTAGTGGATATTTTTCAGATAGTTATTCTGTTGCATTCTATTAGAGAAGCAAGTCATTGACAACAGTTCTCCATAGAATGTGACAGAAACCGCAGAGTCACTTCCTGTCAGTTAGAACTATCAGGAAGTAAACACAGTAAATTCACTTCCTGTCAGAACTATCAGGAAGTAAACTCCCTCGATCTCTATAACAGTTTTGAATTTTTATTCCTTTTGAAACGAACAACTAACATCAGTGGGAGTGATCTTGCTTTACTCAGCAGGGCAAACCCTATACCATATAGTTATCCATTAAAAAAAAAGCTTGCTGATCATTTAATGTACAGGCTCTGAGGTTTCTAGTGCTCCTGTGTCTTTACAATTCTGTAGCACAGATGCCAAAAATAATTGTCTGTGGGGTTGTAGATACATTATCTGTGCCCACGCATATCCTTCTTAAAATTTAGATTAAAATGTTATTATTTTTAAAGAAATGTCATGGAATTAGCAGTGGTATTTGAAAATTCTGTGAAGCAGAAATTACGCCTACACACATAGACTTCTTTACATATGTATTTATGGGAGATAAATGAAAAGCACTGTGAGGTTTGAGCTTGTTACAGTAGCACAACATGATATACAAATAGCAAATGGCACTGTCTGTATTATTCATAGTTCAATGGTAATGAAGTAGTCAGCATGACTGATTTTTCAGGATTAAATACAAGTCTGCCCCTAGTGGTGAAAAATGGCTAACACTGCTGAATAAAATCTATGCAGGCTCAGAAGGGAATTTTACAAGTGCTAACCCCTTGAATGCTGGATATGTTTCCAATGCATTGCTTTGAAATACGTTGAAAACATCCATAGCATCAAAGGGATTGAATGCACAGTGTTACGTCTTCTAAAAAAAAAAAAAAAAAAAAAAAAAATATGTATATATATATATACATATATATATATATATATATATATATATATATATATATATATATATATTTTTTTTATCTTTCTGTTCTCCACATTTGATTGTACTATTTAATACCTCTGTATGTCTATTCCCAGTTGTACAGCGCTGCGGAATCAGTTGGCGCTATATAAATAAACAATAATAATAATAATAATATATATTATATACTAGCAATACTGGCACATCTTTACTTGTGATGTTAATAAAACAAATTAAAAAATACAAACATCCCATGGAGTTGCATGTATGACTAAATAGACATAGAATGTCTTATAAAGGAAGTGTGTTATAAAGATAGACCCTACAGAAGACATCCTGAACAGGAGTAGCCATTATGTGTGTTATCCACCACATTGCAAATCAATGCATTGGTACCAGTCTCTCACTAAAAGGGTTAAAATATTAAAGGCAGATGTACTTCTAGGACTATTTCCATGCATTGCAATGCATTGCAGACCCCTCTGGCACTCAAAGGCTTAAGACTAGAGGAAAGGCACTTTCAACTAAAATAAAGGCAGGGCTTTTTTTGCAGTAAGTGCAGTAAAGTTAAGGAATTCTATACCTTGCAGATACTGTAGTTGCTTTCAAAAAAGTAATGGATGCCTATGTAGCACAGAACAATGTTGAGAATTATGACAGATTGCTTCAGTGCAGATAGGGTGTTGATTCAGGGAAATATCTGTCTGCCATTTGAAGCCAGGAAGGTGTTTTTTTTTTTTTTACCCACTTGGGTCTTAATAGGAATGGCTTCAATACGGAATTTTTTGGCCTTTTTTTTTTTATCTACAGGGGTGATTTGGCATGGGCTGGACTTGATGGACGCATATGTTGTTTCAGCCTCATCAACTATGTTACTACTAGCTGAAGAGCCCGTGTGCCACCCAGCAATGGCACGGTGCAGTCATGCACAGTACAGACTGCCCGCGCCTCGGCTGATCCTGAGTGGGGTGCTCTGAATTCAGATTGCAGTCCTCTCTGGACTCCGGTCTGAATTCGGAGCACCCCGATCCGTATCAGCCATGGCACGGGCAGTCTGTACTGTGCATGACTGCATAGGGTTGCCACCTAGCTGGTATTTTACAGGCAGGCCGGTAAAAAATTGGCTTCTATCCAATGTTGTCTATGGAGAGAATGCCATGACCGGTATTTTTTATAAGAAAAGGTGGCAACCCTATGACTGCAGCGCGCGCAGCCGTCTCTACTGCGCATGACTGCTTCTGACAAGCGTAGTTAGCGAATTATAATATAGGATGTTACTTTGTTTCCTGCATAAAATCTTGACTCAGCAGATCAATGGGGACTATGAATGGAACCCAGGAGTATGAGGCTGAGAGTCCAATGCTTCCAAGTTGTGTTCCAGCTAAAAGGGTCAGGTTTCTGAACCCCAAATGGTTTATAAGAGCCATTTAAGGGTGCACAGTGCAGCAGATATTAAAATGTGATAATTGCCCTTAAATTTAGTGCCAGCCAATGCCATCATTTTTCCCATCCCATTTGTGGGAAAAGCAGAAACACTGGTTGGTTTTGCTCCAGAGCAGCCTAAACTCTCCCTGATCATCTCCATCATCAAACTGGTTTCTTTCTGTAAACCTGGGAGTGCTGTGGACCCAAGGTCAGACCCCCATCCATCAGGACACCCCAGGGAATTCCAGGTATGCCCAGACAAATGCACTTGGCTAGCCTCTCTAGACACAGAGGACGCCTGTGAAATTTGCCTGACATTTCAACACTTCACTGTCCTTAATGGCAGGGTTAAATTCATACACATGGACATTTCTCAAGCCACAGAACAAGCTATTAACACTACTGTGTATCTGTGAGTATTTCGTACCTCTTTGGTCTGGTTCTAACACTCATAAGGTAGGGCGATGTTGAAGTTCAGTCCTCAAAGGCTGCAAAAAGGCCAGGATTTAAAGGGATAGTAATACTTCGTTTTATCTTTATTTTATTTTGTAGGCATTAAAAAAAACATGAAGAACGATATAAGTCTTATCTCTCAAACCTTTATGGTTCAAGAGATATTCACAAGCAAAGTATCCCTCCCCCCACCGTTTAGCCAGATCAGAAGGGAGGTGCCCAGGTAGACTGCAGAGAGGGACAATCTTCAATTAAGATAAGGGAAAAACCTGAAAAACTTGTCGGGGGGGGCAGGGCTTTCATTGTTCTCATAGGAAGAAGATTGTCCCCTTCTGTTATCTGTCTGGTCTATGGACTGCATTCCACATCTGAGAAGAGATGGCTTACACTAGGTAAAAGGGGCGGGAGGGGAAACTTTGCTTGCGAATATCTCTTAAACCATAAAGGTTTGAGAGATAAGACTTATATCGTTCTTCATGTTTTTTCTAATGCCTGCAAAATAAAATAAAGATAAAACGAAGTATTACTATCCCTTTAAGGATTTCCCTGATTAAACACAAATGAATTGATCAGTTGCTCATTCATTTTGACGGGGCAAGTAATTCTTAAGCAGTGACATCCTTACATTCTGGATTGCTTGAAGCCACTGAAGACCAAACTTCCACACAGTGAGTCTCCTGGGAATTATGGAAAACTCCAAACATGGATGACTTGTTTGTGGGGCCATGTGTTCAAAACAAAAATGGAGGCGTTCTGGTGCAAACGATTTGCACTCCCATTGATTTCATCTATGATAATTATTGGGTCATGTTACAAAACACATATAAAGAAATGATGATGTGACATTTTCCCCTGAAAGGGATAGTAATACTTGAAAATAAGTTTATTTTATGTTGTAGCCCTTAAAAAAACATGAAAAATGATATACGTCTTATCTCCCAAACCTATATGGTTTGGAAGATATTCACATGTAAAATATAGTAAAATTCTCTTTTCCTGGCTGTTTCAGCCAAGTCTGCCATCTAGTGGACAGATTTGGAATTCGGTCCACAGAGCAACCGGCAGCTCTTTAGCAGCGCAGAGATCAGGATCTTTGAAAAGAACTACTTAACTGGAACTATCTACAAAGTGTGCCTGGCTTGAAAGCACACTTTGTAGACCATTCCAATTAAGAAATTATTTTTAAAGATGGTGATCTCAGCACTTCTGGAGAGGCACTGCTGGTCGGGCGACCAGATTCCAAATCTGAAGGGTGGAGCAATGACGTCACTCTAGGGGAAACTTTACTTCTGAATATCTCCCAAACCATAAAGGTTTGGGAGATAAGACTTATATCATTTTTCATGTTTTTTTAAGGGCTACAATATAAAATAAACTTATTTTCCAGTATTACTATCCCTTTAAGATGAAATTGTCTGTTTTTCATTTTTTTATTTGGGGGTTAACTTTATCTGCGTCATATTTTTCCTACTTTAACTGTGTCTACAGTGAGGTTGCTGTACTAAGAAGAACTGGGGTTGGGAAGGTGGAGATGCACTAAGGAGTGAAAAAGAGGTGATAAAGTGGAGATAACTTCTCCAGTGATATCACTTCTCCAGTTCCTATGTTATACCATGGAGCCTATACACTGAGATTTCTTCAACTTTGGAGATCTCAGTGCATAGGCTCCATAGTACAACATAGGAACTGGAGAAGTGATATAACTGGAGAATTTATCTCCGCTTTATCACCTATTTATCACATGTTTATCACTCCTTAGTGCATAACCACCCCTCAGAATTACTCTGGGGGGTGGTTATGCACTAAGGAGTGATAAAGATGTGATAAAGAGGTAATAAAGTAGAGATAATTTATCCAGTAATATCACTTCTCCTGTTTCTATGATATTCTGTACAGCCTATGCACTAAGCATTAAGTGGCATTGGGGTGCAGGTTAATATATAGCGCTGGATATTTGGGGTTTGGGCTAGAAATCCAATGGCCCAGCACAGGAAATAGCTGGCAGAGTCACACATTCAGCCCAGTGTATGTGAGTCTAACTCTATACTTTAAAGGTATAGTAATGTTTCATAATAAAAGCAGCTCTAATTAATCACCATAGTATTTGGACTTTGGAGAGTGTTATTTCAATTCTGTCAGAGTTGTAGTTCAGGAGTAATTCAATGACAAAGTATCCCCCTCCCGTCCCTTTTACTGATGTAACACTGCTCAGCCAGAGCAGAAGGGAGGTGCCCAGGTAGATTGCACAGAGGGACAATCTTCAATTAAGATAAGGGAAAAACCTGAAAAGCTTGTCAAGAGGGGAAGGGCTTTCATTTTTTTTTTTTTTTTTTTTTTTTTTGTGAAAGTATTTTACCAGGAAGAATACATTGAGATTGTCTCTTGTTTTCAAGTATGTCCTGGACTCATTTTATCTACCTTAGAAAGGTGAAAGGCTGAGCTGACCTTGCCGGGACTAGAACCTGCAACCTCACGGTCTGAGCAGATTCTACAGCTGGTGCCTTAACCAATTGTTTTCATTGTAAGAAGACTGTCCCCTGCTGTTATCTGTCTGGTCTTACAACCAGATTCACATCTGAGAAGAGATGGCTTACACTAGGTAAAAGGGGCGGGAGGGGAAACTTTGCTTGTGAATATCTCTCAAACCATAAAGGTTTGAGAGATAAGTCTTACATCATTCTTCATGTTTTTTTAACGACTACAAAATAAAATAAAGTTAAAACGAAGTATTACTATCCCTTTAAGTAGATAAACAGCCAGCACAAGGGACTGCAGAAAGAGACTCACTCAGAGTCACTGGACCTTATGTTCAAAAGAAAAAGTTGTGTTAAAACATACAAACATAGAATCTGAAGGCAGATAAGAGCCATTCAACCCATCTAATCTGCTCATTTTCCTACTGTAAAAACCTCAAACCTTATTTGGTCCTTGGTCTTGTCTTATGTTCAGGACAGACTAATGCCTATCCCATGCATGCTTAAAGGAATAGTAATGCTTCATATTGCAGGTAGCTCAGAAAATTGATCATATGTAATAGAAATGTTGTGTGAAGATCCTATGCTTCGAAACTTGCTAGATACAATGTAATAATAAGTTGAAATTGACCTGTCCTGCCCCTTTTCCCCAATAGCAAGCTACCTCCCCATAGATCTGAAAACAGGTCCAAAGACAAGACAGATTACAATGAGGAACAATCTTTCCTCTGTCAGTATATGGAAAACCCTGCCCTCCTTCATTAAAGGGATAGTAATGTTTCATAATAAAAGCAGCTCTAATTAATCATCATAGTATTTGGACCTGGTAGAGTGTTATTTCAATTCTGTCAGAATTGTAGTTCGAGTAATTCAATACAAAGTATCCCCCTCCCGCCCCTTTTACTGATGTAACACTGCTCAGCCAGAGCAGAAGGGAGGCGCCCAGGTAGACTGCAGAGAGGTACAATCTTCAATTAAGATAAGGGAAAAACCTGAAAAACTTGTCAAGGGGGGCAGGGATTTCATTGTTCTCAATGGAAGAAGATTGTCCCCTGCTGTTATCTGTCTGGTCTAGCAACCAGATTCCACATCTGACGTAAGCAGGGTTACACTAGGTAAAAGGGGCGGGAGGGGAAACTTTATCCTTCAATTACTCTTGAACTACAACTCTGACAGTATTGAAATAACACTCTCTATGGCTCAAATACTATGAAGATTAATTGGAGCTGCTGTTTTTGTGAAACATTACTATCCCTTTAAGGAGTGATGAGTGAAGATTGTCTCTCGTTATGATCCACTGTCGAATCTGGGACAAAAATGCTTTATCACATCTTTATCACTCCTTAGTGCATAACCACCCCCCAGAGTAATTCTGGGGGCAAACAGTTGGATAATGGGGAGAATTAAAAAATTCCAATTAAATTAAATGGGACTACAAGCTATCAGGTTGCTAAAGTGACTGAGAAGTGAGACTTTTTCAGCAGTCAAGGGGTTAAAATCCTAATTTAGGAAAAATGAAATCATCCCCAATGCAGCAGGTGGTTTTCCCCAGAATTGCTCCAGTTCTAAGTGATCCGCCACTGAATGCTACAACATATGATTGTTGCACTATAATGACCTATCAATATAGAGCAAGCTACAGCAAGTGGTAAACATATCCTTTATGTTCCACATAAAAGGTCTAAGATAGTGTAACAGTCACAATGTGTAACCTTCTGTGGACACAGCACAAGCAGCACAGAAGGTGGAATTGTTCCATTAACCTGTTGAGAAACAATGTCAAATAGGTTGGGTTTATCAAGAAATAGGACATGTTGTATAATATCTGTGCATGCTATGGCATGCCCTTTTACATTAGAGCAACTTGTTTTTAAATTGTACTGCACTTTTAGTCATTTAAATGCCAGAGACATTGCAAGGGGGTAAAAGTGGAAATAAAACTAAAGACCACCTTGATGCTTCTGAAAGAGCTTTCAAAATCACCTATATTTATGTTAGTTATTTTTAAGCAAAAAATAGTTTATGAGATATTTAGCTTCATGCATTTATTTTATGCAAATTACCTAACACTGGTCAATAGGATGTGGCAGGTGAGAGGTAGAGCAGTGTGGAATGCTATTATCTGGCTGGCATGGAGAGGTAGGTGGGCAGTGGCATAACAATAGGGGCTGCAAGGGTTGAACCTGCAACCAGGTCCATCACTCCAGGGGACCAGCCACCCCCTGCGACCCACCCCACCAGGCGCCCGAAACAAAGAACAAGCTGAGATCTGTGCCTTCTTTGGCACAGACCTCTAGCGTCTGAGCTCCCTCTTCAGCACTGTAGTAATGCAGAGCTCTGGGAGATGACATCATATACCAGCGCTCTGCATTACTGAAGAGAGGGCCGCGTAGGAGCTCCGACTGTATAGAGGTCTGTGTAGAAGGAGGCCCAGACCTCTCCTGCCATGCCGCTGGACCACCAGGGAGATAGGAAATGGATACTGGGGGTTCATTAGGAGCAATGTGGAGGTGGAGATTGGGAGCAATGTGGAGATTGGGGGCAATGTGGAGATTGGAGGCAATGTGGAGATTGGGGACAATGTGGAGATTGGGGACAATATTGAGATTGGGGGCAATGTGGAGGCAATGTGGAGATTGGGAGCAATGTGGAGGCAATGTGGAGATTATGGGCAATGTGGAGATTGGAAACAATGTTGAGATTTGGGGCAATGTGGAGGCAGTGTGGAGATTGGGGGCAATGTGGAGACTGGAGGCAATGTGGAGATTGGAGGCAATGTGGAGAATGGGGACAATGTGGAGATTGGGGATAATGTGGAAATTGGGAGCAATGTGGAGATTGGAGACAATGTGGAGATTGGGGGCAATGTGGAGGCAGTGTGGAGATTGGGGCCAATGTGGAGATTGGGGGCAATGTGGAGGGAATGTGGAGATTGGAGGCAATGTGGGGATTGGAGCAATGGGTGGGCAAATTGGAGATCAGTGGCAATGGGGGGGTAATGTGGTCGGGGGGGCCATGGCAATTTCTGAACCAGGGCCCAGTGGCTTCTAGTTATGCCTCTGCAGGTGGGAGGGAGAGCAGTGTGTAGTGTTAGTATCTAGCTGGTAAGGAGTTGCAGCTGGGAGAGAGAGCAGTGTGGAATGTTAGTATCTGTTACAGACTGCTGTACCTCTTGGCCAGCGTCGTATTGCCGGTTACTGATGCCTTGCTGGGGCCAGTGCTGACGCTCCTTCATTGTTCCCCGTGTCTCTATCCGCTCACGATATAGCCGCATCTAGTGCCCCCCACGGCCGGCCGTATCCTCTTCCGGGGCAGTGCGGCTGGATTTCATATTCCAGGCGACGCAGGGTTCAACGCACATGCGTGGGTTGTTGCTACTTTTTCTGAAACGCGCCTGTGGGAGTGATGCACTCACGTCTTTATACCTTGAGCCATGGCTTAACTCCTCCTTACTACTTCCTGGCTTGCTATATAACGGCTGATGCAGCCTGTGCTTAGTAGCCCTAGTTTACCATCTGACTGTTCTGCATTCACTGCTGGTTGCAGTACTTGTGACCAAAATAAATCCCCTCGCCATTTACTTGTGGGTCTCCTCAAACCTGTGGCTAACCTAACAGTGAACATTCCTGGTCACATTTGTCCATAGATTTTATGGTGGATCTTCCAGCATCTCTGGGCTTCACAGTCATCCTAATGATCGTGAACAAATTCTCTAAGATGGACCATTTTGTACCACTTAAGACCTTACCATCAATGCATGGCGATGGTTTTTGCTAGAGAAGTCTTTCGACTCCATGGCATACCTCGGGTTATTGTTTCGGACGGGGGAGCCAGTTTGTTTCTCGCTTTTGGAGGTGCTTTTGGACGCAGATGGGGTTCAGTGCTATTCAATGGAGACCAGGACTGACAGCGAAGGCGCATGGACAAGAAGTCTGCACTGTAGCCTGGGTTCCGGTCTCCAAAAGGGGACGATTCCTTTACCTTTTTTCAAGGTAAAATATCTATTTCAAAGGTAGTCGCTATGCGTTTAATGAATGCATGGCGACTAAGTATTACTGAAAGTTCTGCTTTAACAAAAAAAATATGACAACATGATCAGCTGCCCAGGTCTAACTAGTGGTACCCCCCACACGGTTAAGGGAAACTATGACAAATGTTCTTGATACCTAGTTGAGAACCCTTTAGATCTCTTATCTGGGAAGTTACACAATAGGTTCTGATCAATGTGTTAATCTAGGGGTGAAGACGCAGCCCTGCATGAAAACAACAATCAATGAGATGAATTGGAGCAATTCTAAGGGTAAGCCATCTGCAGCACAGGAAATAAGAAAGCATTCCACTTGAATTAAATGGGGCTTTTAACCTTTGCATTGGCCATTTGTTTTCATATCACAATGGCAATGCACTGGCACCCTAAGGAGTACGCTTTATCCTTTCACGTTTGCAATGTTTCTAAATGTCGAACTACAGTCCTAGGCAATGAAGCACCCTTCAAATGCTGGCTAACACTCTGGGGTTACTCGTTCATATTCTGTAGCATGCCCTCCCTGATTAAGACTCCTTCCTAGTCCAGAGCCCAAGGAATCCATATGTGTGCGCCCAAACAGATCGCAAGCAACATGTTGCCAACCACTGGCTCATGGCTATGAACTACATTGATCGTAATGTGCCACATGTTACCATGTTACCATGTGCAACACACCCCTCTGGCATTCAAAGTGTTAAGGGAATGGCCTTACAATGTGTTGCTCAGATTGCCAATTAAGTGTTGCCCACTTGATTTGAATGGAACTTTTTTTTATTTTTATTATTATTTTTTTTTTTACAATTGAAATTTTTATTTTATAAAACAAGTGGTTTACCTAAGTACAATGGAAACAGACATGTAACATAAACAATCATGAGAAGTAATGAAATATGGAATCTAGTAGTTAGAGATGAAAAGCAGATTATTGTCTATGTCACAGTTCTCTCGAAGTGAGTCAAGAAACCACTAAGAGTATAAGGTAAGGGAGGGAAAGGAAGACAGGTTAAGAAGGGGACCTAGCAAGAGAGAGGGGATAAAAGAAAAGGGGAAGAAAAAGGAAGTAGAGTAGGAGAGAGGAGGGTTTGGGGAAAGAGATGGAGGGTGGAATAGTAGAGAACGAGTGCATATTCAGGTGGACCTATAAAGCGAAGCAGAGTGAATATAGGCATAATGTGTCAGTGAGGGAGTATGTAAAAGGTGGGAGAAATATGGTACAAAAGAGCTAGTGGCATAAATTAAATGGGGAGGAACAGCTGACGGTAGAGGTGATCTCTACATAGAGGTTTAGGAGTGGAGGTTGGACCGAGCTCCTCCCAACTGTAGTCTCCCCAACGTGTCTCCTCTGCTGCCTAGTCCTGGGACTCTGGGACATCTGATATTTTGAATTCAGTTGAGATCCAGAACGTTAGTAGAGGTGTCAGAGTGTCTGGATCTATATTGCATTTGAGGAGGGCAAGCCAAGTTAGTATTTATTTGTCACCTACTTTCGAGGACCCATCGGTTACAGTGGGAGGGCTCTGGTCTTTCCAATGTATGGGGATCAAAGTTTTTGCAAAATTCATGGCAGACACAATGGATCCATTTAAAGGGGATCTATCACCTACGGACAACATCCCCATAATAGTTAGATTATATATCACAAACAACGAAAAGGTATTTATTTTTTTATTTCAAGCTTTGATGTTGTATAAACTTAACTTATAAAGTCTGGGCTGCGGCTTCTTCCGCATAGACTGCAGCCCGACGCTCTGCCTCTGCTCTCCTCCCCCTCCGATGACGGCGGCTTCTGTCTGTAAGCAGGAGTGATCTCATTGGCTAGATATCGATCTCTGCCAATGAGATCACTCCAGCATACAGAAAGAAGCTGCCGTCATTGGAGGAGGGAGGAGAGCAGAGGCAGAGCATCGGGCTGTGGTTTAACCGCAGTGAACCGCAGGCTACACGGAAGTAGCTGAAGCCCAGACTTTATAAGTTAAGTTTATACAACAGCAAGCTTGCAATAAAAAATAAATACCTTTTCGTTGTTTGTGATATATAATCTAACTATTATGGGGATGTTGTCCATAGGTGATAGATCCCCTTTAAGATTATATGCATTTCTAGCAGTAAGGAGCATACAGGGTTATATTGTGTATTAGTAGATAAACAGAAAGTTCTGGTAAACAGGCTAATACCCATTTTGGAGTCTGGAAGGTTAATATAATTCTCGTTTTCTTGGTTGTACTGTGGTATAGGTTGAAACTGATGGACTTGTGTCTTTTTTCAGTCTAATTTACTATGTAACTATGTTATCATTATTGTCACATGGTGTGATGTTTGACTTAGATTTAATTCATTCCCCTACTTGTACCACCCTATCTCAACATCTAGAGTTTTGGTTCTGTTGTTAGGAAATTATGACTGGTACAGAGATATGCGATGGAAAGTTTTGCGTAAAAACAAATCCCGATAAAAGAAATAATGAAGTCTGATAATTGCCACTTATCACTGGGGCAGAGTGGTTACCTTTCTGGGCTGTACCTCAGTGCCTTGCCAGTACAAATATTACCTGTGATGCTTTAGGTTGGAGTGTTTGGATTCGGCCATACAGGAAACTGAACACAATCATATTTGATAACAAACAATGGCAACACATTACAATGCAAATGGATTGTTTACTTGGCAGGGAGCACATAATGATATATGCATGGCATGCAGACTCAGACACACACCCACCAGTACACATAACAGTTGCTCACATACAGATTTCTACAAGAGGCTTATCCAGGCTCCTAAATGTATCAGAGACTGCACAGTCATTCAGGAAAATCTGGCCATATATTAACCCCTTAGCATTCAAGGGGTTATGGTCAACTAAGGTAAAGAAGTTAGCATTTCCTCCACGCAGGAGGTTCCATGGAATGGAAGATATATTCATCCTTTCCGAGGAAATTCCCACTTGGAAGAAATGCAGTTAAAGGATTAGTAATAATTAAAATGTAAGAAAAAGTATGTTGTAGGGTTTATCCCCCTGAGTAAAACAAGGGTACTCCCACTTCTGAAAGGTGTTTCATTCAAAAGTTATTAATTTTCAAATTAGAATTTTTTAGGTGCAATATCACAGTGGCCTGAAATTGTACAGTGGCGCTGTTGCTACACGATCCTATGGACAGCTCTGGTCCCGGGACCACAAATCTCCATAGGATGGTGTAGCAACAGCGCCACTGTACAATTTAAGGCCACTGTGATATTGCACCTAAAAATTGAAAATTAATAACTTTTGAATGAAACACCTTTCAGCAGTGGGAGTACTCTTGTTTTACTCAGGGGGATAAACCCTACAACATATTTGTTTTTACATTTTAAGTATTACTATCCCTTTAAAATGTATCTAGATTGGGTTCTCATGTTACTGCTACTTCCAACTTTGGGAATAGAAGCATTATAACTTTAAACTCCTAACTGTATAGGTCCAACCAAAGCCTCTTGTTCCACCTCCAGCTCCAGCCCAAGCGTCCAGTGGCAGACTCACTTCTATTTGCTCTATAGGTGGGTGTGACACCACAGCAGCCAATAGCAATTATCAGCATTTTCGCTGGAGGTCATAGTAGCATCTGCACACCTTCCACGTATCCCTTTTTAGGAGGGATAATTCCTCTTGGGACCCAAATCCCTCTGTATTTCTTTCCCACCCTGTTGTCCCTCTGTTTAGATCAGACTGTGTGGTGTTTGTATATAAGTGTATCACATACTCCACATTAAGGGTTATTTAAAAGTCAGCATAAGTGTTAAAGCAGGGATAGTAATGTTTCACAAAAAAAAGTAGCTCTAATTAATCTTCATAGTATGAGGACCATGGAGTGTGTTATTTCAGTACTGTCAGAGTTGTAGTTCAAGAGTAATTGAATGGTAAAGTATCCCCCTCCTGCCCCTTTTACCTAGTGTAAGCCACCTTCCCTGAGATGTGGAATCTGGTCCCAGGACCAGACAGATCTCATCAAGGGACAATCTTCTTACTGTGAACATAAGGAAAACCCTGTCCTCCTCGACAGTTTTTTCAGGCTTTTCCTTATGATCACTGAAGATTGTCCCTCTCTGTGATCCATCCAGACAGTCTTGCTGATCTGAGATGAGCAGTGTCAGTAAAAGGGGTGGCAGGGGGATACTTTGTCATTCAATTACTCTTGAACTACAACACTCACAGTACTGAAATAACCCTCTCCATGGCACAAATACTATGAAGATTAATCAGAGCCTCTTTTATTGTGAAACATTACTATTAGTGATGAGCGAGCACCCCAATGCTCGGATGTTCGGGTGCTCTGACCGAGCACCCCCTGAGGCTCGAGTGCTCGGCCGAGCACCCGAGCCCCATTGAAGTCAATGGGAGGACTCGAGCATTACACCAGGCACCCCCTGCTCTGATGAGGGGAGGGTGCCTGGTCCATAGGAAAAGGGCAGAAAAAGATGGAAACACTACAGAAATGGTTCAGGGACAGCATAGGGAGGATGTCTGGATGCACCTTGGACTCCAACATCGCTGCTGGGAACGATCTTTCGCCCGTAGTACGCCATTTTTACAGACTGACCGTAAAACACACAAAAAGGAAAATAAAAACGACTTTAGGCGAAAAATTGTTACCAAACAGTATTTGCTGTATATTTACTTGTATATCATCTGCAAATTCTCCCAAAAATTTCATCGATTTTCTGAAGTGAGGCCATGATTAAGAGGGAAACGTGCGCAGAGGCAAATTATCCCAAAAATTTCCTTGATTTTCAGAACTGAGGCCATGATTAAGAGGGAAACGTGCGCAGAGGCAAATTCTCCCAAAAATTTCCTTGATTTTCAGAACTGAGGCCATGATTAAGAGGGAAACGTGCGCAGAGGCAAATTATCCCAAAAATTTCCTTGATTTTCAGAACTGAGGCCATGATTAAGAGGGAAACGTGCGCAGAGGCAAATTATCCCAAAAATTTCCTTGATTTTCAGAACTGAGGCCATGATTAAGAGGGAAACGTGCGCAGAGGCAAATTATCCCAAAAATTTCCTTGATTTTCAGAACTGAGGCCATGATTAAGAGGGAAACGTGCGCAGAGGCAAATTCTCCCAAAAATTTCCTTGATTTTCAGAACTGAGGCCATGATTAAGAGGGAAACGTGCGCAGAGGCAAATTCTCCCAAAAATTTCCTTGATTTTCAGAACTGAGGCCATGATTAAGAGGGAAACGTGCGCTGAGCTGACCATCTAAAACATTATGGGTGAGGGTCTGCTGCAGAGCTGACCATCCTAAACATTATATGCGAAGGCCCGCTAGTGAGCTGACGCTATAAAACATTATATGAGAGGGCCCGCTAGAGAGCTGACCCAATAAAACATTATATGAGAAGGCCCGCTGGTGAGCTGACCTATATAAAAATTGTCAAACAGGGCCCGCTGGTGAGCTGGCCCTATATAAAAATTATATCACAGGGCCCGCTGGTGAGCTGGCCCTATATAAAAATTATATCCCAGGGCATATGGAAGAGGAGGAGGAGGATGAGAAGATTAAGAGTCAACCATATACCCGTTTTTTGGGTGGAAGGGGTGAATGGGAATACAGAGTATTCCCATCATTGTAAATAACATATATAAAGTGAGTTTATGTTCCCCCGGGGCTTTCCTCCAGTGGAGTGGAGAAGTCAGGGGAAATCCAGGCCTTGTTCATTTTTATAAGTGTCAACCTATCAGCATTGTCGGTGGAAAGGCGGATACGCTTATCTGTTATGATGCCACCAGCAGCACTAAATACCCGCTCAGACAGAACGCTGGCGGCAGGGCAGGCCAGCACCTCCAAGGCGTAGAGTGCCAGTTCATACCACGTGTCCAGCTTGGACACCCAGTAGTTGTAAGGCACAGAGGGATCATTGAGGACGCTGACACGGTCTGCTACGTACTCCTTCACCATCTTCCAAAACTTTTCCCTCCTTGTGACACTAGGCTGCGCATCAGGGTGAGGGTGCTGGCGGGGTGTCATGAAGGTGTCCCACGCCTTGGAGAGTGTTGCCCTGCCTTTGTCGGAACTGCTGTGTGCTCCCCTTTTCTCCCCTTCTCGGTTGGCCAAGGTAGCACGTACTCTGCCGCCAGCGTTGTCAGATGGAAAATTTTGGAGCAATTTTTCAACAAGAACCTTCTGGTATTGCACCATTTTGCTTGTCCTCTCCACCGGAGGAATGAGAGATGAGAAATTCTCTTTGTAGCGGGGGTCCAGAAGGGTGAACACCCAGTAATCCGTGTTGTCTAAAATGCGTACAACGCGTGGGTCACGGGAAAGGCAGCCTAACATAAAGTCAGCCATGTGTGCCAGAGTACCAACAGTCAAGATTTCGCTGTCCTCACCAGGAGGCTGACTCTCAATATCCTCATCCTCTTCCTCCTCTTCTGCCCACCCACGCTGAAGAGATGGAACTAAAGTTCCATGGCTACCCTCTGTAGCGGAGGCAACCGTGTCTTCCTCCTCCTCCTCCTCCTCCTCCTCCTCCTCCGCCTCCTCCAATTGTCGCTGAGAAGACGAAGTGAGGGTGCTCTGGCTATCACCTTGTGTAAGCTCTTCCTCCCCCATTTCCACCTCTTCCACATGCAAAGCGTCGGTTTTAATTGTGAGCAGCGAGCGTTTCAGTAGACACAGAAGTGGGATGGTTACACTGATAATAGCGTTATCGCCGCTCACCATCTGTGTCGATTCCTCAAAATTGCGTAAAACCTCGCAGAGGTCTGACATCCATTCCCACTCCTCACTTCTGATTACAGGAAGTTGAACGGAGAGGCGACGACCGTGTAACAGCTGGTACTCCACTACTGCCCTCTGCTGCTCACAAAGCCGGGCCAACATGTGGAAGGTGGAGTTCCAGCGCGTGCTCACGTCACACAGCAGCCGGTGAGCTGGCAATTGTAAGCGCTGCTGCAGCTTCAACAGGCCGGCCGAAGCTGTAGATGACTTACGGAAATGTGCACACACGCGGCGCACCTTGGTCAAGAGATCATGCACATTGGGGTAGGTTTTTAGAAATCGCTGCACCACTAAATTAAATACATGCGCTAGGCATGGTACGTGTGTGAGCTTGCCGAGCTCCAAAGCCGCCACCAAGTTACGCCCATTATCACACACAACCATGCCTGGTTGCAGGTTGAGTGGCGAGAGCCACTGCTCGGTCTGGTGACTAATCCCCTGCAACAGCTCTGAGGCCGTGTGCTGTTTGTCCCCAAGGCAGATCAGCTTCAGCACGGCCTGTTGACGCTTCCCCACTGCAGTGCTACACTGCTTCCAGCTACTGGCTGATGGGGGAGTGGCGGTGTGTGTAGAGAATTCGGAGGTGGAAACGGAGGAGGAGGAGCCAATAACGTAGGTGCTGGTGGAAACCCTGATGGAGGTAGGGCCCGCAATCCTCGGCGTGGGTAGCACCCGTGCCATCCCAGGGTCCGAGTCGCTCCCAGCCTCCACGACATTCACCCAGTGTGCCGTCAGGGAAATGTAGCGTCCCTGGCCACAAGCACTTGTCCATGTGTCAGTCGTTAAGTGGACCTTCCCAGTAACTGCGTTGGTCAGGGCACGGGTGATGTTACGGGACACATGGTGGTGTAATGCGGGGATGGCACACCGGGAAAAGTAGTGGCGGCTGGGGACCGCGTACCGAGGGACAGCTGCTGCCATCAGGCTGCGGAAGGACTCAGTGTCCACAAGCCTAAATGGCAGCATTTCGATGGCCAGTAATTTTGAAAGGTGTGAGGTTAGTGCTATGGCCTGTGGGTGGGTGGCTGGGTACTTTCTCTTGCGCTCAAATGCCTGGGGTAACGACATTTGGACGCTGTGCTGGGACAGGGAAGTGGATGTGGTCGCTGATGGTGCTTCAGATGGTACAGGTGCAGGGCGGGAGGTATGCGGGCCTGCGCCTTCGACAGGCGATTGGCCGGCACCGAAAACAGGGGAAGAGGAGGCAGTGGTGTGGCCTGCAGACACAGATGGGCGATCCAGGCGTTCCTCCCACTTACTACGGTGCTTGGATGCCATGTGTCGGATCATGCTGGTGGTGGTGAGGTTTCTAGTGTTCATGCCTCGGCTCATTCTGGTGTGGCACAGGTTGCAAACTACAATTCTTTTGTCGTCCGCACTTTCCTTAAAAAAACGCCATACCGCGGAACACCTACCCCTTGGCAAGGTAGATTTACGCAAGGGGGTGCTCCGTGGAACATTTGCGGGCCGGTTTGGTGCGGTCCGCCTTCTTTCTGTAGCCACACCACTGCCTCTTCCAGCCTGTTGCGGTGCTGCAGATGGCTCACCCTCAGGACTGCTGTCATCGCTCGGCTCTACACCTTCCCAGGTGGGGTCAGTCACCTCATCGTCCACCAAGTCCTCCTCCACTTCCTCACTCTGATCATCCTCCTCAAGTCTTGATCCCACCACATACTCAGTCATTGACAACTGTATAACATTCTCCTCAACAAGGTCTTGAGACGGAAATAGTGGTTGATTTAATGGCAACTGTGTCTCATCATCATCATCATCATCATCCACTACTTCCTTTGACCTTAAATGCCGTTCACATCTGTCATCTTCTTGTGATTGGGTAGCCTCTAGAGGTTGTGAATCAGGGCACAAGATGTCATGTTCCTCTGCAAGCGTGCTTGGAGAGAGGGTCAAATGAAGGATTGGTGATGAGACGAGCTCATCACTATATCCCAGTGTGGGATCACTTCTTTGACCAGACCGTGTATGGTGGGAGGAAGGATGATCAGAGTGAGGATTATGTTGACCAGACTCTTGGCTACTGAGAGTGGACTTGGTGGAAGACAGGGTGGTGCTTAACCGACTGGAAGCAGTATCAGCTGTCATCCAACCGACCACCTGTTCGCACTGGTCGGACCTCGAGAGTGATGTCCTGCGACGCCCTGTGAAATCAGACATGAAGCTAGGTATGGTGGATGTCTTTCTTTCTTGTGCTCTGGCACCAGGCACAGTTTCTCCGCGTCCTGACCCGCGCCCTGAACTTTCAGGATCACGTCCACTTCCCCGTCCCTTTTTACCCGCCTTCTTCATCTTACACGATATATATGACTTTAATATATATGAGTTTGAAAACTTAACAGTATTTCTTACTATTCTGCAACTCTGCAGAGTACACAGAATAGGCTGCTAAACTGCGGTGACACACACTGAATGGAATAAGTGACTTTAATATTTGAGTTTGAAAAATTAACAGTATTTCTTACTATTCTGCAACTCTGCAGAGTACACAGAATAGGCTGCTAAACTGCGGTGACACACACTGAATGGAATATGTGACTTTAATATTTGAGTTTGAAAACTTAACAGTATTTCTTACTATTCTGCAACTCTGCAGAGTACACAGAATAGGCTGTTAAACGGCGTTGAAACACACTGAATGGAATATGTGACTTTAATATTTGAGTTTGAAAACTTAACAGTATTTCTTACTATTCTGCAACTCTGCAGAGTACACAGAATAGGCTGTTAAACGGCGTTGAAACACACTGAATGGAATATGTGACTTTAATATTTGAGTTTGAAAACTTAACAGTATTTCTTATAATTCTGGAACTGTACAGAGTACACAGAATAGGCTGTTAAACGGCGGTGAAAGACACTGAATGGAATATGTGACTTTAATATTTGAGTTTGAAAACTTAACAGTATTTCTTATAATTCTGCAACTCTGCAGAGTACACAGAATAGGCTGTTAAACGGCGTTGAAACACACTGAATGGAATATGTGACTTTAATATTTGAGTTTGAAAACTTAACAGTATTTCTTATAATTCTGGAACTGTACAGAGTACACAGAATAGGCTGTTAAACGGCGGTGAAAGACACTGAATGGAATATGTGACTTTAATATTTGAGTTTGAAAAATTAACAGTATTTCTTATAATTCTGGAACTGTACAGAGTACACAGAATAGGCTGTTAAACGGCGGTGAAAGACACTGAATGGAATATGTGACTTTAATATTTGAGTTTGAAAACTTAACAGTATTTCTTATAATTCTGGAACTGTACAGAGTACACAGAATAGGCTGTTAAACGGCGGTGAAAGACACTGAATGGAATATGTGACTTTAATATTTGAGTTTGAAAACTTAACAGTATTTCTTATAATTCTGGAACTGTACAGAGTACACAGAATAGGCTGTTAAACGGCGGTGAAAGACACTGAATGGAATATGTGACTTTAATATTTGAGTTTGAAAACTTAACAGTATTTCTTATAATTCTGCAACTGTACAGAGTACACAGAATAGGCTGTTAAACGGCGGTGAAAGACACTGAATGGAATATGTGACTTTAATATTTGAGTTTGAAAACTTAACAGTATTTCTTATAATTCTGCAACTCTGCAGAGTACACAGAATAGGCTGTTAAACGGCGGTGAAAGACACTGAATGGAATATGTGACTTTGATATTTTAGTTTGAAGACTTAACAGTATTTCTTCCTATTCTGCAACTCTGCACAGTACACAGAATGTGCTGCTACACTGCGGCGAAGCACACTGAATGGAATATGTGACTTTGATATTTTAGTTTGAAGACTTAACAGTATTTCTTCCTATTCTGCAACTCTGCACAGTACACAGAATGTGCTGCTAAACTGCGGCGAAGCACACTGAATGGAATATGTGACTTTGATATTTTAGTTTGAAGACTTAACAGTATTTCTTCCTATTCTGCAACTCTGCACAGTACACAGAATGTGCTGCTAAACTGCGGCGAAGCACACTGAATGGAATATGTGACTTTGATATTTTAGTTTGAAGACTTAACAGTATTTCTTCCTATTCTGCAACTCTGCACAGTACACAGAATGTGCTGCTACACTGCGGCGAAGCACACTGAATGGAATATGTGACTTTGATATTTTAGTTTGAAGACTTAACAGTATTTCTTCCTATTCTGCAACTCTGCACAGTACACAGAATGTGCTGCTAAACTGCGGCGAAGCACACTGAATGGAATATGTGACTTTGATATTTGAGTTTGAAGACTTAACAGTATTTCTTCCTATTCTGCAACTCTGCACAGTACACAGAATGTGCTGCTAAACTGCGGCGAAGCACACTGAATGGAATATGTGACTTTGATATTTTAGTTTGAAGACTTAACAGTATTTCTTCCTATTCTGCAACTCTGCACAGTACACAGAATGTGCTGCTAAACTGCGGCGAAGCACACTGAATGGAATATGTGACTTTGATATTTTAGTTTGAAGACTTAACAGTATTTCTTCCTATTCTGCAACTCTGCACAGTACACAGAATGTGCTGCTACACTGCGGCGAAGCACACTGAATGGAATATGTGACTTTGATATTTTAGTTTGAAGACTTAACAGTATTTCTTCCTATTCTGCAACTCTGCACAGTACACAGAATGTGCTGCTAAACTGCGGCGAAGCACACTGAATGGAATATGTGACTTTGATATTTGAGTTTGAAGACTTAACAGTATTTCTTCCTATTCTGCAACTCTGCACAGTACACAGAATGTGCTGCTAAACTGCGGCGAAGCACACTGAATGGAATATGTGACTTTGATATTTTAGTTTGAAGACTTAACAGTATTTCTTCCTATTCTGCAACTCTGCACAGTACTCAGAATGTGCTGCTAAACTGCGGCGACGCACACTGAATGGAATACGTGACTTTGATATTTTAGTTTGAAGACTTAACAGAATGTGCTCTAATCTGCAACTTTGCACACTAAACAGAATGTGCTCTAATCTGCAACTTTGCACACTAAACAGAATGTGCTCTAATCTGCAACTTTGCACACTAAACAGAATGTGCTCTAATCTGCAACTGTGCACACTAAACAGAATGTGCTCTAATCTGCAACTTTGCACACTAAACAGAATATATATATTTTTTTTTTTTTTTTTTGTTTTTTTCCCCCCACACCAAATAACCTGCTGCCCCCACACACAGTAGTCCTAAAAAGGACTTTTGGTTCTTTTTTTTTCACAATTTTTGTTTTTTTCCTCCCTACACTGCCTTTCCCTTCCTATCCTCAGCTCTCCCTGGCTCAGACTGAGCCGAACTCGATGGTCAGGTGCTATACAGCACCTGACCACGGGTTCTGGCCAGCCAATCAGTGTAATGCCAGCAGCCAACATGGCTGCTGGCATTACACCGATGTCAGAGCCTCCCTGCACGTTTATTGGCTGCGCAGCAGCCGCAAAACGTGCGGGGAGGAGACCCGAACATGGCGGGCGAGCACATGCGGTACTCGTACGAGTACCGCCATGTGCCGAGCAGAGCGATGCTCGAGCCGATCCGAGCATCGGCCGAGCATGCTCGCTCAACACTAATTACTATCCCTTTAACAAATTAGCAGTTGTAAATAAAATAATATAGTCTTGCTCTAAGTCATTTATTAAGTTACTTAAAGAGGTGTCAATAGATCTAAGCCCAGGTAGACTAGAACACTGAGGGTTTATGATGTGTGTAGATAGATATTTATATTAGTAATTAACTAGTAAAATATACTCCTTTCATTGTTTCATTTTAACTGTCCTTAAAGGGCTAGTAATACTTTGTTTTATCTTTATTTTATTTTGTAGGCATTAAAAAAACATGAAGAATGATATGTCTTATCTCTCAAACCTTTATGGTTTGAGAGATATTCACAAGCAAAGTTTCCCCTCCCGCCTCTTTTACCTAGTATAAGCCATCTCTTCTCAGATGTGTAATCCAGTCAATAGACCAGAAAGATAACAGCAGTGGACAATCTTCTTCCTATGAGAACAATGAAAGCCCTGCCCTCCTTGACAAGTTTTTCAGGTTTTTCCCTTATCTTTATTGAAGATTGTCCCTCTGTGCAGTCTACGAGGCACCTCCTTTCTGATCTGGCTGAACAGTGTTACATCAGTAAAAGGGGCGGGAGGGGGATCTTCAAAGGTTTTATGTTGATTAGCTGATATTGTTTACTGTAATGGAAAAAATAATGGATGAAAGCAAGGAAAAATCTCATAGTGTCGTATCTCAATATACATTTCTCCATAACAGATAAAGTGATAGGCACTTTTATTTTTACTTATTGATTGTTACTGGAGAATAGTCATATTGTATATATTATTTTTTCATCTTTTTTACATTTTTATATTGCAGCTGTTGACAACACCAGGTTCTTTGTCTAGAGAGAGGACATGGTCCCGGTACAGTACGGAAGTAAAATGAAAACGCTGGAGGGAGGCAGCTTAGGGGACTTTCTCTATCCAGTCTATTATGTAATGCATACAGAGCACTCAGTACACTATGTCCTGTATAAACTGTGTCAGTGGTGATCCTCAGGGATCATTCTTGACAAAAGTAATTTACCACTATACAAATAAGGTGTCTAACAGACCTCTCCAACTTCTGTCTATGAACATAGTTTGGATTGCATTGAACCGAGCCATGTATGTTTATTCTAAAGAATGGTGCTGGGGAAGAGAGTGGAAGTTCATTCTGTTCTTTGACTCCATAAAAATAAACACACACATGGCTAGGATAAGTGCAAGCTTAGGTGTATGTGTAGAGGGAAGACATAGTCATTTGTTTATGGGAAAGCTACCATCTTCCTGTGGATGTAGGAAAGTTACCGTCTTCCTAAAAATGGTTACAAGCTACAATCTACCTTTGGATAAAGATAAGTTAGCAACCTTTGGATGTGGGCAAGTTACTGTACTCCTTTGGATATAGGTAAGTCAAGAGCCACTAATTTGTCATATTTCTCAACTCTCTTTGATGCAGGCAGGTTACTTTCCTCATTTGGATGCATGCACGTTGCTGACCTCCACTGGATCGATGCAACTTATTGTCCATGTTTACATGCAGGAATGTTACTGTCTTCCTATGGATGCTGACAATTTAGATCCTCCTTTGGATGCACTCCAATGACAATTCTACTTTGGATGTAGATAAGTTACTGTCCTCTTTTGGATACAGGCATGCTACTGTCCTACATTGGATGCAGGCAAGTTACTGTCCACTTTTGCATACAAGCAAGTCACTGTCCCCCTCCGGATACACGAAAGTTACTGTCTTTCTTTAGATGCAGGAAAGTTACTGTCCTATGGATGCAGACACATGACTCTTCTACTTCGGATGCAGGAAATTACTGTTGTCCTTTGGATGCAGGCAAGTTATTGTATTTTGGATGCAGACAAGTTACAGTGCAGGGGAGGACTGGCAATTTATAGCCTAGGGGGCAAATACAATCAAGTGACCCATTTGTACTATCGTTCCAACCCATCCCCTTTTGTTAATATTAAAATTGGAATTTATGTTGTGAAGTAAGGCAAGCAATACCACAGAGCTAACAATGGAAATGGAGAAACACAAGTGATAACACAGAGCATACTGTTGAAATGGAGCTACACTAGTGATTCTACAGAGCTTTCAATTTAAGTAAAGCTACACTAGTGATACCACAGAGCTTACAAGGAAAATGGGTTATTCTACTAGTGTAACTCCATTTGGATTGTAGCTCTGTGGTATTATTTGTGTAGCTCCATTTCTTTTGTAAGCTCTGTAGTATCACTAGTGTAGATCCATTAAAAGCAGCAAGCGGAAGATTGAGTGAGTGAAGCAGTGGCCCAGTGGCCCAAACATATGAATGGCCTAGGGGGCAATTGCCCACCTGCCCCCCCAGGCCAGCACTCCCCTGTTACTGTCCTTTGGATTATGGCACGTTGCTGTACTTCGTGTGCAGGCAAGGCACTGTCCTCCTTTGGATGTAGGCAAGTCACTGTCCTCCTTTGGATGCAGGCAAGTCACTGTCCTCCTTTGGATGCAGGCAAGTCACTGTTCTCCTTTGGATGCAGGCAAGTCACTGTCCTCCTTTGGATGCAGGCAAGTCACTGTCCTCCTTTGGATGCAGGCAAGTCACTATCCTCTTTTGGATGCAGGCAAGCCACTGTCCCCCAGGAATACATGAAAGTTACTTTCCTCCTTTGGACGCAGGCAGGTTACTGTCCTTTGGATGGTGGAACATTACTGCACTTCTTTCGATGCAGACAAATAACTGCCCTGGTTTGGATGCAGGCAAGTCACTTCATAACTCTGGATACAGGCAAGTTACTGTCCTCCTTTGGATGCAGGCAAGGTACTGTACTTTGGATGCTGGTAAGTTACTGTCTTTGGATGCAGAAAAGTTACTGTCCTTTGGATGCAAGTATGTTACCATCCTCCACAGACACCGCATCTTGGACATAACAGACTGTTACTCTGGGTCACATAGTTGCAAGGAAACCAAATTCAGCTCCAGAATTAGCTCTCGGAGATGAAGAGAAACCAGATGCAACTCCAGAATTAGCTCTGGGAGACGAAGAGAAACCAGATGCAACTCCAGATTTAGCTCTGGGAGACGAAGAGAAACCAGATGCAACTCCAGATTTAGCTCTGGGAGATGCAGGGAAACTAGATGCAGCTCCAGAATCAGCTCCAGAATCTTGAGGTTTCTATAGCTCCACCTCAGCAGTGTCCTCCACCTGTTCCCTCTGATACAGCCACAGTCCTGCTATTCTAGAACCCCCAGAGCCTCAAGTTCAGCTTCTGGTACAAGTTCAATGGTAAGTAGGAGCTATATCGCTCCTTTTTTTACAACCCACCAAGTTCAACTTTTGCTCAAACAGAATGGACTTTGTTAATATTCAGACTGTTATCCCCTTGTTGACAGTATCTAATATATATACAATATATATACATACAAGCAGTATGATGACTTCCCTGATTATTGTTTATCATTGTCTAAAAGTTGTTGTTAGGTTGTCTTGGTAACAGTAGCACTCTGAATAGCCAGTTGTCTGCTGTCTGGTGCTCAGGGACCCCTGAATTCATTCTGCAATAAAACACCAAAAAACTTTGTGATCCTTAACTGCCAGCAGCGTGGCCATGCGGCCGGTCATTAATAGGTTAACTATAGTCTGTCTTTAGCTATAGTCTGTAACTTAACTATGGTATGAGCCATTAGGTGTAATCTGTGCCTTTAACTATAGTCTGTCTTTAGCTATAGTCTGTTCCGTAGCTATGGTCTATGAAGTACTCCCAGTCTTTATTCCAAGATCATGGGAAAGTGTCTGTAGAGTGCAGAAGTCAAAGTGATGATGTCAGTCCACTGTAATTATTTAATCCTTTGAATGTCACGATCTCTCCATTGGATTTTGAATCAATGTTTTCGAGATCTCTCTAGCACCCAAAGGGCTCACATGAAACAGTTATATTTTAATATTTTATTAGTGATATTGCAAAAGATCTTCAAGGTAAGGTATACCGCCTTTTTGCAGATTATATAAAGATCTGCAATAGGGTAGACATTCCAGGGGGAATAAGCCAAATGACAAATGATTTAGGTAAATTAGAAGAATGGACATGAGTGTGGCAGATGCAGTTTAACATTGATAAATGTAAAATAATGTACTTGGGACATAAAAATCCAATGGAAAAATATACTATTAAGGGTACTGTACTGTCAGAGATAACAGAGGAATGGGATTTGGGAGTAATTATCTCTAATGACTTAAAGGTAGGCACTCAATGTAATAAAGCGGTGGGGAATGCAAGCAGGGTGCTGGGTTGTATAGCTAGGGGCATAAGTAGCAGAAAAAGGGAAGTGGTCATGCCACTCTACAGATCTCTGGTTAGACCTCACCTAGAGTATTGTGTACAGTACTGGAGACCCCATCTCCAGAAGGATATAGATACTCTGGAGAGAATTCAGAGAAGGGCTACTAAAATGGTGACTGGTTTACAGGAAAAGAAATATCAGGATAGACTAAAGGATCTGAACATGTATAGCTTGGAGGAGAGAAGAGAGAAATGGGATATGATTGAAACATTCAAATATATGAAGGGATTCAACAAAGTGCAGGATGGAAGTATATATCAAAGGAGTAAAAATGTTAGGACAAAAGGCCATAGTCTAAAAATAGAGGGACACAGGTTTAGATGTAATGTAAGAAAGTTTTACTTCACTGAGAGGGTAGTAGATAAGTGGAATAGCCTACCACAGAAGTGGTAGAGGTTAATACAGTGACAGAATTTAAGCATGCATGGGATAGGCATAAGGACCAAATAAGGTTTGAGGTTTTTACTGTAGGAAAATGGGCAGACTAGATGGGCCGAAATGGTTCTTATCTGCCGTCAAATTCTATGTTTCTATATAGGGAAAACTGTTTAATGATTGATTAATAAAACTGCAAGAAGGACTGTGCTGTGCAAAACATCCCCTCTAACAGACACAACTAAACACAATGGCCAAAATGCACTAAAGTTTGATGAGGGGCCAGGATGGCAATGTTGCATCTGATCTGTGTCGAAGGCACATCCCCAGTGTGCACAAACGTGTCTTTCCCATCATATCCTCATCAATTCTTCACCAATCCCCAGACATTGCGATCAATCCTCCATGCCTTCAACAGGTTTACGATTTTGCACTGAATACATCGAAAATGGCTCATTTCCATATGGAAATACAGGTTAATGAGCCATTGTTGTATTCATGTGGGTCGGTTTATATGTTAATGTGGCTGTTCATAACATGCACTAAGCTCTGATTGCTGCCTCTGATGTCAATGTCCACATTCCCAACATCTCCTCCCTGAGGTTGGCAATATTGGAATGTCCCCGTAGCTTCCTATGCAGTAACTACCCTCAATCAATCATAAACATGGAGGGTTGTCGAACTGCTGGTGATGTGCAAGGGATGTGAAAGTGTTGTGTGAGGGATGCCCCAGGGCTGGCCCTTACATGGGTCCCCAAGGAATGCTATTTCATGTGCAGCATCTCCCCACTGCCCCACACTGATGACAGCTGGGACCACGTCACACGTGGAGACGCCGCGTAGAGCATGCTGGGGTTTTCTTCCTCTGTTCGGAGGCCAGTGAAATTTTAAAACTGTCGCCCAGACTGACGAAGAAAATCCCAGCATGCACCACGCATCGTCTCCGCATGTGACACGGTATCGGCTGTCATCAGTGAGGAGCAGTGGGGAGACTGAGTAAAAAGCAAGAGGAAGAGCCAGAAGGAGACGAGAGAGAGCGAAGGAGAAGAGAAAAAGGAAAGGGGGGAGAAAGAAGCACAAGGGGTGAAAAGAGTGGGGAAAAGAGGAACAAGGGGTGAAAAGAAGGGAAAAAAGAGGCATAAGGGGTGAAAAGAGTGGGGAAAAGAGGAACATGGGGTGAAAAGAAGGGAAAAAAGAGGCATAAGGGGTGAAAAGAGTGGGGAAAAGAGGAACATGGGGTGAAAAGAAGGGAAAAAAGGAGGCATAAGGGGTGAAAAAAGAGACACAAAGGGTGAAAAGAGGGGAAAAAGAGGCACAGGGGTGAAAAGAGGGGAAAAAAGAGGAACAAGGGGTGAAAAGAGTGGGGAAAAGAGGAACAAGGGGTGAAAAGAAGGGAAAAAAGAGGCATAAGGGGTGAAAAGAGTGGGGAAAAGAGGAACATGGGGTGAAAAGAAGGGAAAAAAGGAGGCATAAGGGGTGAAAAAAGAGACACAAAGGGTGAAAAGAGGGGAAAAAGAGGCACAGGGGTGAAAAGAGGGGAAAAAAGAGGAACAAGGGGTGAAAAAAGAGGCACAAGGGGTGAAAAGAGGGGAAAAAGAGGCACAAGGGGTGAAAAGAGGGAGAGAAAGAGGAACAAGGGGTGAAAAAAGAGGAGCAAGGGGTGAAAAGAAGGGAAAAAAGAGGCATAAGGGGTGAAAAAAGAGGCACAAAGGGTGAAAAGAGGGGAAAAAGAGGCACAGGGGTGAAAAGAGGGGGGAAAAGAGGAACAAGGGGTGAAAAAGAGGCACAAGGGGTGAAAAGAGGGGAAAAAGAGGAACAAGGGGTGAAAAAAGAGGCACAAGGGGTGAAAAAGAGGCACAAAAGGTGAAAAGAGGGGAAAAAAGAGGCACAAGGGGTAAAAAGAAGGAGAGAAAGAGGAACAAGGGGTGAAAAAAGAGGCACAAGGGGTGAAAAGAGGGGGAAAAAGAGGCAGAAGGAGTGAAAAAAGAGGCTCAAGGGGTGGAAAAAGAGGCACAATGGGTTAAAAAGTTAAGGGGGAGAAAGAGGTAGAAGTGGTGTAAAAAGGTAAGGGGGGAGAAAGAGGTACAAGGGGTGTAAACAAAAAACAATACAGTTGTATGTGGTTTTAGGGGCAGGAGAGGGGTTAATATAATTAAGGATGTGGCATGTTTTGGTGGACGTGGTTTTGATGTGTGGAGGGGGGGCAGCATTTCATTCTTGGACCCAGGCAGCACAATGTTTTGGGATGCCCTCCCCTACACCAGCAGTAGACAACATGAAGTCTGAGAACATCCTCTCTGCTGCCCCATTTGCTCAGTGGGAGAGGATCCTCTCAGGCTTCAGCACCACAAACAGCATCACTCCATCAACCCTTTGATTGCCACTGTGATGTGCATTGTACACCCATGTGGCACTCAAAGCGTTAGAAAAGTACAGTATACCAACCGATACACAAAAATCCTCTCCCCCCTTGCACATATCAAAGATGAAGTGGCCTGGGTCTGGTGGAGGGTCTACTGCTGACTAATCACCAGTGATTAACACATATATGCACTTGGCATCTAAGTGCCCAGATCAGGGGTGAACTGAGACACAAGACAGAGGAGATCTGGAGTGCTAAGACCTCAGTAAAGTGCTAGGATTTCACTCTGCCACCCCTCCCCCACCTGGGTAGGGTTGCCACCCAGCCGGTATTTTACCGGCAGGCTGGTAAAAAATTGGCTTCTTTCCAATGTTAAGTCTATGGAGGGAATGCCTTGGTCGGTATTTTTTTGAAGAAAAGGTGGCAACCCTACACCTGGGGATGCACAGGGGATGATAAAGGAAGAAAAGGCTATGTATGGAGGCAAAAGGGACAGAGGACAGATGACAATCGCAGAGAAAAAGCAGTAAATGACAGTGATGGAAATGTATGAATCTGCTATGGTAGCTCATTTTCTGCACTTGTATTTAGCTTTCACACCTCCCAAGTGACCCTCTTTAGGAAATATTAGGGGTCCATACCTCCCAAGTATTCCTCTTTAAGAGATATTAGGGGTCCATACATCCCAAGTGTCCCTCTTTAGGAGATATTAGGGGTCCATTAATCCCAACTGTCCCTCTTTAGGCGATATTAGAGGTCCATATTTCCAGGTGTCCCTCTTTAGGAGATATTAAGGGTGCATGCATCCCAAGTGTTACTCTTTAGGAGGGACAGTTCCTCTTTGAGACCAAAATACCTCTGTCCCTCTTTCCCACCTTGGTGTCCCAGTGTTTAGGAGATCAGACTGTGTCGTGTGTATATATACGGGTATCACCCTGGTGTCCCTGTGTTTAGGAGATCAGACTGTGTGGTGTGTATATAAGTGTATCACCCTGGTGTCCCTGTGTTTAGGAGATCAGACTGTGTGGTGTGTATATATGTGTATCACCCTGTCGTCCCTGTGTTTAGGAGATCAGACTGTGTGGTGTGTATATAAGTGTATCTCCCTGGTGTCCCTGTGTTTAGGAGATCAGACTGTATGTTGTGTATATAAGTGTATCTGTCCCTGTGTTTAGGAGATCAGACTGTGTGGTGTGTATATAAGTGTATCACCCTGGTGTCCCTGTGTTTAGGAGATCAGACTGTGTCGTGTGTATATATACGGGTATCACCCTGGTGTCCCTGTGTTTAGGAGATCAGACTGTGTGGTGTGTATATAAGTGTATCACCCTGGTGTCCCTGTGTTTAGGAGATCAGACTGTGTGGTGTGTATATATGTGTATCACCCTGGCGTCCCTGTGTTTAGGAGATCAGACTGTGTGGTGTGTATATAAGTGTATCTCCCTGGTGTCCCTGTGTTTAGGAGATCAGACTGTGTGGTGTGTATATAAGTGTATCACCCTGGTGTCCCTGTGTTTAGGAGATCAGACTGTGTGGTGTGTATATATGTGTATCACCCTGGTGTCCCTGTGTTTAGGAGATCAGACTGTGTGGTGTGTATATAAGTGTATCACCCTGGTGTCCCTGTGATTAGGAGATCAGACTGTGCGGTGTGTGTATAAGTGTATCACCCTGGTGTCTCTGTGTTTAGGAGACCAGACTGTGTGGTGTGTATATAAGTGTATCACTTTTGTGTCCCTGTGTTTAGGAGATCAGACTGTGTGGTGTATATATGTGTATCACCCTGGCGTCCCTGTGATTAGGAGATCACACTGTGTGGTGTGTATAAAAGTGTATCACCCTGGTGTCTCTGTGTTTAGGAGATCAAACTGTGTGATGTGTATATAAGTGTATCACCCTGGTGTCCCCGTGTTTAGGAGATCACACTGTGTGGTGTGTATATAAGTGTATCACCCTGGTGTCCCTGTGTTTAGGAGATCAGACTGTGTGGTGTGTGTATTAGTGTATCACCCTGGTGTCCCAGTGTTTAGGAGATCAGATTGTCCGGTGTGTGTGTATAAGTATATCACCCTGGTGTCCCTGTATTTAGGAGATCAGACTGTGTGGTATGTATATAAGTGTATCACCCTGGTGTCCCTGTGTTTGGAAGATCAGACTGTGTGGTGTATATATAAGTGTATCACCCTGGTATACCTGTGTTTAGGAGACCAGACTATGTGGTGTGTATATAAGTGTATCACCCTGGTGTCCCTGTGTTTAGGAGATCAGACTATGTGGTGTCTATATAAGTGTATCACCCTGGTGTCCCTGTGTTTAGGAGATCAGACTGTGTGGTATGTATAGAAGTGTATCACCCTGGTGTCCCTGTGTGTAGGATATCAGACTGTGTGGTGTGTATAGAAGTGTATCACCCTGGTGTCCCTGTGTTTAGGAGATCAGATTGTGTGGTGTGTGTATAAGTGTATCACCCTGGTATCCCTGTGTTTAGTAGATCAGACTGTGTGGTGTGTATATAAGTGTATCATATTGCTCCACAGCAATAAAACTCACATTAATGTTTGTTTAACCTTCATGTGTTTATAAATTAGTCTGTGTAAATAAAATAATTTGGTCTTTATCTAAATCATTTATTCAGTTACACTAAGAGGTGTCAATAGGGCATGAAATAACATAAAAGGCGCTCAAAGGGTTAAAGTGTAAAAAACACAGTCAAGGATGACAACAATAACAAATAAAAATAATCTGAATTTACATATTATACATTGCAGGATATGCAGTATCAAAAAGGAGGTTGCCTGTCACTTTAAATCTATGATTTGGGGCTGTGTAAGTGTTTTTCTAAATTAAACATATTACTGTTATAGAATGTTAAAAGGCAGGAAACCAGTTGATACACATCAATCATGTAGACACATCTATGATGTCAGATGGTCTCCGGTTCCCAGGGAATATGGCTATCTCAGCCTTAATGCTGTATCTCATTTCACAAAATCCCAGTAGTAAAAAGGGTGGATGGTTTCCATAGCGAAAAGGGATCTCTGATGCATATCCATTCACCCACTGTCCTTGTGCATATTCTTTGGACAGGACAGAATTTCCTAATTTATATTAGAAGGGCTGATAACTGGCTAGCACAGGCTTAGACATGCCTATGCATGGAGATGCACTCCAGCTGTTGGAAACTACAACTCCCATAAACCCCGAAACAGTTTCTGGGCTATGACCCCTCAGTGGTTCTGCACATGCCCATTAAGAGATGTGGGTATCACCAGATACTGCTCTGGTCTGTAGACAATAAATCTCCATAGGATGGTGTAGCAACAGCGCCACTGTAAAATTTTCAGGCCACTGTGATATTGCAACCAAAAAATTCAAGTTTGAGCTGTTATAATTTTTTAATAAAATATCTCTCAGTAGTGGGAGTACCCTTGTTTTACTCAAGGGGATAAACCCTACAACAGATATTATTTTTTACATTTTAAAGGAGCAGTAAACTTTTTTTATGAAAACATGTATTTTATAGATCTTTTCCTGCTGAATAAAATAAGAGCACTCCCACTGCTGTCAGATTTTTTATTCAAAACTTATAGCAGTTCAAATAACCAGGAAGTGAATTTACTGTGTTTACTTCCTGATAGTTCTAACTGACAGGAAGTGACAGGCAGTTTCTATCACATTCTATGGAGAACTGTTATGTCTCTGACTTTTCTGACTTTCCTCTCCATTAGAATCTAACAGGAAATTTAATTAGAATTTGACCACTAGAGGGCACTGGTAATGTAAAAAAACATGGGTTTAAACTGTAATAACTCTGAAAATATAAATCTCTCGACAGTGGGAGTACCTTTATTTTACTCAGTAGGAAAATCCCTACGATATATATTTTTTCATAAAAAAAGTTTACTGCTCCTTTAAGTATTACTACCCCTTTAACATACAACTGTTCTGCTGCAAAGAGTAGTTGATTGTATCTGTTTTGTCTATCAACCACAAGGTTGATACCATATAGAGAGCAATATCCAATCATATTCTTTTTTTGTGCAGTAGCACAGCATAGCATCAACTGTCCTAATTGGGACAGTCCATATTTTGGGATAAAATTCTGGGTTATCTACTCTATGTTACAGTTTCTATTGATGATAGAGTGGTCTTTAAAGCATTGCTTCAATGTCAATTTAATTCATTGGGAATTTTAGAAATTGTATTTATATGTAGTACATCAGCCTCTGTGAGTGTAAGCTGGGACATAGAGTAGATAGCTCTTCCCTTTGATTTGTATGTCCATCAACTGGACCATGACATCAGTGTGTGCAATGATAGGCTGGTGGCCACAATCCAATCAGAGGCAGTACCTGATGGCGCAGTCATCTGGTGGAATGAGTCTGCCAGCCAATCATGGATGTCTGTGAATTAAAACATCAGGAAAAGTTCCTAGCTCCAGCAGTTAAAGGGATGGTAATATTTAAGATGTAAAAAAATATATGTTGTAGGGTTTATGTCCCCGAATAAAACAAGGGTACACCCACCGGTGAGAGATATTTTATTAAAAAATGATAACAGCTGAAACTTGAATTTTTAGGTGCAATATCACAGTGACGCCGTTGCTACACCATCCCATGGAGATTTATGGTCTACGGACCAGAGCTGTCCATAGGATGGTGTAGCAACAGCGCCACTTAAATTTTCAGGCCGCTTTGATATTGCACCTAAAAATTAAAGTTTGGACTGTTATAACTTTTTAATAAAATATCTCTCAGCAGTGGGAGTACCCTTGTTGTACTCAGGGGGATAAACCCTACAACATTTATTTTTTTACTTTTTAAGTATTACTGTCCCTTTAAGTGATGGGTGGCATGGGATGTGAACAGAACACTGGCAAGTTTCAGAATAACTAACTCCATTTTGCCTTTTTACATAAGGCCCATAGTTTATACCCTTCAACATTTCACAATACAAAAAAGTACTCTCACAGCTGAGTATGATTATTATTTATAGATTTATTTATAGAATGTTCTATACTTGTACATACACATATGACATCTTATATATTCATAAATAGAATAAGGCGATTTTCGAAACATGACACAATATTTTCCCGTCCTGTAAATTAAATCTCATTATTGTGTATGTTGTTTTATCACTCCTGTGCCTGAGATTCTCTTAGTAATCTGCAGAATGAACCCACCAAGCCTCCCATTTCCTTTTGCGTCAAAAAATGTACAAAATTATCATGATGTTTTATACGGTAACAGTAGCACAAGAACAATACTGCACACACTAAAAAGGTGCAGTTAGAGTACTCCAATATTTTATCATCTGTAAATGTAAAATGTATGTATGGTTTATTATTTAGAGTTATGAAATGCTTATAATCATAATTATTTTACTGCCCTATGAACAGCATCAGCTCATTTCTTTACTTCCTGTCTACATAAAGTGAGCTTGTCTGGCTGCAAGTGATGATGCCTACGATTCCCCTTCCAGTACACAATAACAACAGAGATGTCAACAGCAGTGGTGTAATGATAGGGGTCGTAGGGGTCGCACCTGCGACCGGGCCCTTGCACTCCAAGGGCCCGGCCTCCCCCTGCGACCCCACAGCCTGGCGCCCGCAATCTCCCGCTGGCGCTCTAGTAATGCAGAGCGCTGGGAGATGATGTCATCTGCATTACTTTGCATTACTAAGAGGACCACGTGGGAGCTCCAGGTAGTAGATGGGGCATTGTGGAGGGAGTCAATGTGGTGGGGAGGGGGGCCCGTGGCACTTCTTGTACCAGGGCCCGGAGGCTTCTAGTTACGCCTCTGGTCAACAGCACTCAGTGTTAAGAGTAATGCAGATGTTTATTTATTAACCGCCTTGGACTTGTGACCATCAACATGTCTTCCATGTGGACTTTATTAAAAGTATTATTTTTTATTCTTTTATTATATAGCACCAACTAATTCTGCAGCTCTGTACAATTGGGAATAGACATACAGAGATATTAAATAGTACAATCAAATGTGGAGAACAGAAGGATCGGAAGACTCTGCTCATTACATACTACTGTATATTTATTCATCTTGGTAAAGTCCAGACATGAACCAAACTTTGCTGATAACATGCATAACTGGGAATTCTAATGTTTGACCCTGAGACTCAGGATTTTGACTCAGAGTACAGGGCCAAATTCTCAGGGTGAGATGGTCCAATGATCTGCACCATTTAACAGCTTCATTTGTGCCATTTACTCCAGGAATACAGAGGTAGAGGCCCTGCTTGTCTTGTGTGTCTTTAAGCAGTGATATCACTAAGTTGTTGCCTGTCAGTGTTTCCTCTGGGACTGATTGGGACAACTCCTGAGTAGAGCAAGCAGGGACCTATAGACGAGAATCTGTATCAGTGGTGGACAACCTGAGACCATCCAGCTGTTCAGGACTACAATTCCCATCATCACCAGGCAGTGGCTGGCTGGGGATTATGGAAATAGTAGTCTTGAAAAGCTGAAAGGCCTAAGGTTTCCCATCACTGATCATTCTTATGGAAAACTTTAAGGGGTAATATTTTCAATATCTCAAGGTCATCTAAGTTCTCAGGTGTGGTTACATGTCCATGGTGGTGGATAACAGATATCTGCATTACTTTTAACCTAGGGGCAAACCCAAGAGATTTTCCAAGAAAACAAATATGCCTAAAACTGGTTTTGTGGAATTATTTACCCAGGGCCCATAGCAGTTTAATTTGCATAAGCCAATCATTATCAACCTGCATTCCTCCAACTGATGTTGAACTACAATTGCCTTCATCTGCAGCTGACTGAGTATGATGGAAATTGTACTACTACAACAGTTTGAGGGAAGGTTTTCCCGCACCCATATAGTCATATACCACACAGGAGCAAATATTTATCATGTCATAGGGATAGGGTATGATCCATCAATAAAAACAGACACATCTATTGGTGGGGATAACAGACCAGAGCTTTATTTAACATTTTATTCACATTATGTTAATTTACTTACTCAAACACCACAATACCAATGAACAATAACCAATACTCTTTAATTAAACTGACAGTCCTTGCCAATCCATTTCCCTTGAAACCAAGCATGGCCAAATTGTACGGGCTCATGTTAAAATTCCCACCTTCTTCAGCACTACCGTTGATCCCAACATTCCTCAGCACTTACAGCTGATTCCCCCATTTTCAGCACTTACAGCTGATTCCCCCATTTTTAGCACTTACAGCTGATTCCCAATAAATTACCCCATTGGCCATCCACTTTAGGTCCAATAGGTAACTTCACCTCCCGCGACCTAAGTCCGGGGCAAACTCTCAAAGGGCTTCCACCCGAGGATAAAATCCCTTAACCCCTTAACAACATATGACTTACCAGGTACGTCCCGCAAAAACTGTCACTTAGTGACAGAGGACGTACCTGGTAAGTCACGGAAGTCCGCGTCTCCGTGCGGCTGCACGCAGCTCGGAGACTCAGGACTTCTTTGACAAAAAAAAAAAAATGTTAGGCGGGCGTTAACGTGACAGCCGCGTACGAACGCGGCTGTCACTAAGGGGTTAACTTACCACCTCATTTATCAATCTCTGAAAACCATGCAAGGACTATCCGCCAAGCAGAAAAGACACAACCACACCCTCAGAAAAAAGGGGCGGGCGGGCGAGCGGGACACTTCCTCTGTCCTTTCTTCTTTCACACAAAAGCCCACTTCCTGTCTCTAGCACCTTTTAAACCCTTTACCTCTTGCTCCTCCCTAACACACACACACACACTTCCTTCCTGAATCAACCCTCCCCATGATATGCTTCCCCTCCGCTAACCTGCAGTCCACTCCGGGGAATTTCTTGTTTTGTGTCTATCTGATTTGAAAAGAACAACTGGGGGTTATATATGGAACCCCCCTCTGTTTGTCCTTGTAACTCAGCGTGTTGTTGAGGTTTCTATAATGATAATTGTCGTTGCCCTCCAAAGAGGGAAATGTTGTTGCTGTAACCCTTCTCTCAGCCTAAGTTTGACGTGCCTGTCATATCCTTACCCAAACTGTATCAGTAAACAAAATGCTTTGAGCCCTTATCTTCCCTGCTGAGCTCTGGCAGATAAAGTGCTCTTACACATTACTCTGGAATCCCCAGCCTTTTATAGACATGCCCTCACCAGTTCTACTTCTTGTTCCTACGAAAAATATATCTGTTAGGAAGAATACTTCCAAATGACTGATTTGTGTTTATTGTGAGGGTGGAGTTTTCTTGGAAATATTACTTGTACAACTCACATACTTAAGCACAGGAGTGTGTACAGAGGTGTAACTAGAAGCCTCCTGGGCCCTGGTGCAAGAAGTGCCACGGGCCCCTCCACCACATTGGCCTCCCTTGACCCCCTCCATGATGCCCCTCAATCTTCACAATGCCCCCATCTCTTACCACCCTGGAGCTCCTGCGTGGTCCTCTTAGTAATGCAGAGCGCTGGGTGATGATGTCATCTCCCAGTGCTCTGCATTACTAGAGCGCTGGAGGAAGATTGCAGGCGCCAGGCGGAGGGGTCGCAGGGGGCGGCCGGGCTCCTGGAGTGATGGGCCTGGTCGCAGGAGCGACCCCCTCGACCCCTATAGTTATGCCACTGAGTGTGTAAAACAAAAACAATAGAGTCATCAAGGGAAGCAGGCTTGTTGTTAGATGTATTCATCAAAATATATCTAAAGAAGCAGCATGTGAAGGTAGATAAGGAACGGTTCGGATTATGTGCCCTGCCCATTTTTCTTTGTGCTATAGAAAATAATTGTTTTGTTATGTTCAACAAGAGCAAACAGACATGGGGCTTCTAGAGAATGACAAAGCTCTAGCAACATGGTAATAAGATCATTTTATTTTGAATATATATACCCATGCAAAGGGTATATATATGCTGCTGATCACTGAGAAAAAGCAAAAACATAATAAACTCAGGATCTTTTCTTCCACAAGAAGTGACTGGCAAGTCACGAAACGCAGACGGTCACAGCTAAATTAATCGTTTTGTAAATATTAATGTATGCCTTTCAAATAAATACTAAGATTCATGCAGAGTTCCTGTAATAGTACACATATGTTAGGGATTATTGGTGTATATTAGAAGCCGTACAGCTAGACTCCTGAGGGATGCACAAGACTCTGCTTGCAAGATGATGACAACAATTACAGCAGAATGTATCTGGAGAATAGCTGTACGTAGAATGTAGAACGAGGAGCTATCATTGATGTTAATACTATACTTAGAGGTGTTATTGAGATTTGAGTTTTTGACTGTCAAAGGATGACTGTCTCTGCCTTAGAGAGAACACTGCTCCATATTTCATCAACATACAGCCACTCTGGTTAGGCCTACAGAGTACTTCAATAAAATGGTTGCTAAATGGACATGACCATAGCTGGGAACCTGCCGGATTTCACCCAGAGACTCCGGATTTAGAGCAGTGTCTCCTGGCCTCCAGGTGAAACCTTAAATTCTCCGGGCATTTACAGTATGTGCGCATTTGCTGCTCCTGCCTGCGCATATTTCATAATTTACATCAATTTCATCAGAGCCTTGCTCTGGCATTGCGGTCCGCGGACAACTTGCGACCTGTGTCATGTGATCATGATGCTGCATGCCTGGTGTCAGGGCAAGAGGAGAGTGAGAAGCAGCGGGAGCGCAGAACCTGTACTGCCCTGGTCACAGTGTTGTTAGTAAATTCTTTTTACTTCATTCTGTCACGGTGGTGTGATAGATGGGAATGAAGTTAAATGCTGCTTTAACCCTTTGAGTCCCAGAGCGTTGCGTACCCCTCTGGCACTCAAAGGGTTAAATATGGTACTTTTTCCTTTTTTTTTTCTCAACCTCCGGGTGACCTATTACTAAAGGTTCCCAGGTATGTACATGAGGTTTGGTATATGGAATTGTCATCACAGATAGCCATGAGGGGTAGTACTGGTAGCAAGTAACCATCTTGCTGTTCCAAACTACGTAACACATGAGAAGCTTTGCATTGATCCCTTCCCTTGTGTTCAATTATTCGGCGCTATACACGTTGTAGTGAACGGTAGCTACAGTGGGGGAGATAAGACAAATAAACGGAACAATCACAAACTCCTGTTCTCCCTATTACTGAGCAGTTAATTAAATGTATAGGGTATTCCTGTATTAATTAATCTTCACGAGTTACCTCTTATCTGATGTGGATACAAAAAAGTGGTGAATTGTGTAACATGCTGTGTGATCATAGCCAGACAGGCTTAACGCCATAAAAATACGATTTTTTGATTGAAGACTATTGGCGCAATGCAAGAAACGTTCTCATTGGATAAAGGCATTTTTGTGCGCAGATAGATTTTGCGCATATTCTAATCCAGGAAGCTAAATACCGAACACCTCTTGAATTGCGCATGAAAATTTCCATTTTACGACAACAGTACACAGACGTATAAATTCATTTGCAATAGCAGTTCTTGCATTAGGCGCTTTCGCTATTCCACTCACACAGATTCGTTAATCTTAGCCACGCCCACAAAAAATATACGCAGCCATTCGCTAATCTTGAATTTTCATGCACAATTCAACAAAATCATGCGCAAACCTATTCCCTAGTGGTTTTCACATGTGAAATAGCGATTGCGCACGTTTCCTGCATCGCGCCATATTTCACTCAGTCACCATCACTTATTGAAATAGCGTAAGTGACTTGTCACGGTGGTCATCGAGCGCCAACTGAGTGATTGAGTTAATGTAACTATAGCACACAATTATTTTATCTCTATTCATCTAAGAGGTCGGAATGTGATTTCTCCGTTAGCACAGACATTAAAGGGATAGTAATACTTAGTTTTATCTTTATTTTATTTTGTAGGCATTAAAAAAACATGAAGAATGATATAAGTCTTATCTCTCAAACTTTTATGGTTTGAGAGATATTCACAAGCAAAGTTTCCCCTCCCGCCACTTTTACCTAGTGTAAGCCATCTCTTCTCAGATGTGGAATCCAGTCCATAGACCAGACAGATCACAGCAGGGGACAATCTTCTTCCTATGAAAACAGTGAAAGCCCTGCCCCCCTTGACAAGTTTTTCAGGTTTTTCCCTTATCTTAATTGAAGATTGTCCCTCTCTGCAATCTGCCTGGGCTCCTCCCTTCTGATCTAGCTGAGCAGTGTTACATCAGTAAAAGGGGCGGGAGGGGGATACTTTGTCATTGAATTACTCTGGATCTACAACTCTGACAGAATTGAAATAACACTCTCCAAAGTCCAAACACTATGATGATTAATTAGAGCTGCTTTTATTATGAAACAATACTATCCCTTTAAGATACATAAAATAAGTATCTACCGACCAATACTAATGGTAACCAATACTACAGCAATAATCATGGGGTTAGTTTAGTTTTATTTACTTGGATTAGATGCCTCTCCAACAAGGACACTTATTTCTTGATTTTATTATTATCCCAATTTGAAACTGGTGCACTTGTGAGTCTTTTAATACATTAATTAATAAAGGTGAAGTGTTAAATAATTCCTATCCTTGCTATAACTAAGAATAGAATATCGAACTGGTCTCCTGTGGGAAATATGAGGTTGTTGCATTTTTTCTTTCAATAATTTGTATATGTTTGAGACTTGTGGGGTTCGCCATATTAAAAGTTGTACTCAAAAATTTCCTCTATATTTTGTTTAGTGTTGAATTTCTGGTATATCAAGCAGAAATAAGATGCAGCCATCCCAAATATGAAATAGATGCTGGCATTCCATAAAAAAACATATGCAGGCATTCTATTTTTCTATTGAATAATTATGCCGGCATCCCAGGGGTTAAGTAGATGCTGCTGCCAGTGGCGGCGGCAGGAATTCAGAGTAAAACACATAGCCCCCTACATACCTCTCGTGCTGCTGCCTGAGCAATAATCAGGGAAATCTGAACAGAGACTGGCTTTTATGACCAGTCTCTGTTCAAAATGGTTCCCATGCTACAATCAGATGGGATGTGTGCTTAAACACCTCCCAGCCAATCAGCTGCTAGTGGGGGGATGACAAAGCCTTCTAGAAGCTGACTGGCACATCCCAGCCAGTTGTAACGTAGGAACCATTTTGACCAGAGACTGGCCAGCCTCCGTTCAAATTTCCTTAATTATGGCTCGGGTAATGGCCCGAGAGAAATGAAGGTGGTGGTGAGGGGTGCTTTACTCTACCTTCCTGCCGCTGAGCGACAACAGTGCCTACTTTACCCTTGGGATGCCAGGATAATTTTTCAATATGGAATGTCTGCATTAGTTTTGTTTTATGGAATGCCAGCATCAATTTCATATTTAGGATGGCTGCATCTTATTTATACTTGATATGTCAGCCAAACTGGGTTTGTGTACATTAGGGAAGAGACATCTAAGGGGTGATATGATTACCATTTACACATATATATTAGAGGTCAATACAAGGAACTATCCAAGCAACTATTTTTACTTAAAGATGTGAGGCATACCTCCCAACATCTCAAATGGCCAAAAGAGGGACACTTTTTTTTTAACCCTTTAATGACCAGACGATCAAGCACTTAAGGACCATGGACCATTTTTTTTTCTCAGAATCTGATTCAGGGCTCCCCGGACGTCTTGCAGCCGCGTGGGGAACCCTGAATTCCATGACGGTCCTGGAACGTCAAGGGTCCTTATGGCTCCCCAACACATAAGTTACCAGGACCGTCAAGGATCCTTAAGGGGTTAAGGTGGTGTTGTTAGGGGCTTGGTCAGTGGGCGGAGTATTAGCAAGAGTTTTTTTCATGACTTACTGACACCTATTCATGTAACTGAATAAATAATTTAGAGCAGAAGTGTTTTATTTACACAAACTAAATTATAAACTCACACTATAGTTTAAACAAACATTAATGTGAGTTTTATTGCTGCAGAGCAGATTAGGATCTCAAAAAGGGACTGTCCATTTGAAATTGCGATACTTAGGAGATATGCTCTGGCACTCAATGGGTTAACTGTAAAGAAATGTCTCAAATCCGTTGCGCTGTGGAGATGTGCAGTGCACTAGCATCCTAGGAGTTAACATTTATCAGTCAGCAGAATGGCACAAAAAATGTACTTTTCTTAACCCACTGTCAATGAGTTGAGAAGATAAATAGGTATGTTTTTGGTTGCCCCTTTGCTGACTGTTAAATGTTAACTCCTAGGGTGCTAGTGCACATTTCCTGCAAAGAGTTAACCCACTGAGGACCAGAGGGGTGGGCAAGGCATAGTTGTTGCACACCCATGGTCTCCAAGACGTTAAAAATAAGTATTTATACAGACAAAATGAAATATAGGCAGACAATAAAGATATCCATCCAGGCAAAGTCAGCATCAACTAGGGCTCCATACTTTGAGTGGAGCCATTGTGACAAATCACCCCTCCATGGTAAGTTGTGGGTCATTTTTCCATGATGTGGGATATAAGGAAGAGCACAACCCTCCCCTGGCATTCACTGTATTCCAACTCACGCGATAGATGAATCATGTCTCAGACTCTAGAGTACCTCTGACCAGATAACTGCTAAGGAAGTTGAGTGCAATATCTCAGTGCCACCGAAGGTGTCTGCAAGCGCAGCCTCTGTGCTACCGAGGAGGAGGATGCATTCAGGAGGCACCAAGGGTGGATTCCAATACACGCTGCATGTGAGCGCAAATTATTAAAGGGATAGTAATACTTAAAATGTAAAAAAAAATATGTTGTAGGGTTTATCCCCCAGAGTAAAACAAGAGTACTCTCACTGCTGAAAGGTGTTTTATTCAAAAGTTATTAATTTTCAAAGTTGAATTTTTTAGGTGCAATATCACAGTGGCCTGAAATTGTACAGTGGTGCTGTTGCTACACGATCCTATGGACAGCTCTGGTCAATTGACCATAAATCTCCATAGGATGGTGTAGCAACAGCGCCACTGTACAATTTCAGGCCATTGTGATATTGCACCTAAAAAATTCAACTTTGAAAATTAATAACTTTTGAATGAAACACCTTTCAGCAGTGGGAGTACTCTTGTTTTACTCTGGGGGATAAACCCTACAACATATTTTTACATTTTAAGTATTACTATCCCTTTAAGAGGGATGCGCATGCCCAGTTCATTTTTCAATGTCTGGCTCACTGCTCTGCTTGACTTACGCGGATGAGAGGGAAGCAGTGTGTTTGACTTGAATGAAGCAGCCGGGCATAAATCTGGGAAGCGGGGCACAAGACTGGGAAGCAGGACATATTGATAATAAGGCAGTACAGCGGGATTGGGCCCTAAAAATGGGGCTGTCCCATGTAAATCGGGACAGTTGGCAACTATGGGTGAGAAAAGAACAAAAGGTGATCCATTAAGACTAGAGGTAAGGCGCTTTCGACTTAAACAAAGGTAGGATTTTTTTTTACGGTAAGGACACAGTTTTAATGTTACAGTTTTACTGTAACTGCTTTCAAAAAAAGCAATGGATACCTATCTAGCACAGGACGATAGTGATAATTATGACAGTTGGCTTTAAAGCAGATAGGATGTTGATCCAGGGAAATCTCTTACTGTCATTTTAAGTCTGGAAGGATTTTTTTTACCCATTTGAAGCTTAATTTGAAATGGCTTCAGTGTTTTTTTTGGGGGGGGGGTTGCCTTCCTCTGGATCAACAGGGTTGATTTGTCATGGGCTGGACTTGATGGATGCATGTCTTTTTTCAGCCTCACCAACTGTTACTATGTTAGTATGCACTGCAGCAATCATGTATCTGTAGCACATACCCTGAAGTGCAGCCACTGGCATTAGAGACCAGAGAAGCTGTGTTAGCGTAATCGTCCATAAACCCAATAATTTCTGTTTTTTTGGGTGTTTTTGAAATAGGGACACTGATTTTGGGCAGTTTCTAATGAGGGGCATTGATATGCAAGTAACTGACACCAGCACACCCTTGCACAAGGTCAGAGTTCCGTACAGTTTTGTTTTTCTTTGGCATCAGGTAATGATTTTGCTGAGATACTTACTTTTTTCTGGGCAAAGTTTAAACAGCACAGTTGAAGTGCAGAGCACCTTCTGTATTTTGACCCAGTGGCCTTGATTTCACCCCCTAGCCCTCTGCTGCTCTAAGGCAACTGTTTCTTTTCTAGTGCTGGATTCATACACACCAAAGGACCATAAACACAAAGCTAAAGGGAGAAATTATGGAACAAGCCGAACTGACCAAAGTTAAAGGGATAGTAATGTTCCACAATAAAAGAAGCTTCAATTATTCTTCATAGTATTTGGGCCATGGAAAGTGTTATTTCAATACTTACAGAGTTGTAGTACAAGAGTAATTGAATGATAAAGTATCCCCCCTACTACCCATTTTACTGATAAAACACTGCTCACCTCAGAACAGCAAGACTGTCCGGATGGATCGCAGAGAGGGACAATCTTCAGTGATCATAAGGAAAAACCTGAAAAACCTGTCAAGGGGTTTTCCTTATGATCACAGTAAGAAGACTGTCCCTCGCTGTGAGCTGTCCGGTCAAGAGACCAGATTCCACATCTGACGGGAGGTGGCTTACACTAGGTAAAAGGGGTGGGAGGGGCATATTTTATCATCTAATTACTCTTGGACTAAAAGTCTTTGACAGTATTGAAATAACACTCTCCATGGCCCAAATACTATGAAGATTAATTGGAGCTGCTGTTTTGGTGAAACATTACTATCCCTTTAACAAATAAGCATTTTAAATATTCCCATTAAGTTAAATGGAGTGTTCAACCGTTTCAGTGCCAGAGAGGAATGCAACGCATTGCATACCTCTCTGGCACTGAAACGATTAACTCCTTGTTTCAAATGCATAGCTTCCCAATGCATTGGAAAATGCTTTAGAATTCAAGGGGTTAAAAACCAGATTTCAGTCAATGGTCATTTTTAGTAATTCTCTATGAATTGCTTCTGAATTGCTCTACCTTTCTTCTCACGTATGGCCTGCAGCTGTTAAACCCAGCTGGATAGATCTGGTTGCTCAAAACTAATCTTTGTTATTGATTTATTTCTTTCGTCTGTTAATATAACACTGACAGCAACTACAGTATATGAAAACATTCACATTCCAAGCCATGGTGACAATGATTACTTTTGAGCTACACAGGGATGATTAACCCGTTTGATACTATGCAGTGCATTGGTGTCCTCTCTTTAGCATCTAAAAGTCAGTCACAGTGTGGTCCTGAGCATAGAACAGGGGAGGGCTGGCAACGCGTGGCCCCGGGGGGTGTTAAATACATTGGCCCATTTCTACTATAGTTCGAGTCCAGCGTCCCAGGTCACCCCATAACGCACTGCAATGCGTTGGATACCTCTCTGGCACTCAAAGGTTTAATGTTGTGAAGTAATGCAAGTGATACCATATAGATTACAGCTGAAATGAGGCTACACTAGTGGTACTACAGAGCTTACAGTTTATGTAAAGCTGCAATTGTGATACTATAGAGCTTACAAGTGAAGTGGATTATGCTGCTAGTGGAACCCCACTTGGATTGCATCTCTGTTGTATGATTTGTGTAGCTCCATTTCAGTTGTAAGCTCTGTGGTATCACTAGTGTAGCTCCATTTCAATTGTAAGCTCTGTGGTATGACATGTATAGCTCCATTTCAATTGTAAGCTCTGTGATATGACTAGTGTAGCTCCATTTAAATTGTAAGCTCTGCAGTATCACTATTGTGGCTTCTTTTACAGCAGCAAGGGATTTAGTGAGGCAGTGGCCCACAAGCCCAGACATATGACCAGACCAGGGGCAATTGCCCCCCCAGGCCAGCCCTCCACTGACATAGACCTTTGTTGGCAAGTCACTAATTGGGCATAGGCAGAATACAGCTAAATATTCCTATTTTCCAAAGTGGGACCCTTCCTTGTGTTATCAGTGCACGGTAAGGTGCATGACACTGAGAACATTTGTATTTCCAAGTACATTTGTAACCAGATTAAGAGTGACACAATCATCAATGAGCTGGGGATGTCACTGGCATCCAAGGGGTTACATTTTAACACACAACAGTTTCCCTTATTTTACAGTTTTTTTATGTGCTGGATGGGCACAATTCTGGTTTTGAAAGGGTTAATATATTGCATTAAAGGGATAGTAATACTTTGTTTTAACTTTATTTTATTTTGTAGGCATTAAAAAACATTAAGAATGATATAAGTCTTATCTCTCAAACCTTTATGGTTTAAGAGATATTCACAAGCAAAGTTTCCCCTCCCGCCCCTTTTACCTAGTGTAAGCCATCTCTTCTCAGATGTGGAATGCAGTCTATAGACCAGACAGATAACAGCAGGGGACAATCTTCTTCCTATGAGAACAATGAAAGCCCTGCCCCCCTGGACAAGCTTCTCAGGTTTTTCCCTTATCGTAATTGAAGATTGTCCCTCTCTGCAGTCTACCTGGGCACCTCCCTTCTGCTCTGGCTGAGCAGTGTTACATCAGTAAAAGGGGCGGGAGGGGGATATTTTGTTATTGAATTACTATTGAACTACAACTCTGACAGAATTGATATAACACTCTCCAAAGTCCAAATACTATGATGATTAATTAGAACTGCTTTTATTATGAAACGTTACTATCCCTTTAAGTGGATGGAGGGATTGGGTCTCTTCTGAAAGGTTAGGACCTCTCTCTCTGGTTATCTAGGTCTATTAACCCTTTGAGTGGCAAAGGGGTATGCAATGCGTTACATATCACCTGGCACACTAAGAGATAACATACCTGGGAACGTACTGAACAAGTGGACCCTGAGAGCTTGTAAATATTAACCCTTAAGTTCATATAAAATAGATGGTAGACAATATATCCCTACTCATTCTAATCAAGAGGTGCTCCGATTATTCCTCAAGTAACCATTAACGTCCAACAATTTAAATTTATCACAGCACTAACACATACAGACCAAAGAGGACTTCAGTCTCGCTCTGTCTTCCTGGTACAATGACACCAATCTGGAGATGAAGAAAGCAGTTAAGTGCATTAGTTTAGATAACAGAGAGCACTAGAACCTCTCACCCCCTGAGAATTTGGCCCTTCACCTTGATACACTGAGAGAAATCCCAGGTATGTCCATTAACTCTTTGAGTGTCTAGATGAGTCCTGAAAATGAACAGTGAACAAAGATACAGGGTGAATAACAGAACTTGCAATCGATAGTATAACAGATCCGCAGAGTGTACAATAATGATGTATGCTGGATTACAGAGCATGCAGTCAATAAGACTATGACCCTGCAGAGTACATGACAGAAATATAGGACACTTGTTCTCAGGCTATAGTCTGCTATTTTCATGGCACCCTTAACATCTCTTAGGTCATTTGTCAAGGTCTTAAAGGAGAACTGTACCTAAGAATATATGGCTCTTAATTTGTTTATTAGAAGGACTTACCTTTTACTGATGTAACAATGCTTACCTCAAAACAGAAAGGTGGTGTCCAGATGGCTTGCAGAGAGGGACAATCTTCAATTAGCATAAGGGAAAAACCTGAAAAACCTATAAAGGGGGCAGGGTTTTCATTGTTCTCACAGTAAGAAGATTGTGCGTTGCTGTGAGCTGTCTGTTCTTAAAACCAAATTCCACATCTGAGGGGAGGTGGCTTACACTAGGTAAAAGGGATGGGAGGGGGATACTTTATCATTCAATTACTCTTGAATTACAACTCTGACAGTATTGAAATAACACTCTCCATGAAATACTATGAAGATTAATTGGAGCTACTTTTATTTTGAAACATTACTATCACTTTAACACTTATATTGACTTTTAAATAAATAAAAGGTAGTGTTTGACAAATGAGTGATGGGATGATCATGTCACCACCTTACACAACTGCACATCAGAGGCCTGGTTCTAATGTTCCTTAAAGCGAAAGGGCACAGGCTTCTTCCCAAGAACGTATGCCTGGTGAATGGTAACAGGAAGCCCCTGTTACCCTGAGACGCAGCCTGGCCTGCTTAGAGCCCTCAGGGATGACAAAAGCTGAATCAGAACTTTGGATGCAATGAACATAGTACTTCAAGCACCTAACCATTAATTAATTTTACACTCAGGCTAGTATACTAAGATTAACTGGAGTAATTCTGAAAAAAAACAAGTACTTCATAAGGGGCAAAAGATTCCCAAACTCCAAATCCTCATTGATTTAAAGAGGAACAACACCATAGGAATAAACTGTTCTTAATTTAACAGAAGGGCTTACTTAGGCTGGTGTCCTTCATACAACATTCAGGAATATCTATGTACTTTTTTAGCCGTTTTGATCTCTTATAATCCACTGCTAATTGTTCGTTTAAAATGATAAGGTTGAATACTTCAGCACTCTTTCAGGAGGGCGACAAAAGTTTTGTAGCCCCGGCTTCAACAGTTCTACCTCCCGAGTAATTCACTCACTTCTTGGCTGCATTTCACCTCCGATCCAGAATACAGGAAAAGCATGTTCCTTCTGACTTGCCCACATTATTTCCAGCCAATATTATTGGATGGGGCCCATATAGGTTGGCCATTCATTGGAGGTTGCGATAATCATCATGACTTCCAACTCAGTTCATGTGAAAAGACTGCCTTTGGCTCCATGGACAGCCAGGCAGACATTGCTTACTGCAACGTTACTGCATTCGTGAGAGAACACAATAAAGTCAAAACATGCTGTATGTTAGTGCGATCCCATGAGGTGACAATTACCCATTTGTAAGGCACCATAGTCCAGGATGTTATTTGTATCGCCTGTGTGAAAGCATCCTTACGATCTATTGAATCTCATTGTTTTGACCTACAGGTAAACCTCAGTAGAGACCACTAAGAATGGCTACCTAGGTAAGTCCGGGGTCATGCACGGAGTGATTAGTCAGTCAGAGCCACAGGTCAGAACCGGTTTGGATAGACAGACAATCCGGGGTCACACACGAAGCGAGTAGTCAGCCAGAGCCATAGGTCAGAGCCAGTGTAGATAGTCAGACAAACCGGGGTCATACACGGAGCGAGTAGTCAGCCAGAGCCAAAGGTCAGTACTGGTGTGGATAGTCAGACAAGCCGGGGTCATACGCAGAGCAAGTAGTCAGCCAGAGCCACAGGTCAGAACTGATGTGGATGGTCAGACAAGTCGGGGTCGTACACGAAGAGAAAACGGAAGCCAAACAAGGGTCACAAGAAGGAGCAAACATAACGAGTGATAACAGGAACACCATGTAAGGGCAACTAACCTTAGGCCTTGGGAAGCTAATATAGGCCTACATGGAGGAGGGAATCACTTAGTCAAACTGAAAACGTGTGTATAACAAGCACCGCGTTCAGAGACAGAAACATGCACCTACACCCATGACCATCAGACAAAGCAGCGAAATAGCAAGAGGGTAACTGGCAGCACAGATGCCAAGGTACACCGTGATAGTACCCTCCCCTTAACGACCTCTCCTCGTGAAAGAGGGTTAGAACCAGCGGGGAAGCGGGAGTGGAACGCAGGTATAAGAGCTAGAGCATGTAAGTCCTTCTTGGCAACCCAGGAGCGTTCCTGTGGGCCATAACCCTTCCAATGCATCAGATATTGCACCTGGCCTCTGACTGTACGTGAGTCCAAAATATTTTGCACCTCATATTCCTCATGGTCCCCAACTCTGACAGTCCTGGGACAAACAGCAGCAGTAGTGTAATGGTTGCACACATGAAACACATTAGAAATGCGAATGTTAGCTGGAAGTTCCAGGGCATAGGCTACAGAGTTAACCCTACGAAGAACCCGAAAGGGGCCTACAAAACGAGGAGCCAGTTTCCTACAAGACACCTGGAAATTAATGTTGTGAGAAGATAGCCACACTCTCTCCCACCTGGAAAACCAGAGCTGGCAACTCTCTACGGTCTGCGGGTCTCTTATAGAGTTTTGTGGACCTTTGCAGGGATTTCTGAACCCATACCCAAGTGGAGAGGAGTGCCCTCAAATGCTCATCCAGAACTAAAATGTTCTGTACCTCAAAGGATTCCGGAAGAAGAGAAGGTTGAAACCCGTAATTAATCAGCAAGGGGGGAGTTCTGAGAGGAAGAACTGTTACGGTTTATCATACACTCAGACACAGAAGGTTTGGTAAAACACGGTTTTATTAATAATGCAATGATCATGTGACCCCCTCGGGTCCAGTACATACAATCTACGATACTGACACAGGTCATGTTACAGAAATGAACAGTATCCCACACAGGTCCAGTATATACAGAAGTAATGATGCTGACACAAGTCAGGTCACAAGGATAGTAGTAACCCACTCAAGCCCAGCAGGTACCCAAGATACTATACTGGCACAGGTCAGGAAACAAGGAGCGTAACAACCCACTCAGGCCCAGCAAGTATCAAAGGTACAATACTGGCACAGGTCAGGTCAGAGTTCGTGGGAAGCTGTAACACAGAGGGCACTGATACCACAGACCAGGAACGCCAACAGGCTCTAGTAGTGCCACAAACAACAGAGGCTCCCTACGCAGGGAGTGAGCCCAAGGTAGATCACCCGTAGGTGACTAAAAGGAGGCCCCACGTCACCATACGGTAGAGACTAGGCAACAGAGTAACGTAGGCCCGGAACAGGAGACTAGAGGACAATACCTAGAAGTCTGGGGAAGGCTACAGACTGAAGGGTATATAGGCAACAGAGGTGGACTGCACTGTAATGAGAACAACCAGTACCGACAATAGAGAGTCACGTGAAACTCCCGGACGACAGAGCAGAACTGTGACCCTGATGCGCTATAGCACCAAACCGTAAAGGAAACGAATGCTCAGACCTGGACCGTGTGTCCTAGAACCAGAGGCTAACCGAGGTGCCCAGTAGCCACCCAACCTTGGAAAGTGTATCAAGCAGGTCAAGCGTCCCGGGTGCAATACAACACCTAACACCGTATTGAAAGGATAACAGAGCAAGATATAATCGCAGGGTCAAGAAGCAGTGCTACCCGAGATGGATGGAGGCAACAGTGACTGTCAGGGACAGCAACGGTACGGAGGAAGGTCCTCCGAATGGCAGGCAACAGTGACTGTCAGGAACAGCAACGGTAAGGAGGAAGGACCTCTGAATGGCAGGCAACAGGGTAGAATGGTACCGGGAGGTACACAGAGCAGGAACGTCAGTCGAGCCGGGTCGGTACATGGAGCAGGAACATCAGTCAAGCCGGTTCGGTACACAGAGCAGGAACGTCAGCCAATCCGAGTTGGTACACAGAGCAGGAACGTCAGACAATCCGAGTCGGTACACAGAGCAGGAACGTCAGTCGAGCCGGGTCGGTACACAGAGCAGGAATGAAGATCAGGCAGAATAGTCAGGCAGTCTGGGTCATACACAGGATTCACACGAATAAACAGAACAAGCACTGGAAACTGGTACACCATGAAAGGGCAGCGCTGAAGTGACAGCGCTCAGTATAAAAAGGCTAGGACTGGGAGGAGACAATCCACGGTGGCCAATAAGAGGGAATGAGTAAGTAGTTAGACATAAAAATGTCGCCAGCGAAAGCACGGGCACCGTGATAAGAATTCACTGCACAATTCCTGACAAACTCAGCCCACGGTAACAGGTACACCCAATTATTGTGATGGTCAGCTATGAAGCAACGGAGAAACTGTTCCAATGCTTGATTAGACCTCTCTGCAGCACCGTTATACTGAGGATGGTAAGCCGAGGAGAATGAGAGTTGAATGCCCATCTGTCCGCAAAAAGACCTCCAAAAACGAGACACAAACTGAATCCCGTGATCTGAGACTATCACCTTGGGATAATAAGGGACTATATTCAGGATTACAACACAAAAAATAACATTATTAGCAGGAACCAACATGGTTTTATGAAGAATAGATCATGCCAAACTAATCTTTTCAGCTTCTATGAGGAAGTAAGCAGCAACCATAACAATGGCAAGGCAGTAGATGTAGTATATCTAGACTTTGCAAAGGCATTTGATACAGTACCACACAGAAGGCTGGTGTATAAAATAAGGAAATTGGGGCTAGGAGATAACCTTTGCAATTGGATACAAAACTGGCTGAAGGATAGGGAACAGTGTGTGGTTTTAAATGGAAAATTCTCTAATACAGTTAAAGTGGAAAGTGGAGTACCTCAGGGTTCAGTATTAGGTCCGCTGCTTTTTAACATGTTTATAAATGATCTGGAAATAAGCAAAATATCAATATTTGCAGATGATACTAAATTATGCAAGGTCATTAATTTTGGAATTCGGACGAATAAGGCGTATTCGGCATAATTTGAACCTTACGAAAGCAAAGGTCTGCCCACCAAGAAAAAATCAGAATCCGAAACGGACCTAGACCGAAATTTCGGAAATTCGGACTGTGCTTTCCCGCCTAAAACTATTACAATGTTGCTACATGCTGCTAAAAATAGATCTGGTAAAACAGGTGCTTTACAGTTCATGCAAAATGCAGATATTAACCACATAAGGACACAAGAAATTCTGGCATTTTTGCTATGTGTGTGTTCAACCATAATTCCTATCTTTCTCATTTATTGCACAAACACATATTATATACCATTTTTAAAGGGCTTTAATTTGATGTGACATATGCATATATGAATTCTCATTTATTATTAAAACAATACAAAAATTACAAAATGAAAAAAAGCACTTTTTTTTCACAGTTTTCGCAGTAATAATGTGTTACATAACGGGTGCAGCTTAAGAAAAGTCATTCAAAATAATGTATTTGTCCTGATGGACTCACCTATTAGGTTTGCCTTGGCACAGCAGGTGAGCTTACATTCAAATGGCCATTGGAGTGAAACTAAAAGCCTCCAATTATTTAAATGTGCATAGGGATTTGGGACAGAGCGCAGGTGACTCTTTGCTTTTTGTACTATGTATTTTGGGCTGATGTGTACTATAGCCATTGGTGCTGATGTATACTATAGCCATTGGTGCTGATGCGTACTATAGTCATTGCTGCTGATGTGTACTATAGCCATTGGTGCTGATGTATACTATAGCCATTGGTGCTGATGTGTACTATAGTCATTGCTGCTGCCCAGGAGAACTGGGAGTGTGAGCGCAGGGCTTTATTTTGTGTGTTTGTTGAATATTCATTTGTATCACACAGCCATGTTACATTGCTGCCACTCACCCCATATTTGCATTAAGGGTTAAAAAGTGTGTAGGGGTTTATAAAATACCCCTTCCTGTCTCATTAGAGATTTAATATTATTATTAATTTAGTTTAATTATTATATTTTTATTTGTTTGATTTTAATTTTTTATTGAATATTTTAAAGCTTTTTTTAAAATTCAGCTAAATAAATCGGACTATTGCTGAATTTCGTCCGAATCGAACAGGTCCGGTCCGAAATGCGGATCCTCCGAATGGAAAAAAAAAATTAGTCCGAAATCGAATTTTACCAAAAATTTTTGCCGTGCACAAGTCTAGTATATTATATTACGACTCAAAAAAAGCTTAATTAGGAAGAAAAAAAATTAAGATCCACTTCTTCAGAGAGAAATGGGGCTTTTAACTCTTTTAATGATAGACGGTTTTCCAGTGCATTGTTTCACAATGCGTTGTATACCTCCCTAGTAGTGATGAGCGAGCACCCCAATGCTCGGGTGTTCGGGTGCTCTGACCGAGCACCCCCTGAGGCTCGAGTGCTCGGCCGAGCACCCGAGCCCCATTGAAGTCAATGGGAGGACTCGAGCATTACACCAGGCACCCCCTGCTCTGATGAGGGGAGGGTGCCTGGTCCATAGGAAAATGGCAGAAAAGGATGGAAACACCACAGAAATGGTTCAGGGACAGCATAGGGAGGATGTCTGGATGCATCTTGGACTCCAACATCGCTGCTGGGAACGATCTTTCGCCCGTAGTACGCCATTTTTACAGACTGACCGTAAAACACACAAAAAGGAAAATAAAAACGACTTTAGGCGAAAAATTGTTACCAAACAGTATTTGCTGTATATTTACTTGTATATCATCTGCAAATTCTCCCAAAAATTTCCTCGATTTTTCTGAACTGAGGCCATGATTAAGAGGGAAACGTGCGCAGAGACAAATTCTCCCAAAAATTTCCTTGATTTTCAGAACTGAGGCCATGATTAAGAGGGAAACGTGCACAGAGGAAAATTCTCCCAAAAATTTCCTTGATTTTCAGAACTGAGGCCATGATTAAGAGGGAAACGTGCGCAGAGGCAAATTCTCCCAAAAATTTCCTTGATTTTCAGAACTGAGGCCGTGATTAAGAGGGAAACGTGCGCAGAGGCAAATTCTCCCAAAAATTTCCTTGATTTTATTGAACTGAGGCCATGATTAAGAGGGAAACGTGCGCTGAGCTGACCATCTAAAACATTATGGGTAAGGGTCTGCTGCAGAGCTGACCATCCTAAACATTATATGCGAAGGCCCGCTAGTGAGCTGACGCTATAAAACATTATATGAGAGGGCCCGCTAGAGAGCTGACCCAATAAAACATTATATGAGAAGGCCCGCTGGTGAGCTGACCTATATAAAAATTGTCAAACAGGGCCCGCTGGTGAGCTGGCCCTATATAAAAATTATATCACAGGGCCCGCTGGTGAGCTGGCCCTATATAAAAATTATAGCACAGGGCCCGCTGGTGAGCTGGCCCTATATAAAAATTATATCCCAGGGCATATGGAAGAGGAGGAGGAGGATGAGAAGATTAAGAGTCAACCATATACCCGTTTTTTGGGTGGAAGGGGTGAATGGGAATACAGAGTATTCACATCATTGTAAATAACATATATAAAGTGAGTTTATGTTCCCCCGGGGCTTTCCTCCAGTGGAGTGGAGAAGTCAGGGGAAATCCAGGCCTTGTTCATTTTTATAAGTGTCAACCTATCAGCATTGTCGGTGGAAAGGCGGATACGCTTATCTGTTATGATGCCACCAGCAGCACTAAATACCCGCTCAGACAGAACGCTGGCGGCAGGGCAGGCCAGCACCTCCAAGGCGTAGAGTGCCAGTTCATACCACGTGTCCAGCTTGGACACCCAGTAGTTGTAAGGCACAGAGGGATCATTGAGGACGCTGACACGGTCTGCTACGTACTCCTTCACCATCTTCCAAAACTTTTCCCTCCTTGTGACACTAGGCTGCGCATCAGGGTGAGGTTGCTGGTGGGGTGTCATGAAGGTGTCCCACGCCTTGGAGAGTGTTGCCCTGCCTTTCTCGGAACTGCTGTGTGCTCCCCTTTTCTCCCCTTCTCTGTTGGCCAAGGTAGCACGTACTCTGCCGCCAGCGTTGTCAGATGGAAAATTTTGGAGCAATTTTTCAACAAGAACCTTCTGGTATTGCACCATTTTGCTTGTCCTCTCCACCGGAGGAATGAGAGATGAGAAATTCTCTTTGTAGCGGGGGTCCAGAAGGGTGAACACCCAGTAATCCGTGTTGTTTAAAATGCGTATAACGCGTGGGTCACGGGAAAGGCAGCCTAACATAAAGTCAGCCATGTGTGCAAGAGTACCAACAGTCAAGATTTCGCTGTCCTCACCAGGAGGATGACTCTCAATATCCTCATCCTCTTCCTCCTCTTCTGCCCACCCACGCTGAAGAGATGGAACTAAAGTTCCATGGCTACCCTCTGTAGCGGAGGCAACCATGTCTTCATCCTCCTCCTCCTCCTCCTCCTCCTCCGCCTCCTCCAATTGTCGCTGAGAAGACGAAGTGAGGGTGCTCTGGCTATCACCTTGTGTAAGCTCTTCCTCCCCCATTTCCACCTCTTCCACATGCAAAGCGTCGGTTTTAATTGTGAGCAGCGAGCGTTTCAGTAGACACAGAAGTGGGATGGTGACACTGATAATAGCGTTATCGCCGCTCACCATCTGTGTCGATTCCTCAAAATTGCGTAAAACCTCGCAGAGGTCTGACATCCATTCCCACTCCTCACTTCTGATTACAGGAAGTTGAACGGAGAGGCGACGACCGTGTAACAGCTGGTACTCCACTACTGCCCTCTGCTGCTCACAAAGCCGGGCCAACATGTGGAAGGTGGAGTTCCAGCGCGTGCTCACGTCACACAGCAGCCGGTGAGCTGGCAATTGTAAGCGCTGCTGCAGCTTCAACAGGCCGGCCGAAGCTGTAGATGACTTACGGAAATGTGCACACACGCGGCGCACCTTGGTCAAGAGATCATGCACATTGGGGTAGGTTTTTAGAAATCGCTGAACCACTAAATTAAATACATGCGCTAGGCATGGTACGTGTGTGAGCTTGCCGAGCTCCAAAGCCGCCACCAAGTTACGCCCATTATCACACACAACCATGCCTGGTTGCAGGTTGAGTGGCGAGAGCCACTGCTCGGTCTGGTGACTAATCCCCTGCAACAGCTCTGAGGCCGTGTGCTGTTTGTCCCCAAGGCAGATCAGCTTCAGCACGGCCTGTTGACGCTTCCCCACTGCAGTGCTACACTGCTTCCAGCTACTGGCTGATGGGGGAGTGGCGCTGCGTGTAGAGAATTCGGAGGTGGAAACGGAGGAGGAGGAGCCAATAACGTAGGTGCTGGCGGAAACCCTGATGGAGGTAGGGCCCGCAATCCTCGGCGTGGGTAGCACCCGTGCCATCCCAGGGTCCGAGTCGCTCCCAGCCTCCACGACATTCACCCAGTGTGCCGTCAGGGAAATGTAGCGTCCCTGGCCACAAGCACTTGTCCATGTGTCAGTCGTTAAGTGGACCTTCCCAGTAACTGCGTTGGTCAGGGCACGGGTGATGTTACGGGACACATGGTGGTGTAATGCGGGGATGGCACACCGGGAAAAGTAGTGGCGGCTGGGGACCGCGTACCGAGGGACAGCTGCTGCCATCAGGCTGCGGAAGGACTCAGTGTCCACAAGCCTAAATGGCAGCATTTCGATGGCCAGTAATTTGGAAAGGTGTGAGGTTAGTGCTATGGCCTGTGGGTGGGTGGCTGGGTACTTTCTCTTGCGCTCAAATGCCTGGGGTAACGACATTTGGACGCTGTGCTGGGACAGGGAAGTGGATGTGGTCGCTGATGGTGCTTCAGATGCTACAGGTGCAGGGCGGGAGGTATGCGGGCCTGCGCCTTCGACAGGCGATTGGCCGGCACCGAAAACAGGGGAAGAGGAGGCAGTGGTGTGGCCTGCAGACACAGATGGGCGATCCAGGCGTTCCTCCCACTTACTACGGTGCTTGGATGCCATGTGTCGGATCATGCTGGTGGTGGTGAGGTTTCTAGTGTTCATGCCTCGGCTCATTCTGGTGTGGCACAGGTTTCAAACTACAATTCTTTTGTCGTCCGCACTTTCCTTAAAAAAACGCCATACCGCGGAACACCTACCCTTTGGCAAGGTAGATTTACGCAAGGGGGTGCTCCGTGGAACATTTGCGGGCCGGTTTGGTGCGGTCCGCCTTCTTTCTGTAGCCACACCACTGCCTCTTCCAGCCTGTTGCGGTGCTGCAGATGGCTCACCCTCAGGACTGCTGTCATCGCTCGGCTCTCCACCTTCCCAGGTGGGGTCAGTCACCTCATCGTCCACCAAGTCCTCCTCCACTTCCTCACTCTGATCATCCTCCTCAAGTCTTGATCCCACCACATACTCAGTCATTGACAACTGTATAACATTCTCCTCAACAAGGTCTTGAGACGGAACTAGTGGTTGATTTAATGGCAACTGTGTCTCATCATCATCATCATCATCCACTACTTCCTTTGACCTTAAATGCCGTTCACATCTGTCATCTTCTTGTGATTGGGTAGCCTCTAGAGGTTGTGAATCAGGGCACAAGATGTCATGTTCCTCTGCAAGCGTGCTTGGAGAGAGGGTCAAATGAAGGATTGGTGATGAGACGAGCTCCTCACTATATCCCAGTGTGGGATCACTTCTTTGACCAGACCGTGTATGGTGGGAGGAAGGATGATCAGAGTGAGGATTATGTTGACCAGACTCTTGGCTACTGAGAGTGGACTTGGTGGAAGACAGGGTGGTGCTTAACCGACTGGAAGCAGTATCAGCTGTCATCCAACCGACCACCTGTTCGCAGTGGTCGGACCTCGAGAGTGATGTCCTGCGACGCCCTGTAAAATTAGACATGAAGCTAGGTATGGTGGATGTCTTTCTTTCTTGTGCTCTGGCACCAGGCACAGTTTCTCCGCGTCCTGACCCGCGCCCTGAACTATCAGGATCACGTCCACTTCCCCGTCCCTTTTTACCCGCCTTCTTCATCTTACACGGAATATGTGACTTTAATATTTGAGTTTGAAAACTTAACAGTATTTCTTCCTATTCTGCAAATGTGCAGAGTACACAGAATAGGCTGCTAAACGGCGGTGACACACACTGAATGGAATATGTGACTTTAATATTTGAGTTTGAAAACTTAACAGTATTTCTTCCTATTCTGCAACTGTGCAGAGTACACAGAATAGGCTGCTAAACGGCGGTGACACACACTGAATGGAATATGTGACTTTAATATTTGAGTTTGAAAACTTAACAGTATTTCTTCCTAGTCTGCAACTGTGCAGAGTACACAGAATAGGCTGCTAAACGGCGGTGACACACACTGAATGGAATATGTGACTTTAATATTTGAGTTTGAAAACTTAACAGTATTTCTTCCTAGTCTGCAACTGTGCAGAGTACACAGAATAGGCTGCTAAACGGCGGTGACACACACTGAATGGAATATGTGACTTTAATATTTGAGTTTGAAAACTTAACAGTATTTCTTACTATTCTGCAACTGTGCAGAGTACACAGAATAGGCTGCTAAACGGCGGTGACACACACTGAATGGAATATGTGACTTTAATATTTGAGTTTGAAAACTTAACAGTATTTCTTCCTATTCTGCAACTGTGCAGAGTACACAGAATAGGCTGCTAAACGGCGGTGACACACACTGAATGGAATATGTGACTTTAATATTTGAGTTTGAAAACTTAACAGTATTTCTTCCTATTCTGCAACTGTGCAGAGTACACAGAATAGGCTGCTAAACGGCGGTGACACACACTGAATGGAATATGTGACTTTAATATTTGAGTTTGAAAACTTAACAGTATTTCTTCCTAGTCTGCAACTGTGCAGAGTACACAGAATAGGCTGCTAAACGGCGGTGACACACACTGAATGGAATATGTGACTTTAATATTTGAGTTTGAAAACTTAACAGTATTTCTTCCTATTCTGCAACTGTGCAGAGTACACAGAATAGGCTGCTAAACGGCGGTGACACACACTGAATGGAATATGTGACTTTAATATTTGAGTTTGAAAACTTAACAGTATTTCTTCCTATTCTGCAACTGTGCAGAGTACACAGAATAGGCTGCTAAACGGCGGTGACACACACTGAATGGAATATGTGACTTTAATATTTGAGTTTGAAAACTTAACAGTATTTCTTCCTAGTCTGCAACTGTGCAGAGTACACAGAATAGGCTGCTAAACGGCGGTGACACACACTGAATGGAATATGTGACTTTAATATTTGAGTTTGAAAACTTAACAGTATTTCTTCCTAGTCTGCAACTGTGCAGAGTACACAGAATAGGCTGCTAAACGGCGGTGACACACACTGAATGGAATATGTGACTTTAATATTTGAGTTTGAAGACTTAACAGTATTTCTTCCTATTCTGCAACTCTGCACACTACACAGAATGTGCTGCTAAACTGCGGCGAAGCACACTGAATGGAATATGTGACTTTGATATTTTAGTTTGAAGACTTAACAGTATTTCTTCCTATTCTGCAACTCTGCACAGTACACAGAATGTGCTGCTAAACTGCGGCGAAGCACACTGAATGGAATATGTGACTTTGATGTTTTAGTTTGAAGACTTAACAGTATTTCTTCCTATTCTGCAACTCTGCACAGTACACAGAATGTGCTGCTAAACTGCGGCGACGCACACTGAATGGAATATGTGACTTTGATATTTTAGTTTGAAGACTTAACAGAATGTGCTCTAATCTGCAACTTTGCACACTAAACAGAATGTGCTCTAATCTGCAACTTTGCACACTAAACAGAATGTGCTCTAATCTGCAACTTTGCACACTAAACAGAATGTGCTCTAATCTGCAACTTTGCACACTAAACAGAATGTGCTCTAATCTGCAACTGTGCACACTAAACAGAATGTGCTCTAATCTGCAACTTTTCACACTAAACAGAATATTTTTTTTTTTTTTTTTTTTGTTTTTTTCCCCCCACACAAAATAACCTGCTGCCCCCACACACAGTAGTCCTAAAAAGGACTTTTGGTTCTTTTTTTTCACAATTTTGGTTTTTTTCCTCCCTACACTGCCTTTCCCTTCCTATCCTCAGCTCTCCCTGGCTAAGACTGAGCCGAACTCGATGGTCAGGTGCTATACAGCACCCGACCACGGGTTCTGGCCAGCCAATCAGTGTAATGCCAGCAGCCAACATGGCTGCTGGCATTACACCGATGTCAGAGCCTCCCTGCACGTTTATTGGCTGCGCAGCAGCCGCAAAACGTGCGGGGAGGAGACCCGAACATGGCGGGCGAGCACATGCGGTACTCGTACGAGTACCGCCATGTGCCGAGCAGAGCGATGCTCGAGCCGATCCGAGCATCGGCCGAGCATGCTCGCTCAACACTACTCCCTAGCATTCAATAGCTTAAAGGGATAGTAATACTTGAAAATAATTGTATTTTATATTGTAGCCCTTAAAAAAACATGAAAAATGATATAAGTCTTATCTCCCAAACCTTTATGGTTTGGGAGATATTCACATGTAAAATATAGTAAAATGCTCTTTTCCTGGCTGTTTCAGCCAAGTCTGCCATCTAGTGGACAGATTTGGAATTCAGTCCACAGAGCAACCAGCATTCTTTAGCAGTGCCGAGATCACAATCTTTGAAAAGAACTACTTAATTGGAACTGTGTACAAAGTGTGCCTGGCTTGAAAGCACACTTTGTAGACCATTCCAATGAAGAAATTCTTTTTAAAGGTCATGATCTCAGCACTTCTGGAGAGGCACAGCTGGTCGGGCGACCGGATTCCATATCTGAAGGGTGAGCAATGACATCACTCCAGGGGAAACTTTACTTCTGAATATCTCCCAAACAATAAAGGTTTGGGAGATAAGACATATCATTTTTCAAGTTTTTTAAGGGCTACAATTTAAAATAAACTTATTTTCAAGTATTACTATCCCTTTAAAAGTCCCATATAAATAATTTGGATATTTCATTTTTTCCCAATGTGATGTAGTTGGTTTGCCCTAGAATTACACTAGTTCATTTACAGCCAGCCTCATTGTGTGTCACAATACAGTGGCCCATGACGCCCAGGTGTACTCGGAAAAAGAAGGTGCTGATTAGATGTCTTTAGTCTGCTGGGAAAGAGGAACAATCCCAGCTTTGTGGCTTTTCCTTGGAAACTTTCTTGCTCAAGGACAAGGAGACGGTAACTCTGCTTCACCCTCCGTGATGTCACAGAAGCAGTGAAAGATGAATGTTGTGCCAAAACCCAGTCATTTATATTCTGCTCTGTCTGGACAACTGTTCACAAGGTCATAGAGGGCAAGAATTAGCAAATGGGCTAAAAGGTTAAAACAGCAGCACCAATTAGTTAACAGTGTGTGGTGGATGAAAGAAATCTGTCCTGCTGTCAGAGTGTCTAATCCTTCATATATCATAATCTTATGAATGCCAGAGAGGTGTCCATCACATTGCCGCTGATGTAATAAGGACTGGAGCATTTTAGAGCACACCAACTGAATAAAGTGATCCAGCATTCAAGGGGTGAAAAAAAGTGCATTAAATCAATGGGAATGTTTAGTTGTCCCCTACAGTGTAGCTGTTGTCCCAGAATTATTCCAGGCGAGAGATACACTAAGGTGTGATAAAGAGGTGATAAAGTGGAGGTGACTTCTCCAGTGATATCACTTTTCCTTATCCTATGTTATTCTATGGAGCCTATGTCAAGTGAGATCTTAAAGGGATAATAATATTTAGTTATTACTAATCCCTATATTAAAGTCATTTAAAAATAAATGTATTGCCCCCAGTGTCATCTCTCAAACCTTTATGGTTTGATAGATAATCGCTCCTAAATTTGCCCTCTCCCCCCCCCTTCCCCGTAGTCAACGTTCTAGCTGACTGCAGGGAAGCCAGTCACACAACAATCAGGCGGCTCTCCAGCGCAGCCAAGAACGCGTTAATAAAAAAGAAATATTTCACTGAAATGGTCTACTACGTGTGCTTGGTTTGTGCTTTTTTTTATTAACGCGATCTTGGTTCTGCTGCAGAGCCGCCTGATGATCTAAGACCGGATTTCCCTTCAGTCAGCTACAACGCTGACTTCGGGGAAGGGGGAGGGAGGGGGAACTTTAGGAGCGATTATCTCTCAAACCATAAAGGTTTGAGAGATGACACTGGGGGCAATACATTTATTTTTAATATGACTTTAATATAGGGATTAGGAATAATTAAGTATTACTATTCCTTTTAATACACTGCTGCATAGAATAACATAGGAACTGGAGAAGTGATTTAACTGGAGATGTTACTTCCACTTTATCATCTATTTATCACTCCTTAGTGCATAACCCCCTGTTTGTCTTAATATATCAGACTCATCGGAGGATATGCACAAATGAGTGATAAAGAGGTGATAAAGTGGAGATGACTTCTCCAGTGATATCACTTCTCCAGTTCCTGTGTTATTATATGGATCCAATGCAATAAGAATTTTTTAGATGAGAGAGATGTTAGTGTATTGGCTCCATAGAATAACATAGGAACTGGAGAAGTGATATCACTGGAGAAGTGATCTCCACGTTATCACCTCTTTATCACTCCTTTGTGCATTTCCCCCAATGTGATACACACACTTTGGCACTCACAGGAGTAAATTCCCTTTGGAGGCTCCACTCCTGAATGAACAGACCTACTAAACTAGCTGGGGTTGCACTGTGCGGTCTGATCGCTCTGGCAGATGATTCAAGGGCCAGGAGACTGACCACTGTCACTGCAGTACCTTAATATACTTGAACTCTGAGACTTGAAAACTCCTTAGTAAAGGGAGTAAATTGTAGGGCTTTTCATGCTGAGTAAACAAGAGTACCCCCACTTCTGAGAGATACTTTATAATAACAGAGCCACTGGGGGAGGGGGGATGAACTGAGCATCAATGCAATGATGAAGTGAGCCTGGCGATGTGTAGCACTCAATTTGCCATGGACAACAGAACACACTTTGCCATATGTCTAAGAATTATCTATGCAAGTGAAGTGGGGACACTTTATTCATTAACAAATAGGTTTGACATAATGCTGATCATGTGTTAGGGAGAGCAAGTGGGCAGACAGCATATGTGCTCATACTTCAGAACCAAGAACACAATGGGGGTTATGCACTAAGGTGTGATAAAGCAGAGATAAACTGGAGATGACTTCTCTAATTATATCATTTTGACAGTTTCTATGTTATTCTATAGAGGTTATACACTAAAATCTCCAAAGATGGAGAAATCTTAGTGTATTGGCTCCACAGAGTAACATTGGAACTAGAGAAATGATATAAATGGAGAAGTTATCACCGCTTTATCATACCTTAGAGCAAATCCCTCCATGTTCTTCCCTTAACCTCTGAGTGCCCTGGGGATGAGCAATGCATTGCTCTGCAATGTGTTGCATACAGCTGTGACACTGAAAGGGTTATATCATAAAGAATCCCCTGCCCCATTTCACAGATCATTCACAGACTCTGAGAACTGTCAAAACAGCTTTTACATGTAACAGTTTCTATGCTGGTTCTGTTGTTACATGAACTGTACGATCAGCTGTTTGAAGACCACAGCAGTCTTTCTACCGATCAGCTGATTCTTGTAAACAGAAGACTTGCAAGACACTGCAGAGCAATGCTTTGCACATCCAGGAGGTACTCGGAGGATTAAGTGAGCGCAGATCCTGTCTCTGCTGTCCTGTAGAGACAGAAAGCTGTCCTTTGTGGCTCCATAGAAAGCTGTGGGAAGATCCCAACCTCACCAGCTCAGTTTGGCAAAGCTGGGCCTATGCATTCCAACAGCATATTCAATCATCAGAGCTTAGTGTATTTGGTGAATAGCCATGTTAACACGTAAATACACTCACTGGAAGGCAACAGTGGCTCATTAAGTATTTCAGTATGCAGATTAGCCACTGTCAAAGTACATAGTGCAACATCATAAACCTGGAGAAGGCATAAAGAAAGTATGGTGATAGCGGTGTATGATGGCAAGGGCATCTTAGTGTGTATGCAGAGACAGAATATGTGCAAATATGCTCAATGTTGCCGTGAGCGTTTGGAGGGTAGGGGCAAGGGGATGGCAGTTGCACCCCCCCACACACTTGACCCATTCATATAAACATAGGGGCTTGGTGGGCTTAACTGGGGGCCATATTATGGCTTTGCCTCCCCCCGAAATATTTTTGAATGTTGCCAACCTGGCCCCTTATCGAATCTTAACCCCTTAAGGACCCATGACATGCCAGGACCCTCACGGGTGTCCTGCACTTAAGGACAAGTGATGGTCCTGGCACGTCATGGAATTCAGGGCTCCCTGTGTGACTGCACGCTGTTCGGGAAGCCCTGAATCCATTTGTGAAAAAAAATTCCCCATAGCCCTTAAGAGCCGGCCACACGGCTGGTCCTTAAAGGGTTAAGTTATAAGCTCTCCCAGTGATCACAGTGCCATGTAGGCACACTGGGAGCGAAAAAAAGTAATGAGTGATGTTCTGGCACATCATCAGGTTCTAAGGGGTTAATAAAGCTCCCCCCTAGAGTACAGACAATTCAGCTACAGTTCACTTGGTGCTCAGACAGTAATTTTAGGAGTGAGGTGAACTACTGTTAAGGTTGCCACCCAGCCGGTATTTTACCGGCAGGCCGGTAAAATATTGGCTTGTGTCCAATATTAAGTCTATGGAGGGAATGCCATGGCCGGTATTTTTTTTAAGAAAAGGTGGCAACCCTAACTACTGTCTACAGTCATCCATCTAATATGATATTAAGAGCCCCACCACATTGTCACAGTTTGAACTGTAAAAACTTTTGAATGGAGCATCTCCCATATGTGTGAGCACCCTTGCTGTACTCAAGTTTTTTTTTGTTTTTTTGTTTTTTTCAGAATTACACTTTAATGATGAAACTAAGGCACCAATGGAGACTGTTGTCTATATCTGGGAACACTGATGTCCGCGGCCCCTGTAGTAACAACTGGAGCTGGTAATGGTAGTGTCCAAATTATGAGATTCGCATCATAATATGTGTGGGGCTTAACCCTTTGAGTGCCAGGGAGGAATCCAACGCATTACGATACCTCCCTGGCACTCAAAAGGTTAAAGGGAGTGAGCACGATTGGACTGAGAAAAGGCAGGGATTATCCTGAAAAGAGGCAGTTTAGGATGGGGAATGGGTAGAACTGGTGACTTTGCTATAATGTAAACCCAATATTATTTGACAGTTGAAATTTAAAGCAGTGAAATCTTTATTCGGGAAATATAAATCTTTTCTGAAAGAGGGGTGCTCGCCTGGGAAATGCTTCATCAAAAATTGCAACAGTTTATACGTTCCATCAGATGTCCAGGCAGTTCACTTGGAACAATATTAAAGGATCTATAAACTTTTTTTTAATGAAAACCTATGTTATAAAGCTTTTCCTACTGAGTAAAACAAGGGTACTCCCACCGCTGTCAGCTGTTTTATTCAAAATGTACTGTATGTTTACTTCCTGATAGTTCTAAATGACAGGAAGTGACTCAGCAGTTTCTATCACATTCTATGGAGAACTGATTATACTCTCCATTAGAATACAACAGAATAACTAATTGGAATTTGAGGGCACTACTAAAGTAAAAAACACAAGTTTCAATTATAATAACTGTGGGAATCTGCATCTTTCAGCAGTGAGAGTACCCTTATTTTACTCAACAGGAAAAGACCTAAATGTATATTTTTTCATTAAAAAGTTTACTGCTCCTTTAAGGAAGCTAAAAAGATGCAATTCTGGAGCAAATCAACTGCACTATAGGGAGCAGATGAAAATTCCCTTTGATTTCAATGTGGCGCATTATCATTAAACAATTATGGACTACTTTTGCTGAGTTGTACTTCTTTCCTAATTTCTACCTCTGTGTCAGGGCCACTGGATATTCATATTCCATTACTTTCATCTTTGCAATGATCATTTCTATTACTCATATCCCTATAGCCATCAATGGAACCCAAAGCCTTCACTTACTGCCAGTATGTACTGCAGTGCCACAAGACTTAAAAGAGCAGTCAACTTTTTCTATGAAAAAATATATATTGTAGTGATTTTCCTATTGAGTAAAATAAGGGTACTCCCACTGCCAAGAGATTTATATTACCAGAGTTATTACAGTTTAAACCCATGTTTTTTTTACATTAGCAGTGCCCTCTAGTGGTCAAATTCTTATTAGATTTCCTGTTAGATTCTAATTGACAGGAAAGTCAGAAAAGTCAGAGGTATACAGATCTCCATAGAATGTGATAGAAACTGTGAATCACTTCCTGTCAGTTAGAACTATCAGGAAGTAAATACAGTAAATTCATTTCCTGATTATTTAAACTGCTATAATTTTTTAATAAAACACCTGACAGTGATGGGACTGACCTTGTTTTATTCAGCAGGAAAGGCTCTATAAAATATGTGTTTTCATAAAAAAAAGTTTACTGCTCCTTTAAGCCAGGGGTAGGCAATGTTGGTCTTCAAGTGTCAGTAACAGGGCATAATTTCGGGATATCTCTGCTACAAGTGGATCAATTACAGTGACTGAGCCACTGGCATCCAACTATAATCAAGCAGAGATATACTGAAAATGTGATCTGTTACTTATACTTGAGGACTGGTGCTACCTACCCCCTTGCTTTAGCCACGGAATTCACTTGGTCAGTTCTATACAATGCTTTACATTAGCTATTCTGGGTCTGCACAGAGCAACCACTGGATTTTACTAAGCTGACCAGCTCTTTCTTTCATCTGGGGACACATATGAGTTATACATATTGCTGAGCTGCACTGAGATTAAGGCAGGAGATTCTCGATCTTCAAAGGAATCAAGAACTTGTATGTTCCACTTTCATGATTGAATGATTATCTGTTGCACAATCATATATCTAAAGTATTAGTTCTCATTCTATTACATGCCTGATGAAGATACCTAAGTGGTCCTGAAAGCTTGCACGCTAATGCTGCCCAGGTATCCAATAAACCAATCACTTTTACTCTATCCGTCTCCTGTTTTTTCCTCGACTAATACAATACCACCTTTTACTTATACTTAACATGTGTATCCCAGGAAAAGATGGTGCCACTGAACAGCGCAAAATCAACAAAATCGTTCAGGCCTTGGTTCACTGAAAACTAGTGACAAATCCTAAATATTTTTTATGTTCAACATTCAATAGGTCCCTAAATTGTCTCTGCCTCAGTTCTTTGCACCTGCTGAAACAATAGTAGCTCAGTCCCTGACTATAAGTGAATTTTGTGTGGATTGATTCACACATGATTCTTTGATGCCAGACATAGAATCATATTAACATAGCTGATGGTATCCTATTCATATGTCGCCCTCTAGTGGCGACCAACCAAATGCTGAGTTAAATATGGTTCACTTTTAAAACGTTGCAATCAAAATAGCGTGGTACTACATGGTGCATTTACCACGTCACTGTGATGAAAAGGGAACATGATAATCTCGCCCTGCATCAAAAACGTGAGATTCTCATGTTGCACTTCTGAAATGTTGATTCAACCCTTAGACCTCCATTCATCCCATCATAAGTTCTCTCCTGACTGCCAGACCATGCTTGTGCGCCTGTGTCTTTGCAGATATTGAAGCAGAAGTTAAAGGGATAGTAATGTCCACTAATAATTTTATTCTATATTGTAGATTAAAAAAAATAAATTATGTGGTGCAAGTCCCAGCTCTCAAACCTTTATAGTTTCAGAGATATTTGCAGCTAAAGTTCCCCCTCCCTCCCCTTCTCCTGACGTCAGCTGTAAAGTTGACAGAAGGAGATCAGTGTCAGCCGACTCAAGAAGGCTCTTCAGCAGAGCCGAAATAGCGATATTTAAAAAAGCACTACTTAATTGGAACGGTCTACAAAGTGTGCTTGCAGATCAACTTTGTAGACTGTTCCAATAAAGTAATTATTTTTAAATATCGCTGTTTTGTCTCTGCTGAAAAGCCGCCCACTGTTCTCTGAACCAGGATCTCCTGCTGTCAGTAGAGCGCTGACGTCAGGAGAAGGGAAGAGTTTGAGAGACGGTACTCTATATAATTTTTTTTTTTTTTTTTAATCTACAATATAGAATAAAATTATCAGTGGACGTTGCTATCCCTTTAAAGACACAGGCACACAGGAAATAAGAATATCTCTTACAAAAATAGGATTAAAAAAAACCAAAAACATTCCAAATACAATTGCCTTATTGCACCCGTGGAGGATCCTCCTGCCTCCGTGCAGTCTATTTAACCCTTTGAGTTATTGTACCCGTGGAGGAACATAGTGCCGGATTATAACACAAATACAGTTGTCCTTAACCCTCTGAATGCCAATGGGGTACACAGCACATTGCTTTGCAATGCATTGCATACCCCTGTGGCACTCAAACGGTTAATGTTAACTCCAGAGTGCCACTCTCTACTGCCGGATCTTACCCAGAGGCTAGGTCTCACTATGATCTGGCACTAAGGCCTGGGGCAAGATTCTCATGTCTCCCTTTTCATCACACCGACATGGTAAATGCTCCATGTAGTACCCCTCTATTTTGACTGCTACATTTTAAAAGGATATCATTAAATATGTCGCCTGCATGGACCCACTTACAGGCCAGGACTTAGGGATTTATCTGCTAGAGCACAGGTGTGGTGATCAGAGGCTCATTCACATTGATTAACTCACCTGTGCTCTAACAAGGAAATCATGTGATCAGAGGCTCATTCACATTGATTAACTCACCTGTGCTCTAACAAGGAAATCATGGGATCAGAGACTCATTCACATTGATTAACTCACCTGTGCTCTAACAAGGAAATCATCACATCCTGGCCTGTTAGTGGGTCCTGAGGACAGGAGTTGAGAAACACTGGTCTAAGCACGAGAGAGAAAACTGAGCCTTGATCCTGACATCAGACAGGAGCTGCAGTGTAATTTTCGTTTAATGATAGTCTAAAGCTTTGTGTGTGATGTACATTATCTTGTAACTCCCTCTAGTGTTTACAACTCTCTGGTGCGCTGGAGAAATAGCAGGTTGTGCAGTGATTTCCAGTAATTTATAGTGACCCTTTCCACACAGGTGCACTAGATCCCAGGACAAGTACCCTGCTTCTTTCGTCTCTACATGTCCCTGAATGTCAGAATGGAAGTGTGGTCACGCCTTAGGTATGAACGAACATTCATACTTTTTATCCAGTCCCTGTTAAAAGATACACTAATTGAGTGCAAATCATAGCAGGAAAACCTATGAAAAAAATTTTTTTTCAGGTTTTTGTCACTTTTTTATACTATCAAACTAAATGATGGTATATACATATAAATATTACATCAAAAGAAAGTCTTACTTAAAGCGATAGTAATACTTCCATAACAGTTAAGCTTAACGTGATCTCTGAAGCTTATATAGTAAAGTCGTGTTACTGAAATTTTATATAAATGTACAAGCGAGTAGTTATTTTAACTTTATAGTTTGCTATCTTTGAGTTTTCAGGTCGGCCATCTTTGTTAATCCCATGGTGGCGTGTGTTCCTGTGAGAACCTCTCCTTTGTGCGCGCCCTGTACACATCTGCATTTGGGAGTTGCTTCTGTCATTAGCAGTGACGGAAGAAAGATCCTCCCTTCTACTCAAACTGTTTTCTAATTGGATGGCAGCACGGATCAATGCGTTACACAGGCTTCTAGGTGACATCATCGTTTACAGCGGGAATGGCTTTCAGCTATAAGGCTGATGAAGTTTTTCCCTCTAGGCAATCCGTCCGGTCCCAGGACCAGAATCAACATCCTAGACAGAGCGGTGACGTAGTAAAAAGGGGCGGGAGGGGGAAAGTAAATATGCCTTTTGCTCAATAACTATATAACTATACACAGGGAGACATGGATGGTTAGATATTATTTTTTATGAAGAACAATATTAGATATTAGATTAGATTAGAAATTAAGTATTATTATCCCTTTAAATGGATAGTAATGTTTCATAATAAAAGCAGCTCTAATTAATCCTCATAGTATTTGGACCTTGGAGAGTGTTATATCAATACTGTCAGAGTTGTAGTTCAGGAGTAATTGAATGATAAAGTATCCCCCTCCTGCCCCTTTTACTGATGTAATACTGCTCACCTCAGAGCAGCAAGACTGTCCGGATGGATCACAGAGAAGGACAATCTTCAATTAAGATAAGGGAAAAATCTGAAAAACCTGTCAAGGGGGGCAGGGCTTTCATTGTTCTGACAGTAAGAATTTTGACCCTTGATGTGAGCTGTCTGGTCTATGAACTGGATTCCACATCTGAGGAGAGGGGGATTACACAAGGTAAAAAGGGCAGGAGGGGGATACTTTATCATTCAATTACTCCTGAACTACAACGCTCACAGTAATGAAATAACACTCTCTATGGCTCAGATACTATGAAGATTAATTGGGGCTGCTGTTTTTGTGAAACATTACTATCACTTTAAGCCTTAAAAACAGTATATACATTGTGTGGGTATGCTATATGAATTAGAAGGGAAATTATATGGTTGAACAATGAAATACTAAAAAGGTCAAAATGGCTCTGGTCCTCTAATGTAAAAAAAAAAAAAAAATCCCTGGTCACCAAGGGGTTAACTAAACAACACTGCACAGGAATCTCTGTGTAGCATTAAACACAAAGCAATAATGATTTCAATGGGCTCCCCACACTAATTTCTTGTGTTACACTGCCCCCTCCTGGTTCACTATTACCTTTCGGATTTCTACTTTTATCCATTGAGTCAAGTGTGCATGCTCCTCTAGCACTCAAAGGGGTCAAAGATAATGTGATCAGACCTTCACTTTAATGTATGACACTTTTGAAAAACACAGCCGGCAGGTGTGGACTGGTTACTGTACAGCCCTGTGGAATTGCATTTTTTTATATTAATGGTGTTGTGTGTGTGTGTGTGGGGGGGGGGGGTTTGCAAATTTACAAATATATACATGGTCAGCAATGAACTCTCCAATTAATTATTTATGCAAAGAGCTGAGTTAAGAATGAGAGGTCATCCATTAAGACTAGTGCAGAGATGCTTTCAACTAAATCAAAGGCAGGGATTTTTTTACAGTAAGGGCAGTAAAGTCATGGAATTCTTTGCCTCCAGATGTTGTGCTTGCAGATACTGTAACTGCTTTCAAAAAAGTAATGGATGCCTATCTAGCACAGAACAATATTGAGAAATATGAGAGTTGGCTTCAATGCAGATAGGATGTTGATCCAGGGAAATATCTTACTGACATTTGGAGTCAGGAATTTTTTTTTTTACCCACTAGGGGATTAATTGGAAATGGCTTCAATGGGTATTTTTTTCTTTTTCTTTTCTTTTTTTTGCCTCTGGATCAACAGGGCTGATTTGGCATGAGCTGGACTTGATGGACGCATGTCTTTTTTCAGTCTCATGAACTATGTTACTAAATTAGATTTATTTTTAAATTTGCAATAAATAGTTGCAGCTGATAAGGAGGTTAAAGTGAGTGTATGGGTGCATTTACCTCTGTGGTAACAGTTTTACTCCAAACTCATCTGTGTAAACATAGCCTAAATCTACTTTAGCTCCCATAGGCGAAGACCTTGGGAAGAAGTCATTACCTCCACTCTAGCTGACTCCAGGGGAATCCGCTCCTTTGCCAGTGGCTCTGCAGCAGAGCCGAGATCACATTATTGGAAAATAAATGCATCACTGGAAGGGACTTCTAAGTGTGCTTGCAAACCAAGCACACTAAGAAAACCTTTCCAATGAACGATTTCTTTTCCAATAATGCGATCTCAGCTCTGCCGAAGAGCCTCCGCCGGTCCCGGCACCGTATTCCCTTGCAGTCAGCTAGAGTGCTGACGTCAGGGAAAGGGGAGGGAGGGGGGAACTTTAACTACGATTATCTCTCAAACCATAAAGATTTGAGAGATGGAACTGGGGGCATTTCATTTATTTTTTTAACGGCTACAAAATGCCGATTTTTAAATATGATGTGTTACTATCCCTTTAACTGCTTGTCTACTTTCTAAATTGGTGTCTTTGGTACCAGAAAGATAGAGGGAGGCATCCTGCTTGTCTTATGTGTGCTCAAGCAGTGATACCTCTAAGTGAAGGCATCATTTAGGTTAACTGAGGAATGATTTGGGCACCTCTGGGTTACAGTAAATAGAGATGTATTGTCTATAAATCGTCATTTCATGCAATGCTAAGGGTTATTATCCTAGAGATCTCAGGATCAGATCATGTTGAAAGTTCCCAGGTATGCATATGATCAGCACAATTAGAGTAAAGAGTTTCATTTTTGGAAGCAGGGCTGGATATACATCTCAAATGACCTTACACAAAGTCACCCAATGTGCCCTGCTCCCCACACCCCGACTCCTCAAAAGACCTCACCCACAAGCACCATACACTGGTGCCTGGTGCAGAAAATACTCTTAGCTTTTTATATAGAAGCATAAAAAAGCACTTGACTCCTTGGCTGCAGGAGAGGATTCCATGACATTGTTTTTCGATGTCTTGGAGTTCTAGCTGCCATGCAAGGGGTTAAATATTGGCCAGTAAAGGTATATGGGAAAGGGGGACAGAGGGATTTGGGTCTCAGAGTGGGACTGTTCCTCCTTAAGAGGGACACTTGGAGGTACAGACCCCTAATACCACCTAAAGGGGGAGACTTGGGAGGAGTGGACCTCTAATATCTCCTAAAGAGGGATACTTGGAAGGTATGTACCCCTAATATTTCCTAAAGAGGGATACTTGGGAGGTGTGGACCCCTAATATCTCCTAAAGAGAGACATGTGGGAGGTATGAAGCCTTAATATCTCCTAAAGACAGACACTTGGGAGGTATGAAGCCCTAATATCTCCTAAAGAAGGACACTTGGGAGGTATGTACCCCTAATATCTCCTAAAGAGGAACACTTAGTAGGTATGGACCCCAAATATCTCCTAAAGAGGAACACTTAGTAGGTATGGACCCCTAATAGCTCCTAAAGAGGGACACTTGGGAGGTACAGACCTCTAATATCTCCTAAAGGGGGACACTTGGGAATTATGGACCCCTAATATCTCCTAAAGAAGGACACTAGAGAGGTGTGGACCCCTAATATCTCCTAAAGAGGAACACTTTGGATATATGGACCCCAAATATCTCCTAAAGAGGGACAATTGGGTACAGACCCCACTTTTGGGAGCAGGGCTGGATTTACATCTCAAACGACCTTACACAAAGTCACCCAATGTGCCCTTCGCCCCACACATGACCACACCCTGACTCCTCACAAGACCTCAACCTCAAGCATCATACACTGGTGCCTGGTGCAGAAAGTACTTTTTAAAATACAAGCATAAAAAAGCACTTAACCCCTTGTCTGCAGGAGAGGCTTCAATGACATTGCTTTGCAATGTCTTGGAGTTCTAACTTCTAGCTACAGTCAAGGGGTTAAATAATGGCCAGTAAAGGTATATGGGAAATGGGGACAGAGGGATTTGGGTCTCAGAGTGGGACTGGTCCTCCTAAAGAGGGACACTTGGAAGGTATGTACCCCTAATATCTCCTAAAGAGGGATACTTAGGAGGTATGGACCCCAAATATGTCATAAAGAGGGACACTTGGGAGGTATAGACTCCTAATATCTCTTAAAGAGCAACATTTCTAAGGTACAGAAGACTAACATCTCCTAAAGAGGGTCATTACTAGGATCCCTAGTAAGAAAAACAGGAAGATCTGATACACAAAATTATTTGGCAGCAAGAAAGCTATCTAATGCTCATGTCTCTGGGTTATGAGTCATGGGTTAAACTTGATGGACTTGTGTCTTTTTTCAACCTAATTTACTATGTTACTTGGGAGGAATACATCCCTAATATTTTCTAAAGAGGGACGCATGGGAGGTATTCACCCCTAATATCTCCAAAAGAGATACACTTCTGAGGTACAGAAGACTATCTCCTAAATAGGGACACTTGGGAGGTATGGACCATGATATTTTCTAAAGAGGGTCACTTGGGAGGTACGGACTCCTAATATCTCCTAAAGAGGGACACTTCTGAGGTACAGAAGACTAATATCTCCTAAAGAGGGACGATTGGGAGGTATGGACCCCTAATATCTCATAAAAAGGGAGGTATGGACCCCTAATATCTCCTAAAGAGGGACACTTGGGGGGTATGGACTCCTTATCTCTCCTAAGGAGTGATACCTGGGAGGTTTGGACCCCTAATATCTCCTAAAGAGGGACACTTGGGGGGTATGGACTCCTTATCTCTCCTAAGGAGTGATACCTGGGAGGTTTGGACCCCTAATATCTCCTAAAAAGGGACAATTGGGGGGTATGGACTCCTAATATCTCCTAAAGAGGAACACTTGAGAGGTATGGACCCCTAAAATCTCCTAAAGAGGGACACTTGGGAGGTATGGACCCCTAATATCTCCTAAAGAGGGACATGTGGGAGCCGAGGTATGCGCTTATGAAGTATTCCTTTAGATCTTTGAGGTTTATGTACTAAAAACTAAAACAGTTCCAGGGCAAACCAACTGCACCATGTGGAAAAATAAAATCACAATGATTTAAAAATGACTTTTTAACACCTTGAATGCTAGATAAGGTGCTGACACATTGCTTTGTAACGTGCTGCAGACCTCTAGGATTCAAAAGAGGTTAAAAGTCCCCTTTTAAATGAATTGTAATTTGGTGAACCTTTATTTGTCCAGTATGGCGCAGAAGGTTTGATCCAGTATGCGCCCATTTCAAAGTACATAAGTGTGTGTGTGTTACTAGATGTGTTAAAGTCTTTGGGGCTCTAATCCGTTTTTTATTTTCATTAAAGAGGCAGTAAAGAGTTGAAAATAAATTTGTTCAAAATAAAGTGCATGATATACATGTGTAAACGTTTTAAAAATACAAAATCAATATGAAAAGAATAAAAATTGAATCAGCCGCTTGCCGAAACCCGGGATCGAACCAGGGACCTTTAGATCTTCAGTCTAACGCTCTCCCAACTGAGCTATTTCGGCAGCTGTGTTCACTTCCTCGAACATGACTGTAATATACCAAAGCACAGCGGATGTTTACAATGTATTTGAATATATTTTTTTGTATTTATAAATGGACAAACTCAAGCTCGTCTGTGCAAACGCCAACGCTGGCAATCAAAACTTCCTAATATCCCCTTGATTTAAATGAGACTTTTAACCCCTAAACGCTAGAGAAGTCTCCAACGCATTGGGAAACAATGCATTGGAGACCTCTCTAATATTCCAGTTGTTAACCCTTCGAGTCCCAGAGGGACGTTACGTACCCCTCTGGCACCTAAAGAGTTAAACGCTGGGACTTCCTGTTTGTTCCCTATGGCGCCTTTGGTTTCTTCAGAGCAGGTCCCTCTGTTCTCTCACACACGTATTGCTCACGGATTAGAACGTTCCGCACAAAACATTCGCTGTAGTGAATGGATTGTCTCCTCTCATAACAATGCTGTTTGTATTGTAATATTGCTGTGTGCTGATAATAGTGTAACTGTGGTTTTCATCTGATTTTTTTCTGTGGGTTTTTGTGGGGGGTAATGAAAATGTACAATAATTACAAACTGAGATATTCTAGGCCCAAGCCAGTGACCTAGGCATTGGAGTCCTCTCAAAAATGCAAGAGTGGCATGAAACGCCCTGGCACTCAAATGGTGACTGGGAACTCAGGGATACATAACGCAGTTGATTTGTCCCACAATTGCTCCGCCTCTCTTGTAATCAGTCCTGACATGAGACCTGTACTAGAGTGTATTTCCCGGCCTCTTCATACATCTTGTCTCTGTGGCGCAATCGGTTAGCGCGTTCGGCTGTTAACCGAAAGGTTGGTGGTTCGAGCCCACCCAGGGACGGCAATATTTTTCTATCTCTTAAATACCATGTATTATTTTTACGGTTTGAGAGCCAAAATAGCAATGCCCCTCTTTTACCAAAAGGGCTAAAGAAATAAAATAATAATTATGATACATACCATTATAATGTATAAAGGAGCATATTTCCCAAGCCCAAAAAAAATAATTAATAGATTATGGATCAAAACATCTGCACATTTTTTTCAAACAAAAAGCCAAATTGAAAGCAGTTGTATTTTTTTATTATAAGATGCTTTTGTTTTGTACCAGATGTTTTGGTAAATATGTTACAATGTCTGTTTAATTTATTTACACTTCCTGTTGTATAATACTTTTGTACAAAACTGACATGTTTGCTCTTTAAATACATTGTCATGATATGATTGTTTTATTATTCATCATAGTTTGGATTGGGAAGACAATACGCTGTAATTAATTCATTGTCCGGCTGCCTTTTGTGCTAGCATACATGAAGATTTTAAATAGCCATAGGGGGCCACTTTTGTTTTAGGTGGTGTTGCTGGGTGCGTGGCTGGTGTGCTGGGGAATTACAAAGGATTTTTAGGTTATTTCATTGTCTATTGACTCCTCTTTGGGGGAGATTCACTAAGCGGTGATAAAAAGGTGATAAAGTGGAGATGACTTCTCAAGTTTATTACTTATCCAGTTTCTATGTTATTCTATGGAACCTATTCATTAACCCCTTAAGGACCAGCGGTCCCAGGGTGTGCGGTCCTTTAAAGGGATAGTAACGCTTCGTTTTAACTTTATTTTATTTTGTAGGCATTAAAAAAATATGAAGAATGATCTAAGTCTTATCTCTCAGACCTTTATGGTTTATGAGATATTCACAAGCAAAGTTCCCCTCCCCGCCCCTTTTACCTAGTGTAAGCCATCTCTTCTCAGATATGAATCTGGTTGTATGACAGGACAGATAACAGAAGGGGACAATTTTCTTTGTATGAAAACAATGAAAGCCCTTCCCCCCTTGACAAGTTTTTCAGCTTTTTCCATTATCTTAATTGAAGATTGTCCCTCTCTGCAGTCTACCTGGGCATCTCCCTTCTGATCTGGTTGAACAGGGGGGGGATACTTTGTTTGTGAATATCTCTTAAACCATAAAGGTTTCAGAGATAAGACTTATATCATTCTTCATGTTTTTTTAATGCCTACAAAATAAAATAAAGTTAAAATGAAGTATTACTATCCCTTTAAGGACCAGATAGGAAATTTCGACGTGCCGTCCCACGTGACTGATCACGTGGGGCGGCAAGCCGAACGGGGGACTGATAGAGATCACTCTGGTCTTGGAGCGATCAACTTCAGTCCCCGTTATTACTCACCACTCTCCTACAGGAGCGCAGTGAGTAAAAGTATGTGACGTGCCAGGACCGTCGCTGGTCCTTAAGTGCTGGACCAGCATGATGGTCCAGCCACGTCAATGGTCCTTAAGGGGTTAAGATCTCCAAAGCTGAAGAAATCTTAAAGCAGAGCTACCACCTTTAAACAACTTTAGCTTCAATAATTCCCCATCTGGCGACTAGCTGCTTAGTAGCGCTAGTCGCCAGAATTATTACCTTGTTTAATAGGTTTATCAGTTCTTCCGGGGCTGACAGACAGGACGGATTGCAGACATCTTGCCATAGGGTCGCCCGCGCTCCTGCGCTGTCAGTCCCTTCCGGAGCTGAACGGCTCCTAGCAACGCCTCCTAGAGCTGGCTGGGACTGACAGAGCAGGTGGGCGGACGTCATTATGGCAAGATGTCTGCGATCTGTCCTGCCTGTCAGCCCTGGAAAAATTAATAAATCTATTAAACAAGGTAATAATTCTGGGGACTAGCGCTACTAAGCAGCTAGTCGCCAGATGGGGAGTTATAGTTGTTTAAAGGTGGTAGTTCCGCTAGGGGAGGCGAAAATAAGGGGCAGGAGTGGGAACCTTTCTGCAGGAATGGCATTTGAACTACAACATTGTAAGTAACTATATAACACTTGTGTTTAAAAATATATAAAGAAGACCCTGAGCTGCAGTTTAATCAAAGTATTACTGTCCCTTTAATTAAAATGCTTCCTGGTGCTCCATTAGTGTGGGTTGTCACATAAATGACATCATAGCACAAAAACGTCATGTTATTTATGTGACAGGTACCCCATTGTAGAGGAACTACTGGAACTAGAGACTTCCAGATTGGTAAATCAGGGTCCTTGGTATTAATCACTTCAGTGTTAGTTTGTAGAGGACATGGATGTCCACATCCTTAGCAGTTTTAAGGTAGCGTCTGAGGAAACTGACAGCCACATCCTTAGCAAAGAAGCAACACTTATCAAAACACAATACTAACAAGCAATAGCTGTAATGTAACAGACTGACCAGCTGGTGTCACTGTATCTGCACATAAATCTTATGGCTCTCTTCTCTGTCATGTGGTTACAACCAGTAATAAAACATGGAATCTGAAAATCTGATTATTCCTGCTGCAGTGAACATTGCACAAGATTTTGTAGCACTGATGTAAATCTTGTATTTACAACAAAAAGTCTGCAGTTTATATAACTGAATATACAGGACTAGACTGTAAGCTCTTAGGACCAAGACCCTCTCCCCACTTGTTACGGTCTGTACACGTATTTTGCATTGCTTGTTTGTATATGCCAGGAATAGGTGGCATGTTATAAATACATGATAATAATGATAACAATAATAATATATAGTAAAAGCTACAAGTATGACTGATAACCAGTTTAAGACTGAATAAAATGTAAACTGGCAGTTTGCAGAGGAAATGTGAATACTGAAATCTCTGGGAAACAAAAAGAATGGTCACATTAAAGGAGCAGTAAACTTTTTTTAATGAAAAAATATATATTGTAGGGATTTTCCTATTGAGTAAAATAAGGGTACTCCCACTGCCGAAAGATTTATATTTCCAGAGTTACTACAGTTTAAACCCATGTTTTTTTACATTAGCAGTGCCCTCTAGTGGTCAAATTCTAATCAGATTTCTTGTTAGATTCTAATAGAGAGGAAAGTCAGAGACATACAGTTCTCCATAGAATGTGATAGAAACTGCTGAGTCACTTCCTGCCAGTTACAACTATCAGGAAGTAAAACACAGTAAAGTCACTTCCTGTCAGTTAGAACTATCAGGAAGTAAACACAGTAAATTCACTTCCTGGTTATTTGAACTGATCTAAATTTTGAATAAAATCTCTGACAGCGGTGGAAGTGACCTTGTTTTATTCAGCAGGAAATGCTCTGTAAAATATGTGTTTTCATAAAAAAAAAGTTTACTGCTCCGTTAATATAATGTATTTAACAAGAAAACTAACGCCTCCTAACACTTCCCACTTTACTTAATATGGCTAGAAATTCCTATTTGCTCCTCTACATTTCTCCCTCTTGCCTTAGTTCAAGAGATAACATCTTCAATCAGTGCTGGATGTCATGTCTACGGAGGCGGACATGACAGTTGCTGGAAGGACCTCAGACTCTACCCACTGCCCATGGTAATCTTTATTCTTCAAGGACCAGAGGATTGTGCAATGCAGTGCATCCCTCTGGTCCTTAACATTGTGCCGGGGAGGGTCCTAAAGCAGGGTGGAGGACACCCACACCACTCTGCCGTTCAAAGAGTTAAATGGATTGTAATGTCAGAAAAAAAGTATTAACTATATGGTAGATACAATTAAAAGACAGCACTTGCACTTATTCGTATCTCTCAAACCGTTATGGTTTGAGAGATACAGGAAAATAAAGTTCTCTGCTCCCTCCCCTTTCTGCTTGACAAGCTGTAAAGCTGTCAGAAGCAGATTCTGGTTCCTGGATTAGACGGCGGCTCTTCAGCAGTGCCGACATAGCGATACATAAAAATAAATACTTAATCAGAATGGTCTACAACATGTGCCTGGTTTGCAAACACATGATGTAGATCATTCTGATGAAGTATTTATCTTTAGATATCGTTATATTAGAGCGTTCTTTTTTTAAAGCTCTAGTTAGTCAAAATGTAAGTAATAAATGCTGCCCTGCACCTACTTCTTCATAGACAGTGGTTACCAGCTCTGTACGACAGTCCTTCACTATGTCTCTGCTCCCCTCCGTCTATCCAGCCTCCTCCAATGACGGAGGCTTGCTGCTTGTAAGCTGGAGCAGTCACATCGGCTAGATATCGATCTCTGCCAATGAGATCGCTCCAGCTTACAGACAGAAGCCTCAGTCATTGGAGGAGGCTGGATAGAGGGAGGGGAACAGAGACAGAGTGACAGACTGTGGTACAGAGCAGCTAACCGCAGTCTATACAGAAGTAGGTGCAGGGCAGCATTTGTTACTTAAATTTCGATGAACTAGAGCTTTAAAAAAAAGAAATGAATAAACATTTACACATATTCACTATGTGATGAAACTATACAGGCTAATTTGTATAGGGGTGATAGATCCCCTTTAAAGGGGAATTATCACTCCTATACAAGTTAACCTCATTGCCATCCTCATATAGTGATAAGATTTAATCATTTTTTTTTAATATAAAATTAATGCTTTTGCAAAATTTACATTATTAAAAATGAGCCGTGGCCTGTGGAGGATCAGAAGACAGACAGACTGCATTGCAGAGCATGCACAGTCTGTCTGAAAGTAAGGCCATGGCTCATTTTTAATAAAGTAAATTTTGCAAGAGCATACATTTTACTAAAAAAACAAAAAACAATGATTAACCCCTTAAGGAGCAGCGGTTCCGGGGTGTGTGGTCCTTTAAGAACCAGATAGGGAAGTTCGATGTGCCGCCCTATGTGACTGATCACGTGTGCCAGCACGTTGAACAAAGGACTGAAAGAGATCACTCTGGTCTTGGAGAGATCAACTTCAGTCCCCGGTATTACTCGCGGTGAGTAAAAGTATGTGACGTGCCAGGACTGTCACTGGTCCTTAAGTGCTGGACCAGCGTGATGGTCCGGGTACATCACCGGATGCGAAGGGGTTAAAGGGATAGTAATGTCAGGATAAAAAGTATTAACTATATCGTTGATAAAATTAAAAAGAGAGTACTTGCACTTATTCGTATCTCTCAAACTATTATGGTTTGAGAGATACAGGAAAAAAGAAAGTTCTCTGCTCCCTCCCCTTGCTGTTTAATGAGCTGTAAAGCTGTCAAAAGCAGATTCTGGTTCCTGGATCAGATGGTGGCTCTTCAGCAGTGCCAACATAGAGATACCTAAAAATAAACACTTCATCGGAATGGTCTACAGCAGGGCTCAAAATTTCAAGTCCTGAGCTACTAGCCAGGCCTGAAAAGTTACTCGCCACCAGTTTCCACTCCTAGCCCCACCCATAGCAGCGCCTTTAACACCACCCATGTCCCCGCCTTTAACTCCACCCATATCAGGTTCTTCTTTCTCCCCCATGTACTTCTTTCTCCCCTTTGCGCCTCTCTTTCTCCCCCATGTACTTTCTCCCCTTTGCGCCTCTCTTTCTCCCCCATGTACTTCTTTCTCCCCTTTGCACCTCTCTTTCTCCCCCATGTACTTCCTCTTTCTCCCCCTTGTGCCTCTCTTTCTCCCCCTTTCGCCTCTCTTTCTCCCCCTTTCTCCCCTTTGTGCCTCTCTTTCTCCCCCTTGTACTTCTTTCTCCCCTTTGCGCCTCTCTTTCTCCCCCATGTACTTCCTCTTTCTCCCCCTTGTGCCTCTCTTTCTCCCCCTTTCGCCTCTCTTTCTCCCCCTTTCTCCCCTTTGTGCCTCTCTTTCTCCCCCTTGTACTTCTTTCTCCCCTTTGCGCCTCTCTTTCTCCCCCATGTACTTCTTTCTCCCCTTTGCACCTCTCTTTCTCCCCCATGTACTTCCTCTTTCTCCCCCATGTACTTCTTTCTCCCCTTTGCACCTCTCTTTCTCCCCCATGTACTTCCTCTTTCTCCCCCTTGTGCCTCTTTTCTCCCTCTTTCTCCCCTTTGTGCCTCTCTTTCTCCCCCCATGTACTTCTTCTTTCTCCCCCCCATGTACTTCTTTCTCCCCCCCATGTACTTCTTTCTCCCCCATATGTACTTTCTCCCCTTTGCGCCTCTCTTTCTCCCCCATGTACTTCTTTCTCCCCTTTGCACCTCTTTCTCCCCCATGTACTTCCTCTTTCTCCCCCTTGTGCCTCTCTTTCTCCCCCTTTCTGCCTCTCTTTCTCCCCCTTGTACTTCTTTCTCCCCCATGTACTTCTTTCTCCCCTTTGCACCTCTCTTTCTCCCCCATGTACTTCTTTCTCCCCTTTGCACCTCTCTTTCTCCCCCATGTACTTCCTCTTTCTCCCCCATGTGCCTCTCTTTCTCCCCTTTGCGCCTCTCTTTCTCCCCCATGTACTTCCTCTTTCTCCCCCCCATGTACTTCTTTCTCCCCCATATGTACTTTCTCCCCTTTGCGCCTCACTTTCTCCCCCATGTACTTCTTTCTCCCCTTTGCACCTCTTTCTCCCCCATGTACTTCCTCTTTCTCCCCCTTGTGCCTCTCTTTCTCCCCCTTTCTCCCCCATGTGTCTCTTTCTCCCCCTTGTACTTCTTTCTCCCCCATGTACTTCTTTCTCCCCTTTGCACCTCTCTTTCTCCCCCATGTACTTCTTTCTCCCCCATGTACTTCTTTCTCCCCTTTGCACCTCTCTTTCTCCCCCATGTGCCTCTCTTTCTCCCCTTTGCACCTCTCTTTCTCCCCCATGTACTTCCTCTTTCTCCCCCATGTGCCTCTCTTTCTCCCCTTTGCACCTCTCTTTCTCCCCCATGTACTTCCTCTTTCTCCCCCATGTGCCTCTCTTTCTCCCCTTTGCGCCTCTCTTTCTCCCCCCCATGTACTTCTTCTTTCTCCCCCCCATGTACTTCTTTCTCCCCCATATGTACTTTCTCCCCTTTGTGCCTCTCTTTCTCCCCCATGTGCCTCTTCTTTCTCCCCCATGTAATTTCTCCCCCTTGTATCTCCCTTTCTCCCCATGTACTTTCTCCCCCATGTGTCTCTTTCCCCTCCCTTGTACTTCTTTCTCCCCCATGTACTTCCTCTTTCTCCCCCATGTGCCTCTCTTTCTCCCCTTTGCACCTCTCTTTCTCCCCCATGTACTTCCTCTTTCTCCCCCATGTACTTCTTTCTCCCCTTTGCACCTCTCTTTCTCCCCCATGTACTTCCTCTTTCTCCCCCATGTGCCTCTCTTTCTCCCCTTTGCGCCTCTCTTTCTCCCCCCCATGTACTTCTTCTTTCTCCCCCCCATGTACTTCTTTCTCCCCCATGTGTCTCTTTCTCCTCCCTTGTACTTCTTTCTCCCCCTTGTACTTCTTTCTCCCCCCTTGCACCTCTCTTTATCCCTCCTGCCCGCCCGCATCATCACGCGCCCCTGCGGGCCGTGATGACATACAGACAGAGAAGAGGAAGAGGGCAGAGGCACCGGAAGAGAAGCGCTTGCTGCCAGACAGTAACGATCAGTCTGCTGGCAGCAAGCGCTTCTCTTCCGGTGCCTCTGCCCTCTTCCTCTTCTCTGTCGTTATGTCATCACGGCCCGCAGGGGAGCGTGATGATGCGGAAGGATGGAACTTGTCATATTGGCGCTGGCCCCTTGCGAGATGTCGCCAAACTGCAGAGTGGAGGAGGTGGGACACTAGCACCCTAGCACCGCGAGGGAAAGCTTATATTCAAACTGAATACAGGGCTTCAGTTTCCACTCGCCCTCACTAAATATCTACTCGCAAAATGCGAGTAGGTGAGTGGAAATTTTGAGCCCTGGTCTACAGCGTGTGCCTGGTTTGCAAGCACAGATTGTAGACCATTCTGATGAAGTATTTATTTTTAGGCATTGCTATGTCGGCGCTGCTGAAGAGCCGCCATCTGATCCAGGAACCAGAATCTGCTTTTGACAGCTTTACAGCTCATTAAACAGCAAGGGGAGGGAGCGGATAACTTTCTTTTTTCCTGTATGTCTCAAACCATAATGGTTTGAGAGATTCAAATAAGTGCAAGTACTCTCTTTTAATTGTATCTACCATATAGTTAATACTTTTTTCTGACATTACTATCCCTTTAAAGCTTATCGCTATATGAGGAGGGCAATGAGCATACCTGGGAACTTCCAACTGAGGTCTGCCCGGAGGGGAGTCCTCTGATTCAGCAGGGGGTAACAATAATGACGTGAATCACATCAAAAATGGGCAGGGCTTGACGCGAGTTGGGGGGGCAGGGCTTAAAGGTGACACACAGAAGTCTGGGGAAGAAGGAACACCGGGAAAAACTGCAGATGTGGCAGAGTTTCAATAGAAACTCCTCACATGCGGAGGAATCAGCCTCTGCCCCGGAGACCCAGTAAAGCTGTCAAAACCGGAGTCTCCGGGGCAAATCCGGAGAGTTCCCAGGTATGGCAATGAGGTAAAACTTGTATTGGGGTGATAGTTCCACTTTGAATACAATGTTTTGGTCTTGTAATAAATCAGTTATTCTTTATTCAGTTACATAACGAGCTGTCAGTAGTAACCTAAAACATCTTTGTAATAACCCCTCTCCCCAGTCACACCCACAGGGACATCATCTTAAACAAGTGTCACTCTATTTGAAATGTTCGGGGGTATTCAACGATTCTGGTGCATAACAACTGCAATAGAGTGACCAAATAATATTTCCATTTGATTTAAATGGGGCTTTTAAACCTGTGAACATCAGACATGGTTACAACTCAGATGTCTGTATCTTCCAAGGGTTAAAAAAACAAAACACATTGGAACAAGGGAAATTTAGGGATTATTTTGTGTGGCTCCCAGTGGCGCAGTTGGTGTGCTACAGAATTGATCCATGTATTCTGAATACACAACCTGAGGACTAGAGGAATTGTAGTCCAACAACATCTGGTGAGCCACATGTTGCTTACTGCCAAGGTGTATCATAGGGGTGGACATCTGCTGCTGGACTACATTCCAACCGTTGGCTGATGGATGATAGGAGCTGTAGTCCAGCAACAGCTGGAGGGCCTCAAATTGCCCATATTGGGGTATGCAATAAAGTTAATTTGGAAAGACTGAAAACAAAGGGGTGGAGCCTGACTGCCTAAGCTTCTCACTGTGTGCGCGCACTGTGGTTCTCACGAGTACGCGCACTCGGGCCGGTCCAGAAGCCGGTTCCAGCCCCCTCTTCTCTCTGCTGTCATTCCCACTGTCTGTGTCCGGCCCGGTGAGAGGACTTGACAGGCCTAGTTCCCGGTGTGTGCGCACCATGTACCGAGCCTTGTACGCCTTCCGCTCCCCCGAACCCAATTCCATGCAGTTCGGGGCCGGGGAGAGCTTCCTTATACTGGAGCGGTGCAATCAGCATTGGTGGCTGGCCAGCCGCTGCAGCAGCGGGGACACGGGCTACGTACCGGCCTCCTATCTAGAGAGGATACAGGTGAGAGTTGGGAGGGCCCACTGGGCAACAGTACACTTCCAGGGGCATGTAGTATCGTTGGTTTCTTCTTAACTCTTTGAGTGCAAGAGGGGTACGCATTGTGTTGCGTACCCCTCTGACACTCAAAGGGTTAATAATCATTTCAGTGCCTGATGGAGAGCACTGCATGACGTACCCATCTGTCATTCAAACGGTTAACCTGTTGAGTTCCATTAATACCCCACATATTGATTTGCACAGACCTTGTTTGTGTTTACACTGGTTCATGTGTGATCTTCACCCAGTAAGGATCAGAGGGGCGTCCTAACAATTTGTCTGCAACTTGTTGCACATCAGTCTGGGCATTTTGGGTGACAGAAGGGTGATCAGAACATTGCCTCACAATGACTTGCCCACCCCTCCAGCACTCAAAGGGTTAAACCATGGATGGGCAGGCTGAGGCACTACAGCTGTGTTGGAACTATAAATTGATACTTGCTAACATTTATTAACCCTTTGAGTGCCAGAGTGGTACGGAATGCATTGCTTTGCAATGCATTCCGTAGCACTCTGGCACTCAAAGGGTTAAAAACATTTAAAAAAAATCTCATAGTGACGCTTTTCCTGTGGGCTGTCATGTGTCAGTAGTGGTCCACTACCATGTAATGAGGTGCCAACTGGATATTTGATATATCAGACTTAAAGGGATAGTATTACTTCAAAATCACTATCCCTCATATTGTAGCCCTTAATAAACTAAGTTAAATGACACCCGCGGCATCTCTCAAACCTTTATGGTTTAAGAGATAGCCGCTTTCAAAGTTTCCTCTCCCCTGCTGTCAGCGTTCTGCTGCCAGCAGAATCCGGTCTCTGAATCAAGAGGAGGCTCTTCAGCAGAGCCGATATCTCGTTATGGAAGGAAAAATGATTCATTGCAACAGTCTTCTACGTGTGCTTGGTTACCAAGCACACGTAGAAGACTGTTTCAATTAATAATTTTTCCTTCCATAACGAGATATTGGCTCTGCTGAAGAGCCTCCGCCTGTCCCGGGACCGGATTCTCCTGCTGGCAGCAGAACGCTGACAGCAGGGGAGAGGAAACTTTGAAAGTGGCTATCTCTTAAACCATAAAGGTTTGAGAGATGCCGCTGGTGTCATTTAACTCAGTTTATTAAGGGCTACAATATGAGGGATAGTAATTTTGAAGTAATACTATCCCTTTAAAACTGCACTTCTACAGCATAATAGACCTTGTCCACTCCCAAGTCATAATTAAAGTAATAAATAAGCATTACTGACATATGGAAAGCCTATGAACTATTAACAGTTTTAATTACCAGTACAAAGAATATGGGATTGAATTGACTTTTTTTAAAACCAGATACTGCCTGTGGAGATCAGGCAAGGTAGGTGGGTACGCAACTCATATCACGATGCGGTTTGTAGTAGACAACAGCTGGAGGGCCTCAGCTTGCTCAGCCATGTTTTTATCAAACAGTGCCATTGGGCAATTCTCAGCCAGACTGATGATCCTGCAACTTTTTTATTTGGAATTCCATGAGATCAGCAAAGTAATGTATCATTACATGCAACCCCACCCCCCACAAGGCAGTATGAATTTACCAGGGATGTGTGGTATAATTATTTGGTTCTAGAGAAAACATGTTGTAAATGCTATATTAGTTAAATTGGCAATAAACTGTTTTATGAAAACTTATAGGTGTTTTCCTGCTGATTAAAACAAGGGTACGCCCACTGCAGTCGTTTTATCTTGACATTATAACTGTTAAATGCCTCCTAGTGGTGTTCTCTATAACTCCATGGGCCCTGCATCCCTTAATACAGTGGTTCTCAACCTGTGGGTCGGGACCCCTTTGGGGGTCGAACGACGATTTGCCAGGGGTCGCCTAAAACCATCAGATATTTATATTTTGATTTATAACAGTAGTAAAATTACAGCGATTAAGGAGCAACGAAAATAATTTTACTGTTAGGGGTCGCCACAACTTGGGAAATTTTATCAAAGGGTCGCGGTACTAGAAAGGTTGAGAACCGCTGCCTTAATAGGTGGAAGAAAAACTGTTATATCTCCTGGAAACAAATCTATGGCAATTACGTCCTGAAAGTTCAAATTGATAGAAAGTTAGAAAGCAGTTACAATCACATTCTATGGAAAATGATGGACAAGCGACTCATCTCTACTGCAGAATGCAACAGGATATCTGAAATTTCACAGCTAGAGGGCAATGTTAAAGGGGATCTCTCACCCCTATAAAAGTTAGGGTTATTAGGCAGAGTATATATTGATAAAGTTGAAAATGTTATTTATTTATTTAAAAAAAAATGCTATTTGAGCTAAAAGTATTGCTTATAGAATGCCCTCCACTCTATTTCCGCATACGCTGCTCTTGCCTCTGCTCACTTCCCACTACCCAGCCTCCTCTGTTGATGGAGGCTGGCTGGCTGTCTGTAAGCTGGACCGGTCTCATTGGCTACATATCGATCTCTGTCAATGAGACCGCTCCAGCTTATAGACAGATGCCTCCATCATCAGAGGAGGCTGGGTAGTGGGAAGGAAGTAGAGGTGGTGTGGCAACCTGCGGCAAGATCAGGGTATGCAGAAGTAGGGTGCAGGGCACTCTATAAGCAATAATTTTAACCCAAATAGCGTTTAAAAAAAATAAATAACGTTTTCAACATTATCGATAAATACTCTACCTAATAAGTCTAACTTTTGTAGGGGTGTGAGATCCCCTTTGATATGAATGCAATAGCTTAAACTGTGATGAGTTTGGAAAGCTGCATCTCCCAACAGTAGGATTACCCTTATTTTAGTTGCCAGGAAAAGCCCTACAATATTTTTTTGCAAGAAAGTTTACTGTTTCTTTCTAGAGTGATAGTAAACCCCTAAACTAACTTAAAGGAGCAGTAAACTTTTCTTATGAAAAGCTATATATTGTAGGGTGTTTCCTGTTGAGTAAAAGAAGGGTACTCCCATTGCTGAGAGATGTATATATCCAGGCCTATTACTGTTTAAAACGTTCCCCCCGCCCATTTGCAGTGCCTTCTAGTGGTCAAATTCCAGTTAGTTATTCTGTTACATTCCAATAAAGAGGAAAGTCAATGACATACAGTTCTCCATAGAATGTGATAGAAACTGAGAGGTCACTTCCTGTCAGAACTATCAGGAAGTATTTGAACTGTTATAAGTTTTGAGCAAAACAAATGGCAGGTAGGAGTGATTTTGTTTTACTGAGCAGGAAAAGCTCTATAACATACATGTTTTTATTAATAAAAATGTTACTGCTAGTTTAAAACCTTTAGCTCTCTGTCCATAGTTACTGCTGAAGTACTCTGGTGGCTCAGGGAATAATACCCAGCCACTCACTCCATCTTGTGTTATTGCTTGAAGGGTAAGGTGAATGATGCTCCATATCCAGCTTGATCAACGACTGACTGCTATAGAGGCTTTGGAGGACAAACGTGGTGACCTCTCATCCCATAGTACTGGTGTGATTGTGCTGATAAGGGCTTTTGGCTCTGTGCACTTGCGTTAGTGCAGTGGGGTTTGACAATTTGCAAAGTTTGTCTTTCTCAGTGTCCATAGTCGCTAGTCACAGATAAAGTGGGATCGGTTGAGCTGCTGGTCAGATCAGGCAGTTAACTTGTGTGGAGACATTTCTAATAGCACAGGGAGAGTTACACTTGGCTATGAACATAACTAGTTCATGTACAGTGCAGAGAATTGACATGTATACAAACTATATTACAACACAATGGCTAGTACAGTATATGCAGATTTTAATTCCCATTTATTTTAAATAACCAACGTAACCAAATGAGGGGTTACTTGTCTTTGTAACCCTAGACATGATTATGCAGGGAAAAAACACCTACTTCAGATATTCTAAAATCCTGTAAAGCTATATGTAAGTTCCTACTGTTTTGATTTACCTAGTGCCACCTTTAGAAGAATGATACCCCAGTGGTATGAGATGACCTTCCATAGAATAGCCATCCTTAACCAGGGTGCCATGGCATTTGTGTGCTATGGGCGCTAGCTTTGGGTGTCATGGTTTCCTTTTGAATATCCTAATAAGTATGGGGTTCTTGAGTGTTATATGTGTATTTATGGACATTTTTATGCACAATAGCTTGCCGTTATCTCTTTGTTTATGAGGCCTAACATGAATTTATATTTATGTACGTGGATCCTACATTTTGGCATAACAAAGGACTTGAGAATTCTAGTTTACGTCTTTTAGAGTAGCTTTGTGCTAAATAAATTAGGAACCACCTCTGTAGACTGGGTAACAGCACTAACCCACAACTACTTGGCTCTTTTTAGAAGCTATAGCTATACAATGGTCATAGCTATTACATTATATAAAGTAAAGGTATTAAAGGTAACATTGTGGCCAACATCAAATAAGGTGTTCACTTGCCTTTTAACCATATGCTGGGGTGCACAAATGCTTCTAGAAAGTGGTGCTATAGAGACAATTGATAAATAAATAAATAAACATATTTAATTATATCTATTTTAACATTTGTGCTCCATCAAAGTTACTGGTTGCTTTGAAATCTGTCAGATTTCCTACTGTATTCATTAGATACTGTTGTCCCAAGAAAACAAGCACACAGTTGATATGGGTTAATATAACAATGAGCATGCCAGGAAAATTATATTACATCTGCTCGGGGAGGTATGCACTGCAGGAAAGGTGGCTGGCCTATGTAGATGTCTGCCGTAAACTATTGACAGATGTCCACAAGGGCCAGAAAGTTATGAATATCACAATTCAGTAATTCTGAATGGACTTCATGGTGGCCACACATGCAGTGATTCATGCCTTCACTACTGCAACTCCCTGGAAAATATCAGTAGTTGTCAGCAAGTTGCAATATGCTGCAATATTGGATAACTGTACCTTAAAGCAGTTCAGCTGGGGGACTGCATCAATGCACAATCACCTGTACAAATGGGTAAGTGAATGTACAAATATACCATCCACCTCCACTGGAATTCTCTTCCATAAGGCTCTAGGTTTTCTAGTTTAGCTTCCCTTTGCAATCTCTGCTTCCCTCTCTCCTTCCTGCCACAAGACCTCCTGATCTGGAGTCATTTGTATCTGTGAACTGATGACAGTCCTATACACTTTAAAAGGGAGTTAGGACAATAACTCATTCTGTTGTTGGTCATAAATAACTCACCACTTCACAGCTGTTACAAATAAATGAAACAATCTAGTAGTTAGGAAATCTCATCTGTTCATGAGACAATATATTAATTACTTCAATGGTCTAAATACAAATTAAAATGATAGCCAACCTTTTTAAAACTGTATAATAAAAGTATATATAGTCAGCTTGTCTATGCTACTTTTATTTACTCCTCAAATATGTTTCCAGAGAGTTTTCAGGGGGTGTGAAAGTAGTGAATCCAGTTTGTTAAATACAGCATGCATAGCACCTAGTTCAGCAGTGATGGTATTAAATTGTATCGCTAACCCTGTGTTCAGTCACTGACCAGAAAGCTCTGTGCAAATCGATCCAAGGAACTCCATGTCAAACACAAGTGTTAATTAAAAAGTATAGGCAGCTTGCTCTTTACATATATGTGCTTGAAAGATATCTAAACATCGACATCCACAGAAATTTCCCCCGTTGGGGGACAAAGCCATAAAATGGCCCCCAGGCTAGCCTGGCCAGACCCTATGTTTATCTAAAGTGACATTTGTAGGTGAGGGTTAAGTGTCAACCCTGCAGATACCCATGTATTTAAAGTCCAAAAAAGAAGCTGCCACTTTTAACCCATTAAGGACTGTCTGCACTTAAGGACCATGGAGCATTTTTTTTTTCTCTGTATCCGACACAGGGCTCCCCGAACTGTTTAAGCTGTGTAGGGAGTCCAGAAATCCATGACGGCCCTGGAAGGTTATGGGTCCTTATCGCACATCCAACCTATGATGTGCCAGGACCGTCATGGGTCTTTAAGGAGTTAAAGGTAAACTATACCCCATAAGTCAGTTTTCAGTGAACACTAATGCCAACGCCTCCATGGAGGGCCGCCTACTTAGCAATTTCTTCTAAGGAGGGCCGATGTCAGCATTATTATTTTGTTGAGGAGGTCTGGAGGGAGATAAAATGTAAGCAGTTTGCTGCTCTATTGTCTCTGATAATGAGCCCAGTGTCTAGCTTACCTCTAGAGCAGGAGTAGGCAACCTTTGGCTCTCAAGCTGTTGGAGACTACAACTCCCTTCATCCCCACATAGCCTAAAGCTTGACAGCCAGAGGATTGCTTCCCCTGCTCTACAACTTGATGCAAAACAAATTGATCTAAATCTGGACCAGAAGAGGGCATTGCAATTTAGAATGAGAATTCCTTCTGGGAGCAGTAGTTTATTAGCTAGGGGGCGGCGTGGTTTACAAGCCTGCTTCAAGTATATTAACCCATGTCATGGTTTTACACATGACACCCTTTTTGACACTTTTACCCTGGGAGGAGATTATAAACTGTGGAGGCCTCTTAGCCTGAGTGAGTTGGAGGCAACGTCCTAAACAGACTGGGAGAGCAGTCCACAGTGACCTCTTTCAGGCCACATTCAGGAGCCGCTCCTGGTTGAGAGAGTAGAGCTGATCCAGTTGGCTATCAAATTCTCATTGCATTGTGTTTAAATTTAACTCTTCATGAACTGGACGATAACCATGATGAGAGGGGTTGGGAGTTCTGTCAGTATTACTGGAGTGTCACCGTGTGTGGCCCCAGACTAAGACAGCCTGGAAACCTTATTTTTATAAAAAATCCATCATGGTTCCCTAAAGTAACGAGTGGCGAACAGGGCTAACCTCACTGTACCCCAATGTGTACCAGTGAGGGTGTGTGTGTATGTGTGCGTGTGTTCGCATTTTAACCCTTTAAGCACGTTAAGGGTTTTTAAACAGACATTTCATGTCCCAGATTGATGGTTACAGCCTGTACCACCCCTTATAACACTTTCAAAATTAGGAAAAAAAAATAATTTCAATTAAATGTACTATATATTTAGAAAATGTGATGCACCTTTATAAATTTAAACCCTTAACGCACAAAATACATACCACATCTACACACCCAGGTTTTTTCTGTAAATGGGAGAACTGCCTAGATTTATTTAGGGGTATTTTGACAGCTGCACTAATTGTGTACAAACCGTATGGGACAGAACAGCCATATAGCAAGAAACAGGAAATGTAACAAAGCCCTTAGGGTTCAGAATAACCCTGATCCGTATGTGGGTTATAAGAGATTTCATTTGTAAGGTAGTTTCAGAATGAACTAGTACTATGACTGAGCAATAACGTAAACATTTTATGGACCAGTGGGGCAAGCGGAGAATTGTGAAGTAATGAGTTGCATACCCCTCTGATCCCTTTAACCCTCTGAGAACCTGAGGGGGTACGCAATGTGTTGGGTACTCCTCACACTCAAAGGATTAACCCTTTCAGTGCCAGAGGGATATGCAACATATTGCTTTGCAATGCATTCCATACCCCTCTGGCTCTGAAAGGGTTCAAGCACAGACATCCAACATGTGGCCTGCATGATATATGTTAACAAACTTTTTTCGCCTAATTTACTATTTCACATCCTATATAATAATTCGCCAAGTTGTGTGTAATGCCCGACATGCGCAGTAGACACTGCTGCATGTGCGGCAGTCATGCGCAGTAGAGACTGCCCACGCCGCGGCTGATACAGAGCTGGGCGCTCAGGAGGAGCGTCCAGCTCTGTATCAGCCGAGGCGCGGGCAGTCTCCACTGCGTGAGACTGCCCCGCGACCGGCTGCTAGAGGCTCTGTATCAGCCGAGGCGCGGGCAGTCTTCACTGCGTGTGACTGCCCGCGACCGGCTGCCAGAGGCACTGTGGCCCGTGTAACGGGCTGTTCAACTAGTGAACTAATAAGCCACTAGGATTTAACCCTTTGAGTGCCAGAGGTGTACCTGCTCATCATTACCATTGTGGAACTGACACCCTACAGTGCTACAGAATAGTTGTTTGTCAAAACCCAGTATTCTCATTGACTTGTTAACAGCTGAACAATGACTAGCACAAAGTATGCGACTGCTCTAAAATTTATTACACACACACATATGCATTCCATACCATTCTGGCACTCAAAAGGTTAATATTACTGCAAAAAAAAAAAAAAAAATTTTGTAAATGGTTATAATTCATCATTTTTAAAAAATGAATGTTTCTTATGGATGAAAAAACATGGACTTCCCTGCTTTAAAGGGATAATGTGTCCAACATTCATGTGTGTTGTTTTGTTTTTTCTTACAAATGTTCAATAGATAGGACATTTTATGTAAGATTTAAAATGTGCCAGTTTCGTATAAGAAGTAATTTCCATGCTTTATAAGCCACAGAATGGTGTTAGCAGGTATGCACTGATTCCTAACACTGTATTGAGAGGGAAGGAAAACTACAATCAGTGTGTTATGCAGGACAATAGAAGCTGTTAATATAGTAAATGCAAATTTTAATTGGATTTTCTCCCACACTATATTTGGATCAGGGCATATATTTAACTCTGTGCTTGGAATAGACTTTAACTCCTCGGGGGAGATTTCCTAAGCGGTGATAAAGAGGTGATAAAGTGGAGATGACTTATCCAGTGATATCACTTTTCCAGTTCCTATATTATTTTATAGAGCCTATTCATCAACACTCCAAAGCTGGAGAAATCTTAGTGCATAGGCTACATAGAATAACATAGGAATTGGAGAGATTCACTAAGTGATGATAAAGTGGAGATGACTTCTACAGTTTAACACTCCTCCAGTTCCTATGTTATTCTATAGAGCCAATGCACTAAGATCTCCAACATTGGAGAAGTCCTCTCCATTTTATCACCTCTTTATCACACCTTAGTGAATCTCCCCCCTTGCATGATGGCAAGATCTGAAAGGCACTGCAGAGTAATGTTGGTGATGTCACTAGCATTCAGCTGGCTAAAGAGTGACCCTTGAGTCCCACAATGGGGACAAATAGGCTGAATAAATTGGATTAACCCATGGATGCTAGAGAGGGCTTCAAAATTGCTTTGGAGGGAGCTGGTGAAAATGGTGTGTGTTATATGGGGGCGGGGTCTGCTTTTTACGGCACCACGGAACAGACTGGAGCCACAAGAAATGCTCCTGAGGGCCACTTGGCCTTAGTTTCCAAATACTGTTTAAATTTTATATAGTAGATATGTATATAATACACACATTTTGTAGTTGTTTTATTAGTAGATTATTTTTTATTTTTTGTTATTTCCACTTACCTCAGTAGCCAAATCATAAACTTAAAACTCTCTGTGTGCTTCTCCATGAATCTGGTGGTGTGAGCTCTGGAGAGGCAGCCGATGAGACTGATTGGCTGCTGAGACGTGACAACCACCTGGACAGCCAGTTGGAATAAGCAGGACTGAGGTTCACTAGTCGCAGAAAAATTGCTAGGTGTCCCAACATTAAAGGGGGATTAACACTTTATAATGACTTGGTTGACCTTGAAAAGGCTTTACAGATAATGTAATGTTATGTTAGCTATTCGTTATTTAAAATTATAGATTAGATTCTTTACATCAGTTATTGGAAATTATCTAGTACTTCCGGTAGGAAGTGACAGTTGGGCGAGAGAGTGCAGTGTAATATCTGACACCCCAGGCTGTACCAGCTAGTACTGCCTAATTTGAATAAACTGACAAAGCTTAAATATATGTTTAGACTGTAGTTTTAAAGCTAGATGATTTTTGAAGGCCCTTTCAAAAGCATTATCGTTATTCACCGTTTGCATGCCAGAGGGCTATATGTCTTGCATGCAAAGGGTTAAGTATTCAACTTTAAACTTGGTGAACAGAATAATTCCTTGTATGCTGAATTTTAATAAATATTATTGTGAGTAGTAGTAGTTATTTATTTTCAGACTATTGCCTATATTTTTTATTATATTATTTTCTATTAATACACTTCTGTCCCTGACATTTTGTTGCCTTGATTTGTGCTTCCAGAGAGCTTTTAGTTGGGAACTGTGAAACCAGAGGTATTTATATGCAAGGTTGCAGTATTTAGTACTGATTGATCTGTATCCTTTAGTGGTGGGCTTTTCTACATTGTATCACTGTCTTATTTACATTCTATCTTATTGTTGCATTCCCTCTGCTTTCACAGTCCCTGACTGAGGGACATAAGTGTTAAAAGTGAAGATTAAAAAATAATACTAAAGCACTGGCATTTTTTTTTCTTTCCTTTACATAGTATGCATTTGGAAAATGATGTAAAGCGAGAATATCTTTAAATCAGCCTAATAAAATTATGAAGTGTGGCATTCCATACCGATAAACTGTTTTAGTGTTAAATGTCCATAAACTTTAATATTTTGAACGACCTTACGCTCTAAGGGTATGTTCATACTAGTGACATTAATTCAGTATTTTCAAAACTGTGCTAATCAGTCCCCCTCCAAAAACCCCCCCAAAAAACAGGTAGCTCTCACATAACTATTCACATAGGCAGTTCTTTCCTTGCAGAATATTACATATTGCAGCATGTTGCAACTGCGATGCAGTCTGTGTAAGCAGAGTCCTAGTTGCTGCATGCCTGTGTGACTTATGAGACGCCATGCAGATCTTTCACACAACGTCCAGTAACTGGCAGACTGAAGTGGGTCTTGGTCCAATAATATATGTCCAAAACCCACACAAACCAGTCAGACTCTATCTACAACCCCAGTGCAAGATGATCACCAGGGGAATAGCACAGTATCATGGGTAAACAAATCTTGAGCTGTTCTAAAATGGAGCCACATCTTGTGTCCCTTGTGAACACATCCTAAAGCGGGTCTGTTTCAACTTAAAGCTGATCTACCACATTTTAACAAAGATGGCCCCAAATAATTCCTCATCTGGCGACTAGCTGCTCGGTAGCTCTAGTTGCCAGAATTATTACCTGGTAAATGCAAATTATCCAATACTCCGGGACTGACAGGCAAGACGGAGCGCAGACATCTTTCCATAGTGATGCCTGTGCGGTCGGTCCCAGCCGGCTCTAGGAGGCATTGCTAGGAGCTGTTCAGCTCCAAAAGGGACTGACAGCACAGGTGCACAGACGTCACTATGGATGTCTGCGCTCTATTTTGCCTGTCAGTCCCGGAGCAGTGGATAATTCGCATTAACCATGTAATAATTCTGGCGACTAGCGCTACTGAGCAGCTAGTCGCCAGATGAGCAATTATTTGGGGCCATCTTTGTTAAATGTGGTAGTTCCACTTTAACCATTTACTTAATTGGTGAGTAGCTCATTTCAAGGCAATGTGTTGCACACCCCTCTGACCCCCAGTGGATAGTTCAGGGATCGTCTGTGTGTCACACATAGTCTGCTCTGGAATAGTTCCTCTTTAGTTCTTTCTATATGGCCATAGTTTCTGTGGGATCCCTCTCTTCTTCCAGGACCCGCAATGCACTCCTGACTGTCTGCTGTGGAACACTTGACGTGGCTTTGAGCACAGCAGTAAATCTGTAACAATGTTATTAAACCACTGGTAATATATTTTCTTTATTAGATTCCTCCTGATGATATGTCACCTCATTCTGTCAAGCGTTTTTTTTTAAACTGATGGGCTGCATTATGTTTGCTTTTCATAAGCAAACAAAAAACGCACAATATTGATGCACATCCATATTTTATCAGTATTATTAACTCGTTATACTGGGGTATATTTCCTACACATCACTTGAGTGTCTGAGGGTTATCCACCACTCTGGCACTCTCTTTTAGTCATGTAATGTGGCCACGGTATGGTTAAAGGGATAGTAATGTTTCACAAAAACAGCAGCTCCAATTAATGTTCAGAGTATTTGGGCCATGGAGAGTGTTGTTTCAATGCTGTCAGAGTTGTAGTTCAAGAGTAATTGAATGATAAAGTATCCTCCTCCTGCCCCACCTCCCCTCAGATGTGGAATCTTGTCCTAGCACCAGACAGAAAACTGCAAGCAAAGGAAAACCATGCACCCTTTGACAGGTTTTTCCTTATGCTAATTGAAGATTGTCCCTCTCTGCGATCCATCCGGACAGTCTTGCTGCTCTGAAGTGAACAGTGTTACATCAGTAAAAGGGGCGGGAGGGGGATACTTTATCATTCAATTACTCTTGAACTACAGCTCTGACAGTATTGAAATAACACATTCCATGGCCCAAATATTATGAATATTTATCAGAACTACTTTTATTGTGAAACATTACTATCCCTTTAATACTGAGTTTATATGGATTCGCCTTGTGGTGATTATGTTTATAAATAATGTTTCATGTATACATCCACCTTGGTTTTTAATAATTGTGAAATGTTAATTCACTGGTCTTTTAGAATATAGAGAAGAGGTGAATCTAAATAGGCTGGTACTATATGATGAGAAATGTCTACTGTTGATTTACAATATCTAGTTGTATGCATCATTTTAAAGTATTAGGAGAACAATTGCACTGAATGGGATACTGTGTTGATTTTAAAACTACAAGTTAATAGAAAAAAGTTCAATAAATGGATCTTTACCTTGGAGTTGAAGTGTGTGTTAGCACTCTTGAGTGGGTGTCTAATCCCCTTTGAGAACCGGAGGGGTGAGGAACGCATTGAAAAGCAACACACCCCTCTGTTCTTCACCATGTGAAAGGGGAAGTGCAGACTTAGAAGTGGTGTTGGATCGAAGTGGTTACACATAGAGCGTTTGTGGATTGCATAGGTAATGAGGTATAAATTTGAACCCAATAATTATTCAGATTGTTACAGTAATGTATTTTGTGTGTTGTGAACAAGGGGGGAATCTTAGTGTGAACTCCTATGGACAGCCCTTTCTACTACCTTATCCACCCACCAGCATCTGTGCATACATACACTGTTCATCTTGATCTTCTCCCTGCCCGTCCTTTCCTTCTATTGTCTATACTTGTTTCCTTCCTCCATAGCATCCTCGCCTACACAGAAGAACTCTGCCTTTACTAAACCTACCCTGTTGTAATTAACCCTTTGAGTGCTAGAGGGGTATGCAAGTGGGGCACAGTGGGGAAAAAAATACCAGAGACTTTGTATCAGTCTCATGGGTGTCCCCATACATTTTTTTTTTTTTTTTTTGGGGGGGGGGGGCAAAGCCATAATCAGTCACTCAGCTGCTGCAAGAGCAAATAGAGTACTAGCCTGCATAAAAAGGTGTAGAAGCAAGGGATGCTAATATTATCCTACCTCTGTATAAATCCTTGGTTAGGCCTCATCTAGAATATGGAGTACAATTTTGGGCGCCTGTTCTAAAAAAAGACATTATTGAACTGGAAAAGGTGCAGAGACGTGCAACAAAACTGATAAAGGGATTGGAGGATCTGAGTTACAAAGAAAGATTAGCCAAACTGGGTTTGTTTACATTAGAAAAGAGACGTCTAAGGGGTGATATGATTACCATTTACAAATACATTCAAGGTCAATACAAAGAACTATACAATGAATTATTTATGCAAAGAGCTGAGCTAAGAACAAGAGGTCATCCATTAAGACTTGAGGAAAGGCGCTTTCGACTAAAACACAGGCAGGGATTCTTTACAGTAAGGGCGGTAAGGCTATGGAATTCTTTGCCTCGGGATGTTGTGCTTGCAGATAATGTAACTGCATTCAAAAAAAGCAATGGATGCTGGACTTGATGGACGCATATCTTTTTTCAGCCTTATCTACTATGTTATGTGCAGGCCTTAGACAAGTGCAGGGAGAGTGGGCATGCACCCTCTCTCACCCATCTGCAGATGCCTACAGTGAGCCTCCATGGATATGCTATCCAGGACTGACTGAAAATGCTAGCTCTCAAAGACACACAGACAAAACTCATAGGGGCCATTAAGATTTTCTGGCCATAGTGAAGAAAGTACGGGAGGGGTTATTACTAGGAGGTGTTAATTTGTCTTTAACCCTTTGAGTGCCAGAGGGGTACGCACCGCTTTACAAAGCAATGCTTTGCGTACCCCTCTGGCACTCAAAGGGTTAATCCCTTGTGTGCTACAGATGTCTCCAACAGGGCTGTGTGTGTGTGTGTGTGTCTGTGTCAAAATGGTATACGCTAAGCGCAATATACACAATTCATTGGCACTCGAAAGGTTAGTCCTGTGAATCTCCAGTGCACTGCGTAGGTCTCGATAGTGACTGTATAACAATGCTTTGATTGTTCTTTTGGCATTCGAATGGTTATACCAGGTTTGGGCAACCTTGTGACTCTCCAACTAGTGTTTGAAAACACTGTCCATCGATATCTGATATCGTGTGGATTAGCCCCCACCACCCTCCCAGTGCTCCATATTCATTATTAAGCCTAAGACAGTAGAACGCAGCATTTACATTCTCTTGGGACTCATTAAGCCCACAGTGGTGCTTATTGGCTAGGATCTTTACATCCACACACTAAGCTTATACTGTGCATCAGTTGGCTTCCTCTACTCTAAGCTTGGTGTTCAGTGATTTTATGGGGTGGGACTTTTGTGTCCTGTGCTAGTGGGGTATATTCTTCGGAGGTAGAAAGTTTTGAGTTGCTCACCCCTGTCTTAGACTGTCTGTTCGGATACCAGCCCTCTCTTGGAAAATGATATGCATGGTCACATGCCGATCTGTAAATCTGAAGAGGAAATGCTACATAGTCGGTATTGCATTTAAAGGGATAGTAATGTTTCACAAAAAAACAGCTCCAATTAATCTTCATAGTATTTGGTGCATGGAGAGTATTATTTCAGTCCTGTCAGAGTTGTAGTTCAAGAGTAACTGAATGATAAAGTGTACCCCTCCCGCCCCTTTTACCTAGTGTAAGCCACCTCCCCTCAGTGGAATCTGATCACTTGACCAGACAAATCACAGCAAGGGACAATCTTCTTACTGTGAGCATAAGGAAAACCCTGTCCCCATTGACAGGTTTTTCACGTTTTTCCTTAAGATCACTGAAGATTGTCCCTCTCTGTGATCCATCCGGACAGTCTTGCTGCTCTGAGGTGAGCAGTGTTACATCAGTAAAAGGGGCGGGAGGGGGATACTTTACCATTAAATTACTCTTGAACTACAACTCTGACAGAATTGAAATAACACTCTATGTCCTGAATACTATGAAGATTAATTAGAACTGCTTTTATTGTGAAACATTACTAACCCTTTAACCCTATGGACAGCATCCAGTAAGCAAAAGAGATCTAATTGTGGAGAAAATCAAGTATACTGTATATACATTTCCAGTGATTGTAAATGGGGATTTTAACCCCTTGAATACTAGAGAGCTCGCTAACACATTACTTTGCATTCTTCCTGTCTCTATGGATGTGACAGTCACAAGGGCAGAATTTATAGGGGCCATTTGGATTTATTGGCCATAGTAAGGTGCGTTTGGTGTGTGTGTGGGGGGGTGCCTTTCCTTTAACCCTTTGAGTGCCAGAGGGGTAAGCAATGCATTGCGTTGAGTACCCCTCTGGCACTCAAAGGGTTAACAAGTGACATTCACTTGCATAGTGTGCGCAGGTTATTTCATCTGCCATCCTTGTATAAAATAGCTTGTTGTACTGAGATTAATATAGCCGGGGCCTTTCCCTTGAGGTAAGAATATTTGCCGCGTTGGGTTGTGCTGTCCTCTGTGCCTGTTATTTCAGCTGCTCTAATTTCATAGTTTTATTTAAAGGGACGTTTCCAGGTCTCCTGTTACACAGCAGCGAAAACTATACCTATAGGAATAATAGGCTGTGTTTTTTCTTTCAGTGCTGTCTATTTTTCCACATTTTACCCTATATATGCCAGAGGCATCTGTAATGTTTTGCAAGGCAATGTGTGTAAGGTCTCCAACATTTAATGGAGTTAAAGGGGAATGGTTGTACAGAAATAAACGGCTCTTCATTTGATTCAACAAAAGGATTTAGAGTTTACATGGCCAGATGTCTTTTTAAGCTAGAGAAAATACCAAAATATATATTTAAAGTCTGATAACTGGTGATGATGATAATACATTCAGGTCTATTTCAGCCTGCGAGGAGGTGTGGCCTAAATACAAACTTGAATAGGGGTCTCTTTGTACAGGGAATTGCAATAATAAGAGGCCAAAGGTACTATTCCTGTACAGCTGTAAGACATAGTATATAGGGGGACTTTAATGCTATGGATAAGAAGGATACATCTGTCATCAAGTTGCAAAAAAATCTTAGTGATATTCCGGTTCCTGCAGGAATCGGCAATAAGAAGTGTAAAAATAGAAACCTAAACACATAAACCTAAGAAATGTAACATAGGTAAGAAGCGTAAAGAAAAGAGGGTGGAGAATGGTATAAAGGGGGCATTGGCAAGTACACCAAAATTAGAAATTGAGCAAGCAGCATATGCTCATGAAAGTAAAGGAAGTATAAAAGTGCATACCCCAGGGAGCGGGAGTAGAGAATAGGGTGTGAGGGGGAAAAGGAACATGGGACACATTGGTCTTCTAAACAGTTTAAGTAGAGTCAAGGGAAAATGTAAAGGAGAGCACATCTATTTTTCCCAACACATCTCCCATCTAAGCCATGGATCAGAGGCTCAGACCTCCACTTGTTAAGCAGTTATTCTATAATTTTTAGTTCGTAAGATCTCAAATGTGGGTGGAATAATTCCTCCAGGTATCCCAGTCTTCACCATTGTCAGTAAAAGTCATTCATTTTTTCAGGAGAGTAAAAATACTAATATAAGCTTCCAGTGTGACCAAGGGCTATAAACCATTGTTTGAGCACTACCCTAGAAGTGTTGGGAGATATTAAAAATGTATTCAAGAGGTAGGCTTGTGGAGATAATTCTTTCAGTGACACTATGCTTTCCATATGTTGTTTATTTATAGCCAAAATGAGCGATTATCTGACATTACCCACCATATGTACAGGTAAGAACCCACATCTCCCTTACACTACTAGCAGGAATTAGAGCATTTTGCAAGGAGGTGGAGTCCTATACCAGTGGATTATTATCTTATAGTTTAAGCTCTTGAAGTGAGGCCAAGGGGAGCAAAGACACAGGTAATTAGGAGAAAAGGTGCAATTGTTTGTTTGTAGGGTCGGATACAAGGTCCTCCTATGCTTCTGCAAAGGAGCAGAGAGTAAATGCTGGGGGTATATTGAGAAAAGCTTATAATTTTAGTCATGGATTGTTTCAATGAACACCCTGTCCTATCATCACCTCGAATGAAGGTAATCGCCTATTGTTGTAACCCATGGCCAATAATGGATATACGAAGTGGTAGATCTGTCTGAAGGACCAATATTCTCTAGTAAGGAATCCATTCTGCAAATCTGGAAAAGTGGACAAAGAGGAACCATTTATCCAATGTTATCAGTTTACTGTTTATCCACAACAGCAGTTTTAGTTTCTGGAGACCAGGCAGGAAATAGTTTCCCTATTACTGTGATCAAAGGAGATGGATATGTGGACTGTTTTTGGCTCTTATTACAAACAGTCCATGTATACAGTAAATTGTTAAAGACAATATGTGAGCAAGCCTCTTGGTAACCATGAAAGACAGGACCAGGAGAGCTGTTTTAAATCTGTTTGAGATAATTGTCTGGATCTGATTGAAATACTTAAAAGTAGTTGACTAGTTTAGCTCAAGCAGTCTGACCAGGTTCGAGTCGAAGTACTATTCATAGCTAATATTTCCAATTTAATCTGTCTCCTAATCCTCTGTAATTACAACGTGGTCTTGTCTCCTCCTGTCATCTGAGTAGGACAAATCAAAAAATTACTTAAAGGGATAGTAATACTTCGTTTTAACTTTATTTTATTTTGTAGGCATTAAAAAACATGAAGAATGATATGTCTTATGTCTCAAACCTTTATGGTTTAAGAGATATTCACAAGCAAAGTTTCCCCCTCCCGCCCCTTTTTCCAGTGTAAGCCATCTCTTCTCAGATGTGGAATCCAGTCCATAGACCAGACGAATAACAGAAGGGGACATTCTTCTTTGTATGAAAAAAATGAAAGCCCTTCCCCCCCCCCCCCTTGACAAGTTTTTCAGCTTTTTCTCTTATCTTAATTGAAGATTGTCCCTCTCTGCAGTCTACCTGGGCACCTCCCTTCTTATCTGGCTGAACGGGGGGGATACTTTGCTTGTGAATATCTCTTAAACCATAAAGGTTTGAGACATAAGACTTATATCATTCTTCATGTTTTTTTAATGCCTACAAAATAAAATAAAGATAAAACAAAGTATTACTATCCCTTTTAAGGAAGGTAGTTCTTGTACTCCTGCAGTTGTTTTTGGGTACTCCATCTGGAAGGACAGAGGTGAGTTACCTCCATCTTTACTAAGAATATGTAGAAGAGGAAAATGTGTAAAGAACGATTGGTCCACCCTTGGGATTTTCATGGCCGCATTTATGCCTCCTAGGTCAGGTTTTTAAATATATATAGCTATCCTTGGAACTTCACATGGAGAGTTTACCAGGGAAGGAAGTGGGAAGTTTATCACATATTTACCCCTTTGCTTCCTCTAACTTTGGTGGGAAAGGGTTTTGATTTCAGTAATGCAATTTTGGAATTATTCTGTTTTGTGAGCATCTTTCTTGGCCTTGCAGTCCATGTTTCATTCAAGGAAGCGTAATCTCGGCATCTGGCTTAGGGCTACAGCTATTTTTGCTCTTCCAGGGATTTGATTGCAAAAGTTTCAATCCTTTATGGCTTTTGAACAGTTTCTTCTGGGGTGGATGTGTTCCATAGATGGAACTCTCGCTGATTCTGTTTGAAGTGGCTGTAGTAGTTGATGGTTGGCTTGAAACTTTGTGTTCTGTATATACATAGAATGGATGTGATCTTCTTTTATGTTGCACAGTGTTTTGTACCTTGAGGCTACCAAGAGGTCTGTCACCCCCTAAGCTTCCATAGAAACATAGAAACATAGAAGATTGACGGCAGAAAAAGACCACCTGGTCCATCTAGTCTGCCCTTTAAGGAGAAAACTTCTTTGGAGCCAGTCTGCAAGTCCCAGAAGGCCAAGCCTTGCTCTGTTTGTGAAAGAAGATTCCTCTTTCAGACACAGCCAAATTATTCCTGGACTGCTTTTTTAAAACAGCTGCTCAAGATTTGCCTTATCACTTTCAAGATTTCCTCACCTGGATGAAAGCATCTATGCAGGAGACCTTTTCAGCAATGAAAAATGCAGCAACTCCTAGGAAAGGGAATTGTATAGAATATCCTGAGCAAGGTACATCCTCAAAGTTATTCGATAATGAAGACCCTATTAGACTTCAGGAGAAAGGTGAAATTGTAAAGGAATCAGGCTCTTTCAAAATAAATAATATGGAACCCTTCCTAAAAATAAAAAAGGAAGACCTTGGGACTGACTGAAGAACAAAAACAATTAGTTGTCATGAACACAGCCTTTTTGGGAAATAAGAAATCTTCTCTGGTGTTAACAGTCCACCACTCCATAACGGATTTGGTAAAATCAGAATGTAATAAGGGTGATTTAAAAAAATTCAGTATTACTAATATATTCTTAAAAATGTATCCTTTTTATGAAGGCAATGTTAAGCATTGGGCTACCCCTCCTAAGGTGGATATCACTGTTGCCCATCTAGACAAGCTCACTGCCACCCCTATGGAAGATGGGTCATCATTAAACAATGCAGTATTCCTTGATAGGTCAAAATCTTAAAGCTGCCAAAACATGTATAGTGAGGACCTTTCACATTTTGGTTTGCAAAGTCTGATGGAAAAAATTAAATCTTCAGTATCCAAATCTAGATTAATGAAGGAGGTTGCTGGTATTTATGATGCTGCTACTTTCTCATGCAATTCTTCTCTAGATTTGGTCAAATTGTCTGCAGAATTGTCAGCACGTTCAGTAGCATTAAAGAGGGCCTTATGGCCAAGATCCTGCCTCATCAAAAAAGCAAATTGGTCACCTTGCCCTTTGAAGAACCATTGTTGTTTGGAGAGTACATTGAAGAGATTATAAAGAAAGTGTTCAGGATAGAAGATCAAGAGCCACCTCAGGATAGAAGATCAAGAGCCACCTCAGGATAGAAGATCAAGAGCCACCTCAGGATAAAAGATGAAGATCCTCAAGCCTGGAGCATCCAGCTAGACTCAAATACAAAAGATATGCCTATTGAGATTCTAAGATATTTCAGTTGGGAAGACCTTTAGTCTGGAGGAGATTGGCCATCTCCCAGGGTTCCAGCAGGTTTTTCAAATTTAAAATGCCTCCATAATGCTCTGTTCAAGACGTAGTACCCATGAAGGGCAGAGGGCACTATCTTCTAGTTTCAGTTAAAAGACAGCTAGAACACTTCATCAAGGCCTGGACTTCATTGCCGAACCCAGACAGGTGGGTTCTATAGGTTCTGGAGACAGGCTATCTGCTAGAATTTGCGAGGGTCCCACAGGGAATGTATTTTAATAGTCAAGAATTGCCATCCAATCCCTCAAAAGCATTAGAATTGAGGGGCCTGTGTGCGAGCCAGGCTGTGTCTAAGGTTACCGTAGCTTCTTGGATTTAAGCAACCCTTCACCAGACATGTATTATCAGAAACCTGTACTCTTTCTGGTCATGCACATTCTACCAGGTCTGTAGGAGAGTATTGGGCCTATAAGACTTGGACCACTGCTGAGCAGTGGTGTAATGCGGTGACATGGTCATCATTACACACCTTTGTCAATCACTGCGAGTATAGGTTGGTGTCATTATCTTTCTGAGATCTGAAACCTGCTGGCTTCCTGTTTTTGGTTTTCAACGTTGGTGCCTGTTGACACCTGATGTCCATGTTATACCAGTTTAGACCTGTGGATACTGGTCTGTGATGGAGGTTTGAGCTCCTGGAGGAGGAGTCTTTACCCATTGTTCCTGTGTCCGACATGGACTAAGAAAAGGATTTAACGGTAAGATCACTTAAAGGGATAGTAATTTTTCATAATAAAAGCAGCTCTAATTAATCATCATAGCATTTGGGCTTTGGAGAGTGTTATTTCAATTCTGTCAGAGTTGTAGTTCATGAGTAATTCAATGACAAATTATCCCCCTCCCGCCCCTTTTACTGATGTAACATTGCTCAGCCAGACCAGAAGGGAGGTGCCCAGGTAGACTGCAGAGAGGGACAATTTTCAATGAAGATAAGGGAAAATCCTGAAAAACTTGTCAAGGGGGGCAGGGCTTTCATTGTTCTCATAGGAAGAAGATTGTCCCCTGCTGTTATCTGTCTGGTCTATGGACTGCATTCCACATCTGAGAAGAGGTTGCTTATACTAGGTAAAAGGGGCAGGAGGGGAAACTTTGCTTGTGAATATCTCTCAAACCATAAAGGTTTGAGAGATAAGACTTATATAATTCTTCATGTTTTTTAATGTCTACAAAATAAAATAAAGTATTACTATCCCTTTAAATCCTGTATTTGCTGGATACCTCTCTGGCACTCAATGGGTTAACAGCTGGCACTGGAATACAGGGCATGCACGGAAGAGTAATTTAAGAAAATTGAGACCTTTATTTGTTCCCTATGTTGTGATACCTGGTGTTTCCCTTTTTGTCCTCAAAGGTTTGTTTGTAAAAGTGGATATGTTGTGTTTTGCGTAACCACATTCTTAAAGGGAAAGCAGTTCTTAACCTGGAAAAGATGTATATTGAAAGGTTTATCCACTGAGTAAAACACAGGCACTCCCACTGCTTAGAGATCATTAATTTTAAAAGTCATTGCAGCTCAGACTCTTTCTTTTAATTATTTCTGTTTGAGTGCAGTTCTTCCATGTTGCGAATTTTTAGGGCAATCCTGTTACAACAGGCTAAGATTGGCTATTGTCAGTAAAAGCTGCAAATGAATATATATTAGTGTATGTGTATATCCTTTTTATTTGTCCCCTATTAAGTGTTATTATCCCTTGTAGTCATCATTGATGCAAAAAAGTACCCTCTGATCCTTGTTTGCTTGCAGTACAGTCAGACTGGGGCCCTTCAGCTATTGTGGCCTATGGCTCTCATCATTTTTATTCCCAGCATCCGGAGGGCCTTGGGTTGCCCGTTCCTGTTCTGGAATCTTGGTACGTATTGCCTGTAGACATCTCATTACAGTCCTCTCCTTGCTGAAGGAAATACTAGTGTCTTGTAACCTTGCAGTGATTTATATTTGGCAACTTAAATTCTTGTTGAGCTCTTGCCAGCACTTTGCTAAGAATAATCATCCTGGAGATTAATGCTTTAAGTGCAGAGGTGGGGTGGTCCCTTCTGGCACTGGATGGGTTACGTTTCTTGAATCCATTCTTTTTGTCAAGGTTGTGTCCCCTTGCAAGCTAAAATTTTTTATTTATTTATTTTTTTATATATATAAGAAATAAAGAGCAGGATGTATACGAAGAACTGGGACAAGCGAATTGCACTATAGGGGAAAAATTCTTATTGCCTTTGACTTAAAGCGGAACTACTACCCCTGTGAAACTATAGCCCAAATAATTACCCATCTGGCGACTAGATGCTCAGTAGTGCTAGTTGCCAGAATTATTACCGCGTTAATGAGAATTCTGTACTGCTCACGGACTGACAGCCAGGAAATAGCACAGACCTCTTTCCATAGTGATGTCTGCACGCCTGCACTGTCAGTCCCAGCCGGCTCTTGGAGGCATTGCTAGGAGCTACTAACTGTGTCTGGTTTGCAAGCACACTTTGTAGACTGTTCTAATTAAGTATTTGTTTTTAGATAGAGATATTTCAGCTCTGCTGAAGAGCCACCGGTGTGTCGCACGACTCAAATCCCCCTTTCTGTCAGCTAGACAGCCGACGTCTGTGAAAGCAGAGGGAGGGGGGAACTTGATCACTATATATCTCTCATAGGGGTGCACCGAAACGAAAATTCTGAACCGAAAATGAAACTTCAGGATGCACTTGGGCGAAAATGACTTTTTTTCCACCCTCCTTTTTTAAAATAGTTTTTGGAATAATTGTATTATATTGGAAACGGAAGTGAGATGGGAACTGGAACATGATGTCTGACTTGGAGAATGATAGATCCGCATCAACTGTTGCGCTGTGTGAACTGCCAGCACTTTTTTCCGGCTTGCCCACAGCTTCGGTGAACGTACTTACTATTTCTTTCCTCCACGGATTTTCAGCCTTTTTTTTTGTTTTGTTTTAAATTAATTTATTTTGGCTTTTTGCCAAACATTTCGGCTACCGAGATTTTGGTGCACCCCTAGTCTCTCAAACTATAAAGGTTTGAGAGACAGAAGTTGCATCAGTTATTTTTTTTTTTTTTTTTTTTTTTTTTTTTTTAAATGTCTAATAAAACATTTTATTGAAAAAAGATATTACTAACCGTTTAAAATGATATATCATACAACAGGGCTCAAAATTTCCACTCACCACTAGCCAATGACAAGTGAAAATTTAGCCCTGGCGAGTAGAAATTCAGCCCTGGTGGGTATGTTATGGCTTGCAGGGGCAAGTAACTTTTCAGGACGGCTAGTAGAAAGGACTTCAAATTATAAGCCCTGTCGTACACAAATTTTTTTTTTTTTTTTTATCTCCATATCTCCACTCTTTCAAATAGACTAAAAAGCATGGAGTACCACTTTAGGTCAGATAATTATAGGGCTATACCTTAGGGAGTAGGTACCAGGACCACAAAACTGCATGAATCTCTTCTTTTTTTTTTCTTTTTTTTTTTTTTTTGTATTCCTTTAACCCTATAACCCTTTTTTTTTTTTTTTTTTTTTGTATCCCTTTAACCCTCTTGCACGCAAAGGGTTAACACCTCAAAGTACATTACACATAATCAGAGGTCTCTTCCAAGCTTTGCAGATTCGGAAGCATTAAGAGGTTCTTCTTTTACTTTTGGCGTCAAGGAAATACATTCCCAGAAGGTTTTTCATTTTTTTATAATTATCTTCTGTGCTGTCCTGGTATAACCCTGTGGACATAGTGTAGAGTTAGAAAAAATAAAGAACTCCAATATGTGACAGAAGCACTAAAACACAACTTTGTGTTATATGAAATAGCTTTACACAATGTAAAGATGTAATATTTCAACAGGTCAGTACAGTACATTTTCCTTGTTATCCTGCACTACAGGGCTAGGCCACTCGAAACCATCCAGCTGGCGAGGACTAAAATTGTTGTAATCAATAGCTGGAGGGTGTCAGGTTGGCTTAACCCCTTAAGGACCATTTTGATCTTTTCTGATGGGCCAGTACACATGACCTCTTACATGTACCGACACTCGAATCAGGGGTCTGAGCGAGCGGTCAATTTCAGGCTCTGTTTTTACTTACATCTGTCCCGCAGGAGCGCTGTAAGTAAAAAGTACATGACGTGCCAGGACCATCCCGGTCCTTAAGGGTATAAATATCGTTGACAGTCCTGGCATGTCACCGGTTTTAAGGGGTTAGGGTGGAGTGTGGCCATGTGACCAGAAAGTGTTTACTGCAGAGGGAAGTGGCTTCCTCTAATATGACAAAAAAAAAAAAAAAATCCCTTTATCAAGACATACAATATTTTAGGTCCTTGTAACACACACACACATATAGTGTATGAAAAGTTAACAAAGCCTCTTACGTGTGTACCTGAGTATGTAAAGGAGTCTATCTAAGGGTAGATCCTGCCATAAATGTTATCTAGAAACCTGTTCAGAGCCCATTGTAAAATCAGTGGTCCAAGAAGAGCATCCAAGCAGGGCAGATTCAAAGGAAGCCAAATATCCTATCCAGGCCACCATACACTCCTACAGGGACCAAACACTGGGGACACAGCCCCTTGCATGTTCATAGATGTAATGTTAGAAATATGGTTAGGTTTTTATAATAAACTTATGGCATGAACATGTCCTGTGTGCTGACATTGTGCCCTCCAGACTGGAAACATGTCAGGAAAGTGCTAAGCAGGGCCTGAGGAATCAGAATGGGTCAACTCACAGACAGGTTGACTGGGGTTGTTTTGTATCTGTACATAATATGGGCCACATGATGAACCATGTGTTGCTAATGTAACAGGTAATGTAATAACCAAATATGACATTTTAAAGTATCAGGCCAGAACTTGGTGCTTGGATTACAGCCTAACTCACTAACAGTATCACGACCTGCTTGGGCTCCACCCTTTCCTCCCATGTGACACCGAGTGGACCGTCTCCCAGACACACACAGATATCATTCTATAACCGTGGGAATTTCCGTAAAAACAACTTTACCATCTCGAGATTCCCACAGACTATTGGTACTTTGGTATATTATAGGTTTTCTGTGTTATTCCCCATTTATGTTAATAATGTTTTTATATTTCTATTTTGTGTGGTTTTTTTTCCTTCTTAATTAAAAAGCACAGTGACCATTTTACTCAGAATAAATATAAATTCATCAGTTCTGTCTTTGTGCCCTAAATTAAACTCCTAGTTTGGGGGGACCGCAGTTTGTATCACCTTACTCTCTCTCTCTTTTTTTTTTTTTTAACCTTTGCAGTGTATTTTTTGGATAAATCGGGTTCTATATAATTCTAGTCCCGGGGAGGTTACCGAAGCCTCATAAATAAAGCGTTACACGTTACTTGGTGGTGGCAGCGAGTCATGTTTGGCGAGTGGGAGGGTGAGCCATTCTTGGAGTTAGTTTTAGTTGCTCTTCACCTTGCAGGGAAGGTTAATGTTTTTGCCTGTACGATCATTGCCAGTAACCCTTTCAACGCCACACCCTGTTTCATTGGCTGGCCCGTGAGAATTGCAGACAGCTGTCTCAATGACTGAGCCTCTGATTACTCATCTGAGTTAACCATTTGAGCGCCAGAGAGGTTGCAATGCTTTGGATACCTCACTGGCAATCAAAGGGTTAACTCAGGGGAGTAACAGTGTGGTGTACAACAAATTTGACAAGCCATGTGCTTCACAGCCCTCTGCCACTCAAAAGATTACGCTGGGATATCCAGAAAAGCTAACTTGTCTGAAGTACATAATATGTACAGTCATACCGCTATGTCCCTGGAGTCGGTTTTCTGGTTGATAGACTATCGAAGCGGGATGTAGTACAGTGGTAGTCTCCCTGTGGCCCTGAGTGTTCTGTGTTTTATATTTTACGTTTTATCATTAGACATGCTTTCATGTTCCTTATCAGAAAGATCCAGGAAGTCCATTGTCAGGGATGTGTGTTTAAAAAAAAAAAAAAAAAAGGCATTATTTGGAAACTTAAAGGGGAACATTCACATGACACAAATTTGTGTCTCTTGGCTTTGATTAATACAACTAAGTTAGCGTTGGTGAGCTGTCTGGTCTATGGACCAGATTGCACATCTGAGGGGAGGTGGCTTACACTAGGTAAAAGGGGCGGGAGGGGGATATTTTATCATTTAATTACTCTTGTACTACAGCTCTTGACAGTATTGAAATAACACTCTCCATGGCCCAAATACTATGAAGATTAATTGGAGTTGCTTTTATTGTGAAACATTACTATCCCTTTAATAAAGATTGTAACAGTATCTCAGTGCTTACCGCTATACTAAGAATTAGTATAGAATTAGATAGTAAATCTAAGTGAAAGTTCCGCTTTAAAGTAACAGTTAGCCTTCCTTTTGACTTTAAGCATTCTGCAAATGCATAGCACAGTGTATGAAGTCAGATTGCCTCTACGTTTATTTTCATCATCTGTTAATATAGGAAACATATATATTGCTGGATTTTTACTGCTGAGTAAAACATGGGCACTCCCACTGCTGATCTGTGATATCCAAATGTTATTGCAGCTTAACCCCTTAAAGTGGATGTCATCAATGTAAAACATAGCATAAATGGGCTACATATCGAATACTACTAAAACGGTCTTCATTTTTTTTTTTATTTTTTTTTTTTAACGTTTTATTTTCTGTAAATTTAACTTACAAAGTCGATCCTGCAGCTACTTCCGCATAGACTGCAGTCCGTCGCTCTGCCTGTACTCTCCTCCCTCCTTCAATGTAGGAGGCTTCTGTCTGTAAGCTGGATAGGCCTCACTGACTAGATATCGATCTCTGCCAGTGAGACTGCTCCAGCTTACAGACAGTAGCTTCCGTCATCGGAAGAGGGAGGGGAGCAGAGGCAGAGCGACGGACTGCAGTTACAGAGCAGGTAACCTCAGTCTATACGGAAGTAGCTGCAGCCCAGAGTTAAAAATTTACATGAAATAAAACTTAAAAATTAACATTTTTAGTAGTAGTTGATGTGTAGCCTATTTATGCTATGTTATACATAGGTGACACATCCACTTTAAGGACTGCACGGTCCAGAGGTGAGTGGCCCTAGAGGCCCACGGCACTTTTTTTTTTTTTTTTTTTTTTTTTTTTTTTTTTTAAACCAATGCGTTCAGGGATGACAGTGTGGTGTGCAACCTTGCTGCCATCCCAGAATTCGATGACGTGCCAGGACTATTACAGGTCCTTAACCCTTTGAGTGCCAGAGGGGTACGCAACGCATTGCTTTGCAATGCGTTGCGCACCCCTCTGGCACTCAAAGGGTTAAACCACAAACATATATGACAGTTCTGCCATATAATCAGTCAGTAGGGTGTTAAACTTGCATTATATTGATTTTATAGTATTGCAGTACTTCCCATAATCTGAAATTTGATGGTGGCGCTGTTGCTGTAGCAGCCAATGGACCTCTTTACTGACCATAAACTTACGTCGTACGATGTAGCAAGCAACGATGCCAATGTAACATTTTAGGCCATTGAGGGGGGAAAAACAAAAAACTGAGCTGCAATAACTTTTGAATAAAGTTTCTCATCAGTGGCAGTTTGCTTTATTCTGCAGGGAAAATCCTGCAATATTTTATTTATTTATTCTGTATTAAATGCCACCATCCCTGACAGCTCTCTGGATACACAGATCCAGGGACCCCAATGTCAGGTACATACTTTTCAGATAAAATGAAAATAACCTAAAAATAACTGTAAAGGGATAGTAAACCCCAAGAAAAACTGTAAAGCAAATGATAGGAATAATAAAAACATACTTAACGCCTTCATTCCCATCTCTCAAACAGTTAAAATAAAGACCTCCGCTCCTTCCCCCTTCTCATGCATCCTCTGTATAGCGGACATCATGAGATCCTGCTTCTGGGACCAGACCGCGGCTCTTCAGGAGCGCTGTCATTGAGATATCTAAGTATAATTACTTCATCGGAATGGACTACAATGTGTGCTTGCAAGCCAGGCACACGTTGTAGACCAGTGGTTCTCAACCCGTGCCCACAGTGGCTACTAACAGGCCAGGAGTTTAGAATTTCCTTTTAAGAGCACAGGTGAGTTAATCAATATGACTGAACCTCTGATCAACACACTTGTGTTCTAGCAGAGAAATTCCTAAGTCCTGGCCTGTTAGTGGCCCCTGAGGGAATGGGCAGAGAACCTCTGTTGTAGACCATACTAATGAAGTAATTAGATAGCCCGATGTCACCACTCCTGAAGAGCCGCATAAAGCCGGTCGACCGGATTCTGCCTCAGACAGCTTTACAGCTCGTCAGGCAGAAAGGGGAGGGAATGGAGGACTTTATTTTCTTACATCTCTCAAACCATAACGGTTTGAGAGATGGGAATGAGGACGTTAAGTATGTTTTTATTATTCCTATCATTTGGCTTTAAGTTTTTCTTGGAGTTTACTATCCCTTTAAGTCTAGCCAGTTCAACATTGCATATGAAGCACTTGTAGAATATATACAGTAAAAAGGAAATGTATACTGTCTCTTTAAATGTATATATCCCCAATTCATTTTTAGCAGTCAGTGTGGCTTTAAGAAGAATATATTACCAGATGATTTATGGCGCCGCTCTCACTGAGATTTATTTTCTCTGTATGTGAGCTGTTAAATATGCTGTTATGAGTCAGGTGCATCTTTTATTGCAAAGGCTACAACCCTAATAATGTGTTGATGTTACAGAGACGCCATACGCACGGCAGACCTCTGTGTAACTTCATTCCCTCGCTTTATTGCTTTGTAACTGACATTCAATTTTGCTTTCTGTTGTCTGTGTTTGTGATCAGTGATTACAGCGGATTTATTAAAGCTGGACACAGAGTCTCTCCCTAAAGGTTTTCACTGAATTTTTAGTTTTTAAAAGGCAAGTAACTCATAATAACCCCCACTTATACCTTATTGTTTGTAGAAAATTCTAATGTTGTTTATAAATTTTACCCCTTGTGTCCTTCGAGTTAACCTCTTCAGTCTGTCTAGGGTGTCATGTCCACAGACACAGACGTTACTGTTGCTCACAGGACTACAGGAAATGAACGGCACCCATCGCTCATGGTAATCTTAATCCTTTAACCCTTTGAGTGCCAGTGGGGTATGCAACGCATTGCAGAGTTAACCTCTTCAGTCTGTCTAGGGTGTCATGTCCACAGACACAGACGTTACTGTTGCTCACAGGACTACAGGAAATGAACGGCACCCATCGCTCATGGTAATCTTAATCCTTTAACCCTTTGAGTGCCAGAGGGGTATGCAACGCATTGCAGAACAATGCTTTGCATACCCGTCTGGCACTCAAGGGGTTAAGGATCAGAGTGTTTTGCATTGCAATGTACACGTATCCGGTTCGTAAATGGGCAACCCTTTGAGTGCCAGAGGGGTGCACAGTGCATTGCTTTGCAATGCGCTGTGCACCCAAACCATAAATCCCATATCCGAAGCGCTACCATAAATCCAGTAGCGGAGGCATGGTGCCTAGGGGTGATGATTGACACTACTCTCTCTTTTCTCCTCATATTAACGCCATCACAAAATCCTGCCGCTTTCTTTTATCTAACATAGCAAAAAAATCCCTCTCTACCACAGTTAAAATTCGTACACAAGCACTAATCCTTTCCCTCATGGACTACTGTAACATTCTCTCTGGAATTCCTGCCTACCAACTCCATCCACTTCAATCTATACAGAATGCTGCAGCACAAATTGCCCTGTTGTCACCTAAGTTTGTCCTTGCCCCCCCCCCCCCCTGCTTTTTGAATTTTTCCAATGGTTGCCTATCAAAATCCGGATATCTTACAAAATGTCACTAAGATCCTTCTCTCCTCTACCCCTTCCTTTTCACTCTGATCTCCCGCTATACTCCATAACAACACTTAAGATCAGCCAATGACAGTCTTCTGTGTCTACAGCCCTCTCTCTTATTAAGCCTTTTTCTCTCATCGCTCCTTATCTATGGAATGCTCTACCTCCCACCCTGTGCCAATGCACCTCTCTTACGCTCTTCAAGTCACGCTTAAAATGACACCTCCTTAACAAAACTTAAACTTTCATTTCCTTTATTTATGTGTCCCCTATCCTGACCAGAACTCTGGCACTGTTCAGCACTTGACCCTTCTGTACTCTGTGTGTCTCCCATTACCAGTTTAGATTGTAAGCTTTCAGGCAGGGACATCGCTCCCAGTGTTTCACTCTACAAAGCACCTGTAACCCTGTATTGTCTAAACCCTTAGATTGTAAAGTGCTGCGTACAGTTGTCGCTATGCAAATAAACATTCATTCATTTATTCATTCATGTGGTCTCATGCACTCAGTCTGCTTCAGTTGGAAACCTCTGCCAGCAACTATTATGTCCTTGTATATTGACATGCCATTCAGAACTGATTGAACATGTTCTCCTGAAAAAATGTGCAAGGGCAAAATTAATATGGGCCATTAGGATTTTCTGGTCATAGTCAGACAAGGGGGGTTATTATTGTGAGGGGTTTTCTTTTGAGCAAAAAACGTTCTTAAAGGAGAAGAGTAAATTCGGGACAAACCATTTGCATCAGAAGGGGACAAAGGCAAATGTTGGGACTTTGAAGCCCTTGAATGATAGAGGTGTTGCCATAGCATTGCGTCTAACATTCAGTGTGACTCCAATCCCACTTTAGCATTCAAGGGGTTAAAAGTCCTAATAACTAAGCAAGTGAGATGGCTCAGTTGCTTAAAGGGATAGTAATACTTGTTTATAACCAATTTTATTGTTATACGCATTAAAAATATTAGTACAATGAGCTATGTCCCGTCTCTCAAACATGTATAGTTTGAAAGATGGAATCATCTAAAGTTCCCCCCTCCCGCCCCTTTCATAGACGTCAGGGCTCTAGCTGAGAGAAGCAGATTCCAATCCTGGGACTGTCCTGCGGCTCTTCAGCAGAGCGGAAATAGCACGATACAGAAATAATTACATCATCATAATGGTCTACAAAGTGAGCTTGCAAACCAGATACACTTTGTAGAGCTTTCAGATGAAGTATTTATTTATATATCACTCTATTTCGGCTCTGCTGAAGAGCCGCAGACTTGTCCAAGGACCAGAATCTGCTTCTCTCAGCTAGAGGGCAGACTTCTGTGAAACTGCCGGGAGGGGGGAACTTTAGATGCTTCGATCTCAAACTATACATGTTTGAGAGAAGGGACATAGTTAATTGTACTAATAATTTTAATGTGTACAATATTAAAACTGGTTATAAACAAGCATTACTATCCCTTTAAAGCAAAACTACCACCCAATAAAAATATTGCCCCACATAATTGCCCATCTGGCGACTAGCTGCTCAGTAGGGCTAGTTACCAGAATTATTACCGTATTAAAGAGAAATCTCTTTTCTTCCCGGACTGACAGCAGGACGGAGTGCGGACATCTTACCATAGTGACATCTGTGCGCCTGCGCTGTCAGTCCCTTCTGGAGCCGGCCAGCTCCTAGCAACGTCTTCTAGACCTGGCTGGGACTGACAGCGCAGGCGCATGGACGTCACTATGGCAAGATGTCCGCTGTCCGTCCTGCTGTCAGTCCGGGAAGAATAGCGAATTCTCTTTATTCTGGTAATAATTCTGGCAACTAGCGCTAGTGAGCAGCTAGTCGCCAGATGGGCAATTATGTGGGGCAATATTTTTATTGGGTGGTAGTTCCGCTTTAATGCACCAGCTGTAGAATGTGTTCAGACCTCAGGGTTGCAGGCTCTAGCCCCTTCAAGGTGACCTTAGTCTTTCTCCCCTCTGTGTACCCGGTACATAACTTGAAAAAGAGACACCATCTCTGTGAATCTTTCCTGGTAAAATACTTTCATAAACAGACTCGGTTGGCCAGTTTGTGTTTGTATCAACATTTTGCTTGATCCTGAGGACCTTATGCACAGAAGAGAAGCAATATTGGGGCAACCCCCACTTTACCATGAGGCATTATAATCCCCCCCCCCCCCCCAAATCCCATTGATTTTACCCTCTGAATGACATCTCTGGCTCTCACAAGGTTTAATGGGGGATTTTAACCTCTTGCTTGCCAGAGAGGCCTTCATGATGCATTGGAGAACTCTCTAGCACTTAAAAATAAATTTTAAACCTTTGAATGCCAGACAGGTATCCAAAGCAGGGTGCTGTGCACCCCTCTGGCACTAAAAGGGTTAAATCAACAGGGATTTTAACCCTTTGAGTGCCAGAGGGGTATGCAATGCATTGCAGAGCACTTACAACCTTTATATTCAAACCACATGCTTCATAGCAAAAAAATGAACCCTTTGTGTGCCGGAGGGCTATGCAATGCTTTGCAGCAATGCGTTGCATACCCCTCCGGCACTCAAAGGGGTAATTTCTTTGCTATGAAGCATGTGGTTTGAATATAAAGGTCATAAATGTCACTTTTGCAGGACAAGCATGCATTATATTACAACCATGTTCATTTTTTGTCCGTGCTTCTGTTATTTGAATACCAATTGTTCTTTCGATGGCCTGAAAACATAATAAATCACACTCCATATATGGCAACTAAATATAGTACCGGCAAATCCCATGACAAAAAGCATCAAAAGCCGAAGACCGGCTTTGGATGACAAGTTACTTGAATGCAATTCCCAGGTAAAGGGCAGGAAAATACTCTTTTTAATTCAAATCACTTGTTCATGTCACTTTACTAACATCAACAATTCTAGCTGTCATTTGCCCATTTCCACGTTTGCAATATTGATTTTTTTTTTTTTCTCCCCTGCATGTCTTCTTTCATTGTGTATGCAATGAATTTTTATTTTGATATATGGGTCCAGGTCTTCTGATTCAAAGGAATAAGTTATATTGATACTGTGTTCCTTCAAATCTAACCCTCCCGTTTCCCTTTAGGGAAGAGAACATAGATTTTACAAAGTCGTTTGTACAGGGAACAAATTGAGCAGATTACCAAAGTTGTAATGTGCGTACCAGAAATGAAATGGTACAAGACTTCTGTCTTTGCCGATTAACCTTTTTTTGATTTGCTTTTTGCAATGTTTTGGATACCCGTCTGGCACTGGAATGGTTAGATATTGCATCCGAATATTCAAATCTCTATTGGAACAGAAATATAAAGATAGTAGAGCAGTTAACCTCTAACGACCCATGATGTGCCAGGACAGTCATGGGTGAACTTCCCATAAGCAGGGCCGGATTTGCCATAAGGCAGAGAAGGCACCTGCCTACAGGCGCACCCCACAGAGGGGCGCCTGTCATTGAAATAATTTTTTTTTTTTTTCTTTTTCTTTTAAATTAATATATGTGTGTGTGTGTGTGTGTGTGTGTGTGTGTGTGTGTGTGTGTGTGTGTGTGTGTGTGTGTGTGTGTGTGTGTGTGTGTGTGTGTGTGTGTATATATATATATATATATATATATATATATATATATATATATATATATATAAATATAACCCGCTGCCCCTCACTTGCTAAGGTCTGTGCCTTCTTCAGCACAGACCTGTAGCTGCTGTTGCTCCCCCTCGTCAGCTCTAATGCAGAGCACTGGCAGATGACATAATCTCCCAGAGCTCTGCATTCTTAAAGAGAAGACAGCACAGGTCTGTGTAGAAGGCGGCACAGACATCTCCTGCCGCTGGACCACCAGGGAGGTAGGAAACTGATACGGGGGGGGGGCAATATGGAGCGGAGGGCAAGTTGAAGCTGATGGGGGCAATGTGGAGCTTGGAGCTGATGGTGGCAAGTTAGAACTGATGGGGGCAATGTGAGGTCAATATGGATATGGGGGTAATGTGGAGATTTGGAGTATTGTGGAGATGGCCAATTTCTGTGTGTGTGGGGGGGGGGGGCGCTTCAGATTTCTGTGCCTACAGGCTCCTGAGATGTAAATATGGCCCTGCCCATAAGTACCCATGACAGTCCTGGCACGTCATGGATTAAATGATAGCTGTGCGCCTTGGTGCACACTGAGATCATTCTGCTGAAGCTGGCCTCTTCTGCCGGTACAAGTGATCACTCTAGGATCGATCACATGTACCAGCATTTTCATGCCCAGAGGCAATATGTTTTGTGACTGCTCTCTGCCTCTCTCTTCCTTACTATTAAAGTAATGGAGAGAGAAGCAGAGAGCAGACTCATAGTCAAATAAAATCATGCAATAGTTGGGGGTATTAACCTCTTCAGTGCTGGGGGCAGGCTGGATGCTGGTCTATTTCTGACCAGCTTAGAGCAATGTTGCAGTGTCCAGGATTGGATACTCCTCTGGCACTCAAAGGGTTAAGTGCGTGAGGGGGCTCCCCCTTGTTTGGAATCACAAGTGAGTAAGTATTGACCTTCACCAGAATCACCTAGACATCAGGTAATCACAAGATTATAATCTTAGTTGATACATATGTAGCGCTCTGCAATTAGAGCTTCTGGGATACCCCAGTAGCAAAACGCATTGTATGTATGTAACTTTATTTACATAGCGCCATACATGTACACAGCACTGAACAGAGTTTGAAATAATAAAATACAAAAATGCAGAACAGGGTTAAGAGCATTAAGCTAAAGTGCGATCATTGCATTAGTTTTTGGGGAAAGTGCAGCAAGGAAAACATACACTGGGAAAGGGACCCTGCCCCAAGGACCTTACAATCTAATTAGAGTTCTTGATTACATACAGAGACAGTAGGGGAGGATTATAAGTGCAAGTATAAGGTGTGGTGAAGGAAGCGCAGAAAGATTCACTATCGTTGTGCAGGGATGAGGGTATTGCTATTCAGATGCCTCCTTGAGCAGGTGGGGTTTGAGGAGATGCTTGAAGGTGATGATTGGTGAATGGTGATAGGGAGGGCATTCCAAAGTCGAGGGGCAGCCAGTGAAAAAGCTTTTAAACGAGAGATGGCTCGAGTTGTGTAGGGAGTGGACAGGAAGAACCCTTGGGAAGATCGTAGGGTACGGGAAGGGGTGTAGCGGGAGATAAGAGCAGAAATGTAAGAGGGTGCTGAAGAACACAGAGATTTACAGGAGAGGAGGAGAATTTTGTAAGAAATACTATACTTTATAGGTAGCCAATTGAGGGATTTCAGGAGGAGATGATAGGGCAGGTATCTGGGAGCAAATGTGGTGATTCTTGCAGCTGAATTGATAACAGATTGAAGTGGTGAGAGATGAGAAGCAGGAAGACCAGAGAGTAGAATGTTACAGTAGTCAAGTAAAGTTTTTGCAGTTGACATGCAAAGGAAAGGGTGTATTTTGGCAATATTTTTTAGGAAGAAGCGACATGTTCTAGAGACAGCTTGGATATGTGGGGAGAACGTTAATTTCGAATCAAGTATGACTCCAAGACAGCGTGCTTTGGGTACTGAGTGTGTGGCATAGTTGTCTATTGTGATGGAGAAGGGGGATGGTGGATGGGTTTTTGGAGGGAACACCACCAGCTCTGTCTTAGCCATACTGAGTTTAAGATGGCGGTGGGCCATCCATGATGAAATAGCTGACGGACATTGAGTGACTCGAGACTGCATAGCTGGAGTGAGGTCAGGAACAGAGAGATAGATTATGAGTGTCATCCGCATACAGATGGTAATTAAACCCAAGAGATGAGACGAAGTCCCCAAGTGAGAGGGTGTAGAGAGAAAAAAGAAGTGGTCCCAGGACTGATCCCTGAGGAACACCTACTGTGAGGTCGTGGGGAGATGAGAAAGCATTGGCAAAAGAAACACTGAAAGTGCGTTTAGAGAGACAGGAGGAAAGCCATTTTAGAGGTTTGTCACAGATGCCAAGGGTGTGCAGTGTGTCCAGTAGGACTGCATGGTTAATAGTGTCAAAAGCAGCAGATAGATCTAGTAGGATTAGTATACTAAATTGTCCTTTGTCCCTTGCTATGTATAGGTCATTAGTAATTTTTGTTAGGGCTGTCTCAGTGGAATAGTTAGAACGGAAACCTGACTGTACAGGGTCAAGAAGAGAGATTGAATTGAGAAAAGAGATTAAGCGAAAGAATACAAGGCGCTCCAAGATCTTAGATGCAAAGGGGAGAAGTGAGACTGGACGGTAATTTGAAAGACAGGTGGGGTCGAATGAGGGTTTTTTGAGTATCGGTCTGACTATTGCATGCTTGAATGGGAAAGTTCCTGTAGAAAGAGATGAGTTAAAGATGATTGTAAGGCTGGGAGCAAGAGTAGTTGCCAGAGCCTTACTAAGTTGAGAGGGCACGGGATCAGAGGGGCAGGTAGTGGGTGGAGAGGAGGATAGTAAATGAGATACCTCCTCCACTGTTATAGGGGAGAATGAGCTGAGGGTTCCTCGATGTGGACTAGGAATCAGGGGGGGATAGGAGGAGAGGATGTAGAGGGTATGGTTTGTTGGATGGACTGTATCTTATTTTTGAAAAAGTCAGCAAAGTCCTGTGGAGTGTTGGAGAAGGAGGAGCAGTTTAAGGTTGGAGGTTTGAGAAGCGAATCAAAGATTTTAAAGAGGTCACGTGGGTTAGATTTGTGAGTAGTGATGAGGTTAGAGAAGTAGTGCTGTTTTGTCTGAGTGAGAGCTGTGTTAAAACAGGATAGCATAAATTTATAATGGTGAAAGTCTACAACAGATTGATTCTTCCTCCAGAGACGTTGTGCAGCTCGACAACAGATGCGTAGCATGCGGGTTGTTGAATTTAGCCAGGGTCTGGGATTCCTGGGGCGGGAGTGTTGCAGCTGGAGAGGGAGCATGCAGGTCCATGGCAGATGTTAATGAGGTGTTATATTCATGGACCAGAGTGTCGATGGTAGTAGTAGAAGGGCATAGAGAAGAGAGGGAAGTCTGCCCAGTTGATGCCAGGTCTGATAGTTTGACTGAGTGTAGGTTCCTGGTTAGGAAGGGTGACTTAGGGAGGGCAAGGGAAGGTGTGTGAAGGAGATAAGATGATGATCCGAGAGTAGAAATGGGGAAACTGTGAAGTCAGAGACTGAGCAGTTTGTGGTGAGGACTAGATCTAGTCAATGACCTTTCCTGTGAGTGCTGGCAGCAGTCCACTGTTGAAGGCCATAGGACAAGGTCAGGGAGAGAAATCGTGAAGCGCTAGATGAGGAGGCATCATCAACATGTAGGTTGAAGTCGCCAAGGAGTAATGTGGGGGTGTCTGAGGACAAAAAGACAGAGAGCCAAGTTTCAAATTCGGAGAGAAAGGAGGAAGAGTTGCTTGGGGGCCGGTAGATCACGGCTACCAGGAGAGGGACAGGGGAGAAGAGCTGGACTGCATGTACTTCCAGAGAGGTAAAGGAGACTGATAGAGGAAGGGATAGAGGCCTGGAGCGGCAGAGCTGAGAGAGAAGTCCCACACCCCCACCCTTGCCATCAGGGCGAGGAGTGTGAGAAAAAGATAAGCCGCCATAGGAGAGAACTTTGTCTGATCCAAAGTGATGTGAGCTTCTTTTATCTCACCCACATTAACCCAAAACATTGTGCACGTGAAAAAGAACAGAAAAAAGGGCACCCATTGGTAATATTGCCATCCTCTAGAGATGTTGACTCTCTCCCTGCCTAATCCCATGATGGTGCTGAGAGAAAATGGATAAATCTCTGAATGTGTGTTTGTTGTTTTTTTGAGACAGTGAGAATATTCTCACACCAATCATCTACTCCTGTGTGTTCATTACTTGGTAATTCAGATCTTGTATAGTGATTGATACCATTACCATAAGGGTTTGAGAGATGACACTGGGGGCAATACATTTCTTTTTAGCATGCCTACAATATGGGAATTGGTAATTTGGAAGTATTACTATCCCTTTAAGGCAAATCTAACCATGACGGTCCTGGCACGTCATGGGTTGTTATGGGGTTAGTGTTAATTAATTTTTAACTGTAAATCCCCAAGCTTTTTTTTTTTTTTTCCTTCTTTCTTATAAACCCTTTGAGTGCCAGAGGGGTACGCAACATTATTGCCAAGCAGTGTCTTGTGTACCCCTATTATACTAAAAAGTGTTAATCCTTTTAAGTGCCAGAGTGGAGTGCAAGGCATTGTTTCCCCTCTGTCTGGCACTCAAAATGGTTAAATGTTGTGTCCTAAAATCCTGCAATTTCAGTGGCTTCTCTGGATTAACACCAAAAAAATTAACCTAAAGGAAATTGTGTTTTTGTTTTGTTTTTGTTTTTTAAAACTTCATATGCCTTTGGTAACCCTATAAATACCAGATGGGGTGTTAACCCTTTGAGTGCCAGAGAGGTATCCAACACATTGCATTGTACTGCGATGGATACCGCCCTATCAATGAAAGAGTTAAAAGCTCCCCCCCCTTATTATTTTTGGCAGAAAATAGTAATGTGAAACATGTAATCCAAGCTCATACTATTAGTAAATCAAAAGGTTAGTTTTTTCCCCTACATTAATTATTTCTATTTTATGAGATAAAATTCTGTGTGTTTCCCTTTGTGCTTAGCAGTGGGTTATCGTCTACAGCTTCCATTCTGTTGCTTGGCAACTAGTTGGCTATGCATGATGTTGGTCTATCCAGTACTCTTATGTTTTTATGACCTTACTCCATCTGATCATGTTACAATGCACTTAAAGCAGCAGGAGGGAAGGCTCTCACTGAGATACTTGTGAGTATGCTTACCAGTATGTTGTGATTCAGTCCAGAAGTCTGCATTCTTTTTTCACCCCACCCCTTTTACATTTAGAGCCTAAATAAAAAAACAGGTTGCTTAATCATTTTAACCATGTAAAATATATGCATTATAATCATGTGTCTGTGTGTGGGTCTGTATGTTTGTGTGACTTTCTGATTCCATGCCTGTCATATCACTTGGCTGGCAATGGGTGTAATGATGTATGCATTGCTTATGCTATCTACATATTCTTACACTGCATGCTCCCTAGTCTATGCCTCCACACTGCATACCCCTCCTCCTTTATACAGTCCATACCTTGACTTCCATCTCCTGATTTGAACTCTTTGAATGCCAAAGTTGTCTGCAAAGCAATGCATTGAACAGTCTTCTGACACACAACAGTTAAGCAGTGACATGTTAAGGGAACAAGGCTGGGGATGCGTGCTGGCTGCAAAAGAGCTAGTCAGAGAGCTGAACTAGGAACGAGCCTGCCCACAAAGTGATGAGGCTCTATAGGATAAGTATCCTACCCAGGGTGCAATCTTTTAGCTCACTAGTGCCTTTCACAGAGAGGAAATATCCTAAAGCATATTATACTGATCCTACCAAAAGGCAGTCCAGCCACAAAATGCCAGGCAAGTCCTCTCTGAACAAGAGAAGCAGCCAACCCCAGACGTAAGTTTCGGCCTTGTTGGGCCTCGTCAATGAGGTGCAGCTGATCTCTCTAGGCACTGTGAGCAAGGGGTCCACGTCTGGATTACCCTGTTACCTTTAGGCTGACTAGTCCCAAGGGCAACTTGCATATGCAAAAGAGCTAGTCAGAGACGCTCAACTAGGAACGAGCCTGCCCTCAAAGTGATGAGGCTCTATATGCTTTAGGATATTTCCTCTCTGTGAAAGGCACTAGTGAGTTAAAAGAGATTGCACCCTGGGTAGGATACTTATCCTATAGAGCCTCATCACTTTGAGGGCAGGCCCGTTCCTAGTTGAGCTTCTCTAACTAGCTCTTTGCATATGAAAATTATCCTTGGGACTAGTCACCCTAAGGGTAACAGGGTAATCCAGACGTGGACCCCTTGCTCACAGTGCTTAGAGAGATCAGCTGCACCTCACTGACGAGGCCCAACAAGGCCGAAACGTACGTCTGGGGTTGGCTGCTTCTCTTGTTCAGACAGGAATTGCCTGGCATTTCATGGCTGGACTGCCTTTTGGTAGGATCAGTAAAATATGCTTTAGGATATTTCTTCTCTGTGAAAGGCACTAGTAAGCTAAAAGAGATTGCACACTGGGTAGGATACTTATCCTATAGATCAGTGTTTCTCAACGTTAGTCCTCAGGGCACACCAACAGTGCAGGTTTTCAGGTTGATCCTGCTTAATCACAGGTGAGTAATTAGTGGCTCAGTCATTGTGATTGATTCACCTGTGATTAATTAGGGATATCTTGAAAACATGACCTGTTGGTGTGCCCCGAGGACTGGAGCTGAGAATCACTGCTATAGAGCCTCATCACTTTGAGGGCAGGCTCGTTCCTAGTTGAGTGTCTCTGACCAGCTCTTTGGATGTGTGATGGCTGTTGGATTGTTACTCTCCTCATCCCTGCCAGCAAGCTCTATCTAAAATATAAAATACATCTTTAACTGCGAGGAGAGAACAGATGAGAAGATAAGACAGTACATTTGTTTTGTGGCTCCTTCCACAGCTCTGTTACCATGTCCACTGGCACAGTGTCCTATTTGGTTTGATGGCTAAGAGTGGACAGGAGAACATGACCTTGTATGTGTGGTATTGTGGTTATCGGTCATGCTGCTTGCCCGTGCTCTCCCCTGCCGCTCTCTCTGCCAGCGCTTCTCCCTTACGCCCCGGGCATCGGAGTGGATCTTGGTGCATCGTGTGTGGTGAAGTCCTCCGTTGGAGCCTATATCCACAGTCGACCCCAGATGCTTGGAGCATTTTCACAATGTTGGCGTCCTGTGCTCCTAGTTCTGTCCTGTATTGCATCTCCGAACCTTTGTGTACTGATTCTTGCCTGGCTCTGACCTACCCTCTTGCCCATCGATCCTGCTACGTTGCTGACCACTGTCTTCTACTCTGACCTACCCTCTTGCTTGCCAATCCTGCTACCTTAATGACCACACATTGCTGACCACTGGCTTATCTTCTGACTCTGCTGTTTGCTGGCTGTAGCCAAGCACTTTACGGATCCTGTCCATCTTCTCTTCAGGTCTGTACTCTTTGCTTTTGGGGTCATATTAATTATCCTTTGTGACTGGGTTTGGTCCTGGGGAGTTTTAGCTACTCAGTGGCCTACGCTCCCTATCTGCGCCCTCTAGCCCTCACTCTCTCCTGCAGGAGAGCTTGAACTGTTTGTAGTGAGACTATCCTGGTCAGGGTCCCTGCTCAACTGGGATCAGACATCTGGCTTTGCGGCCATCACCAATATACGGCCCTTGCCACAGCAAGGTCTTGCTGTAGACAGTCACCTCGCTACTAGCTCCATACACAAGCGGCGCACCCAAGCACTCTCTCTCGTGCAGGTGTTTACCTGCTTCGGTAATTTGGTAACATCAGTCGGCTGGGAAGCACATTGTGTGTTCTGTGGCTGCCAGTGGGCAGTTGAACAGGTTCAATAACTACCACTCTTGACAGTGACAGGTGTTTGACACCTCCCCTTCTTTTGGTGCATATATTTATTATATCCATATATTATACCTTTTTTAAATACTATATTTTTTAATATGAATATCCACATAACCCAAAATGCTGATCTAATTGTTCCCCTCCCCCACCCCCCAGGGTATGGTATGTATAAATTGTGTCATGGGAGGCAAGAACAATAGCGTTTTTTGCTTTTAAACACAATCCTTGCTGTTTGAATAAAACGTTCTACAACGCAATGTCCAGCATTTTATTACAAATAACCAATTTAAAATATAATATAAAGACAAGACATGCGAACGCATAATCCGTTTACAGGTTTATTGCTGTTATGCTTCTCAAAGAATAAACCTTGCTTGTGCACACGCTAATTATGATTATTAAATCTGTATTGGTTAGATTTCAATAAGCAATGGACTTTATACATTCTATTAATTCAACATAATTTGCATTTCGGCAAAAATGTATGTAATGGTCCCAAGAAGTAAAATGCTAATTAACGTCAGATTAATCTCTGAGTTCTGCTCTGCCACCCTTGAATGATTTGTTTGAACGTTACTTGATGCTGCTACGGGTCAGGGGCAGTTGGGAGGAGGAAGGCGCGCTCACTTGCGTTACACAGAATGGCTGCTGGAATACTAAATAGATTCATAGTGTGTGTTCAAAGCAATGAATGGGGTTCTGTGTCCTAGCCTGGCTACAGAATGAGAAGCATATACTCTATCAGAGAGGCTGATGTATTAGGGGATAGTAGTGCATTTCTGGGTAACACATGGTTGTGTTTTTTTTTTTTTTTTTTTTTTTTTTTTTTTTTTTTTACAGCGAAACTTTCAGATCAAAATAAGTTGTCATGCATTCGTTAAACGCATGGCGACTAGCTTGGAAATCGATGTCTTATCTTTAAAAAAGAAATCCTTGTCTTTTTGGAGACCGTAACCCAGGCTACAGCACAGACATCTTGACTGCGCTGTCAGTCCCGTTCTCCATTGAGTAGCACTGCAGTGCAACATAAGGTCACCGGAAGGGAGTGACTGCGCGGGCGCGTAGACCGCACTAACCTGCCAGTCAGTCCCCAAAGGGAAGGATTTCTTTACACTCTGCTATTTTTTAAAGGTAAGACATCGATTTCCAAGCTAGTCGCCATGCGTTTAATGAATGCATGGCGACTTAGTAAGGTCTGAAATTTCCTCTTTAAACAAGGTATTTAATACTATGATTTTTCTTAAATGAGGCCTTTAGCAAACTGGGATCCACATAACTCATTTAACCCATTACTTTTCATGCCAGACTGGGCTTCCTAAGGAATATTCTGGTACCGTCTGTCCCTCTTGCACTGTGGTCCCCACACCACCTCCGGGGCCCTCATGCTGAGCAGCAACTAGTTTCATTCACTTCTATCCGCTCATCTGTTCAGGGGGACCTAAACTCTTGGTCTGGGTGCCCTATGCACCCCATTAGATATTGAAGTTCTATTTTTGGGTGGCATTTAGCATTGGTTGGAGATTAGTCTGAGGAGGAAGGTGAGATTGATGGGGAAGAATTAGATTTCTCCCTGTCATTGGGAGATGTCTGAGGATGATTCTTAACCTCTGTTGTGGTCCTGGAGACACTTCTGGTTCCTGAGGCTTCTGACTCTAACTTCTCTTCTCCAGACATTTTCCAGAGATGTAAAAAGGTGGTACCCATTTTTCCTCTCCGTATTTGGGCTGGGTCCTTCTGGAAGAATGGAAGGTGCCTGATAGACTGTTTCTTAACAGGTATATCTTAAAGCGATAGTAATACTTAAGATGTAAAAAAAAAAATATATGTTATAGGGTTTATGTCCCTGAATAAAACAAGGGTACCCCCACCGCTGAGAGATATTTTATTTAAAAATTATAACAGCTCAAACTTGAATTTTTTTAGGTGCAATATAACAGTGTCCTGAAAATTTTCAGTTCTGATGTTGCTACACCATCCTATGGACTTCTCTGGTCTGTAGACCATAAATCTCCATAGGAGGGTGTAGCAACAGCGTCACTCTGATATTGCACCTAAAAAAAATTCAAGTTTGAGCTTTTTTAATTTTTCAATAAAATATCTCTCAGCAGTGAGAATGCCCTTGTTTTACTCAGGGGTATAATCCTACAACATATATATTTTTTTTTTTTTACATTTTAAGTATTACTATCCCTTTAATCTCTACAATTTGTAGGCTTCCATTCAGTGGGCTTATCCCACCTGTAGCTATCTCTCTCTTCTTGCTAAAGAACACCGCTCCGCCTCTGGCAGGTTATGTTGCTCTTAAGGATTGTGCAAGCAAACACTTGGATTCTGCGACCCATAATTGCTACAGCTTGGGTCACTAGAGCGATGGCCATCTAGGTGAACAACTTACAAATGCCATTCAAGGGGATACTCCAAAATTGGAACTGTTGGTACTGCTCACAAGATTTTGAGGTAAATGCATAATTTACAGAAGCGGCCTTTGATGCCACCAGGTGTACTGGAAAAAGCCTCAGCCTTTTCTGTCACTGTGTGTCACACTCTATGGCTCAAGATTTGGTGGGCTGACCAGTCTGCAAAAAAAAAAAATAAAATTGTGTCTTTCATGTTTGGGAAAACAATTGTTTGGTCCTGACCTAGACAAGGTCATCAGTCACTCTACCAGAGGCAAGAGTACTTTGATGCCTCAGATCCCTAAGATGACATGGCTTTTGTTACCTTTACCACAATGGGGTGCCTAGGATTCATCCCCCTCAGTCTTTCCAAGCATGCTACCCTAAAGCTCAAGCTTGGGCATGCAAGAAGACTTCTCAAAAGCCTAAAACTGACACAACCATTTGGGAGACTTCTGTGCCAGATCAGTGGGTAATATTTGATGGGTACTGCATATATTTCAAATCCCTTCCTCCCCCTCATTTCTTGTTATCCAAAACTTCTTCCAGATCCAGTTCTGGTGCGTTTATCAACAGAGTTACTCCTCTACCACAAAAGCAGATGTTGGTCCCTGTTCCAGGTCAGGAGCACTTTTCTGGCTCCTACTTAAATCTTTTCATCATTTCCAAAAAAGATGGCTACTGCCATCTTATTTTGGTCTTGAGGTGTCTCAGCCACATTGTCCTAGCTCTACAGAGTGGGAATACATGAACATACTGGGTTACTTAGTCATCTCTTCCCTGGAGGGGGTTCCCTTTGCAATAATGTTTGCTTATATCCACAGTCACAGAGAAACCAGAAGTATGTCCTCTTCAAAAGAGGAGGTTTGGGAAATTCTCCAGTGGACAGTGTGTCACTTGCTGGCCCTCTCTGCCGAACACATTCCAGGAATAGAAAATGGGGTTGCAGACTGTCGTCAACATCTGGATCCCTGAAGATTGGGAGCCCAAACAGTGTGTATGTTCAACCTGATTGTCTGCCACTGGGAAATTTTCATCTTGCATATGTTTCCATTGACTACCTCCCCCCCACACACACGTGCGCAGTTCCCATCGTGCTGAGAAAGATCAGGATGAAGAAGGCTCATGTCATCCTGGTCACTCGATTGTGGCCCTGCCTGGTCTGTTTTTCAGATCTTTTCAATCTGTCCATGGTAGTAGAGCCTTTTTACCTCCCCTTCTGTCTCAGGGTCCTGTATAGCTACACCACGAAACGTGTTGATTTTATATATATATATATATATATATATATATATATATATATATATATATATATATATATAAATCCCCCCCCCCCCCCGTGTAATTTTCTGTTCTGGTCAGGTAGTACTGTTCCTATCACTTGAAATGGAGAGCCATATGTGGATTTCAGCTCTTCCCCTGAGTGCATTATTTAACAAGTAAAAAGCCCTTTGGGCATAAATTGGTGTTCTATACAAAGGGTTATCACAGTCTTTTGCTTGTAGGCCTCCCTAAGTTGGAAGGGTATCCCAGGCATATAAACACTTGCACTCCATGTGCCTACATGGAATTGGTAGCACCACACTGATAAAGTCCACATAGGCCAAAACATACATTTGTGGTTGCACTGTTTCTCTCCTGCAGAGAGGATTTGTCTGACATTTCGGAACTGGACTCACTGCGGGTAGTCTGACATAGTTATGGTAAATTCCTCTCTGAAATGGCACATAAGATTAAAAAAATGTGACTTGTGGCACCACTGAGAGGCCACCATGCCTTAGAACAAAACGTTTTATTTTGTTAATTCTTGGTTGGTGCGTCTCACAATATTTCTTTCTACCAATTGATGCTGTTGCTAATTGATTAAGAAAAAAATGAAGTTTTAGCTGTAATAACTTTTGATTAACTTTCCCAGTAGTTGAACTATCCTTGTTTTTAATGACATATACCATTTCATATATAATCAGTAGTCCTTTACTGGTTAAAAGAAAGTCTTAAGACCTTTATAACTTGAATTTTGTGTCTAGATGATATTTTCAAAAAGATAGACTGTTGTTTACCAGTTAGAAGAAATGACTGCAATAACTCCAGTTTTTCTTTTGGTGGAGGTCTCCTCCGTGGTCCTAACAGTGTAATTTTGAAAAGTGGGTTTCTGCTTTTGAAAGTTCAGTCTAAAAAAGACGAAGTTTAAAAAAAAAAAAAAAAAAAAAAAAAAAACGGCTTAAATTTAGATCACACATTTTTTGGAACATAGGCCCATATTTATAAAAATAAACTGGGGTTATTCAGGAGTAAACTAACTGCACCATAGGGACATTTTTAAATTCCTGATAAATTAAATTTGTTTGTATTTATTAATTTTTATTTACATTTTCAAGTAACCAAAGAGAGATTCTATACATCTCAAAACTTGCAGGCAAGCAAGGGATTACAAAAGAATGTTAGAAGGACAAAAGAAAATCCTATTTATGAACTCAAATAATTGTACTTTGCGGTGTATGAACTTTGTCAGTTGCTGTTCTTGAGACACAATGGAACAGCATCCCTGGACGTGGTGTCATTAGTACACGTAGACTACAGAGGCAGATCACAGTGATATCAATAGAAGAAATGGATGTCCGTGGTCTGCATGTTCCCCACCGCCAGTCATGTTGGGTGTCACCTCCCAGGCGTGCACCCAGCAAGCCCTAACCTCATAACTATTTCAACAAAACTAAAGACTGAAACCTCCACTGCCCTCAAAGGCCCCCCAGAAGGTCTGCATCACCACTCCACCAAAGTTAGAGAACTAGAAATGGATATGATCCTTCAGCACCTCTCAAGATAACCAGACCTTCATGTTTGCGGTACAAACAAACAGGGAAGTGAGGGAACATGCGAGTCCTCTCCCAGCACCCAATCCCCCCAGCACTCTACAATTCCAAAGCTCCTTGGCTGCCACCCGAGCTGTATATCTAAAGCTATTCTAGAATTGTGATTTGAAATTCCCTAGGGAGAGTCCTAATCAATGGGTCCCAAAGCTTGATAAATCTTCAAAAAAAAATTTATAAAATTATTGGTTTTATCTAGCCATGTACGCAAGGTCAGAGGATTAAAAGTAGCCCATTTAGTCAAAATTCATTTTATAGCTAGTAAGGTAAGGATGTCTACAGTTTTCAGTGGTGTGATGGAGGTGATCAACGGTGTTTATAAAGTCCTATGAGGAATGAAGGGGTACTTGTGTATAAGTACGTTTGTTGCCGAATGAACGTAGTTTAAGAACGTATCCCAAAAACACACTATCTCGGGGCATTTCCATAGCATGTGTTCTAATGAGGCTTGAGGTTGTGACATTTAGGGCATGAACGCGAGGATGCTAGTCCTATTTTATGGGCAGTATCTGGAGGAACTTAAAGTGATAGTAATACTTCATTTTAACTTTATTTTATTTTGTAGGCATTAAAAAAAACATGAACGATTTAAGTCTTATCTCTCAAACCTTTATGGTTTATGAGATATTCACAAGCAAAGTTTCCCCCTACTGCCCCTTTTACTTAGTGTAAGCCATCTCTTCTCAGGTGTGGAATGCAGTCCATAGACCAGACAGATAACAGAAGGGGACAGTCTTCTTCCTATGAGAACAATGAAAGCCCTGCCCCCCCTTGACAAGCTTTTCAGGTTTTTCCCCTTATCTTAATTGAAGATTGTCCCTCTCTGCAGTCTAACTGGGCACCTCCCTTCTGATCTGGCTGAGCAGTGTTACATCAGTAAAAGGGGCGGGAGCGGGACACTTTGTCATTGAATTACTCTGGAACTACAACTCTGACAGAATTGAAATAACACTCTCCAAAGTCCAAATACTATGATGAATAATTAGAGCTGCTTTTATTATGACACATTACTATCCCTTTAAGCCGTGTGCATTTCAGTAGTCTTTTGAAAGTTAGTCAGCAGTGTGGCAATTTTGATATATGGTACATCTTTTAACCAAGCACCTAGGCCAGGTTCTGAATGAGCATATTGGGCAGTAGGAATAATATATTTGTATATATTAGAAATACTAATGCATGCCTTGTCAGACCTTCTCAAATAGGAATAAAATGTAGTTGAAGAGGAGTTTTCTCTCGGTGGGAGAAATTAATATCCTATTGAAATGTTGCCCTCTATTTGGTGACCATCAGAAGGGTGAGATCAGAATGTCACCCACATCAAAAGGGCGACCGTCTGGTGTCTCAAGCTTAAATGTTGCCAAATAGAGGGTGACGTTTATGTATGCAATGCTCTGCAATATCTTTAATGCTCTCCCATACCGCAACAACTTGATTAAAGCCTCCATAGCTCAGTTCAGAGTGCGGCCGTGGTCTGAGTGTCTGGACCGGGTTCAGTGAATGATGGATCACTGGCCTGCATGAGATGAGGCTGAGCTAGGGGCAGATAGGGTATCACTGGCCTGAGAACAGGAGAAGCAAGAGAGGAGGCTGAGCTGGCTTGAAAACAATGGCAGCAGGAAGTCAGATATGAAAAGGTTTGGGAGAGCATTGTGCAGCACTGCATATATAAATGTCGCCCTCTGTTTGGCGAAGCTTAAGCTTGCAACATCAAAATGTCACTCGTTTTATGCAGGCAACATTCTGATATTGCCTGCATGATTCGGGTGACATGATCTCGTCCTTCTGATGGTCGCCAAATAGAGGGCGACATTTCAATAATGAACCGAGAAATTTGGGAGAAGCTCACATGTAATAAGAACTGGAGATTGAATTGTGGTACAAAATGCTAGTCTAAGCAGCAGTCTGTATAGATGTTTAGACTGGGTTTTTAACCCCTTGAATGTTAGAGACCTCTCTAGCATTAAAGGGTTTAACATGCACTATTCAAGTGCATGGGAATTTATGAATTTTTATTTGTCCTCTATAGTGCAGTTGGGCTTCTCCAGAATAACTCCTTGTGTATAAGATCAAATTACGAGTAATGCTGGGGTAAACCATCTGCACCGCAGGGGACAAACGAGTATTGATAAATGTACACTGCACTATAATTCTTCCAACAGATGAGAGCTAGTACTGTGTTAGCCGTAGAAATACAGGAGGCAAATATAGTTTTTGATACCTTTTATTGGCTAACTAAGCAGATTTAAATGCAAGCTTTCAAGACCTTAGGTCTCTTCCTCAGGCATGTTATACAAATAAATATGAAAACATCTCTCTTAAATACAAGTACACATTGCATTGTTTATAATGGAAATCCGATAACAGAACTCAATCCAGATATCTTTGATCAGTCAGTGGTAAATTGCACTCTTCCTCTGAGGCTTTAGAGGTATTTATGATGCTCTTGGGTCTGTTGGAAAGGTCAATCAACTAAATTGTAATGTGATACAAATTCTTTGTCTCTGTTTAAACCACTACAAATTGCATTAAATTTTAACATTAATTTTACCTCCCATACATTTCTGTCCCTCTGAATGCGGAACAGTCACATCAATACAGTTAAAGGGGAACTACCACCTCGCAAAAACTTTCTCTTAATTAAGTCTTCATCTGGCGACTAGCTGCTTAGTAGCTCTAGTCGCCAGCACGCACATCTTTCCGTAGTGACGTCCGTGCGCCTGCGCTGTCAATCCCTTTTGGAGCCGGCCGGCTCACTATGGCAAGATGTCCGTGCTTCCTGCTACTCTCAGCCTCCGAATAAGTCGAAAATCTTTTAAACCAGGTAATATTTCTGGTGACTAGCGCTACTAAGCAGCTAGTCGCCAGATGAAGACTTACTTGAGCGAGAGTTTTTGTGGGGTGGTAGTTCCCCTTTAACTTAATATCCCTGACACTGTGCCCATTTTGACAAAAATGTTCTCCCACTGGTGTCTCTGCCTTTTTGTTGTGAACACTTTATCGAGTGTCGAGGACATGGGATGTTTCCCAGTCCTGTTTCCCCAGGCAAAAGTGTCACTGTTGCAATGACCCCACTCCCCTGAACAATGTAACAATCCGGCACACGTAACAATTTCTTTAGAATGTGGCACTTTACGGAGGTAATACGTGTATTATGTTGCTAGTCGACATATGTTTAGTTATTGAAGGGCGACTTATTACTACCTGAAAGTTCCTCTTTAATAAGGACAGTCACGAATAATGGTAGTGCAGCGTACATTTATCAATTGCTGTCTGTTGTAAACCTTGGAATTGCCTCCATCTTGCATATTGTTCAACGCACAATTTGCACCCATTATATATTTCACTTTTACCTGACTCCCTATCTGATGAGCGACCCACTGTGCTTCCATATATATGACAAATATTTCAGTTTATCTAAATGGGGCCCTTAACCTCTTTGTTTGCCTTTTTTAACCCCTTAACGACCAGCCGATCATCGCGGCGCCACAACTGAAGGACCGCGGAGCATTTTTTTTTTTTTTCTTTTTCTGGTTCTGGACCCCCCTGAACGGTGTGCAGCCGCGGGGGGAGCCCGGAACTCCATGACGGTCATAGTACATCATGGGTCGTTCAGTCAGATCGACCCTTGATGTACTATGACTGTCAAGGGTCGTTAAGGGGTTAATGGTGCATTTCTTTTTCTACCATCATTGTCCTTCCTTCTCTGTGCAGATGGATGAACATCAGCTCCCTTAGAACACACTTCCATCTGCTCCCCCTATGTGCAGACTTGATAGAACACACTTCCATCTGCTCCCCCTATGTGCAGACTTGATAGAACACACTTCCATCTACTCCCCCTATGTGCAGACTTGATAGAACACACTTCCATCTACTCCCCCTATGTGCAGACTTGATAGGGGGAGCAGATGGAAGTGTGTTCTATGTGCAGACTTGATAGAACACATTCCCACAGCTAGAGAGACACTTGGCCAAAGTGAATGCATCCAAAACACAGCCACCCCAAACATTAGGACCGTGGGCGGAATGCAGGAAAGTGGAGCATTCTCTGAATAGCGCATGCCTCTAAACTAACGGCAAAGTTAGCCAGGCTAATGAAAACGTGGCTAATTGCTGTGCTGAATTAGGCGCGATCTCTCATCCTCTCACAAAACTGTGGGCATTTTAACCACGGCCACTTTGAGGAGCATTCACAAAAAAATGTGCAAACATTCGCTAATTGTGGAAAAAAAATCACAATTTAGTAACCTTTTGGTGATCATCTATCAAAAGTCCACTGTAAGAGGTGATTATGAAAGCTGTGCAGCATTGCATGGAGAGGTCATTAGCATCCAATGGAATAAGTCTGTATGGTAGTGGCAATATCTCTTCTGAAAAATAACCCCCACTTATCTTAAAGGGTCACTAATGTCCCATAAAAAATGCTTAGAGGTTTTGTAGAGGTTCAAAACTATATGCCACAAATCCTATCTCTCAAACCGATATGGTTTGAGAGATATTCGCATTGAAAGTTCCCCCCTCTCTCCCCTTCTCCTGATGTCAGCGCTCTGCTGACAGCAGGAGATCCCGGTCCAGTGACCAGCTGGCGGCTCTGCAGCAGAGACAAAATCGCATTATTGGGAAATAATTACTTAATTGGAAAGGTCTACAAAGTGTGCCTGGTTTGCAAGCACACTTTGTAGACCGTTCCCATGAAGTAATTCGTTTTAAATAACGAGTTTTCTGGTCTGCTGAAGAGCCTCCTCGTGTCGGCTGACACGAATCTCCTGCTGACAGCTTTACAGCTGGCATCAGGAGAAGGGGAGGGTAAACTTTGAATGCCATAGCGGTTTGAGAGAGACACTTTGTGGCACGTACTTTATTTTTTGAACCTCTACAAAACTCTAAGCATTTTTTATGGGGCATTACTGTCTTTTTAACCTTTTGAATGCCATAGGCCTCTAGCACTCAAAGGGTTAAAGTGCCTACACGGGCCTCAGTGCCACCCAGCAGCCTCTGCTGGTGCCTGGAGCCTCTCTTCTCACTGCCCGTGCTGCAGTCATGCCCAGTACAGACTGCCTGAATGCGCTGCAGCTGATACAGAGCGGGGCGCTCCGAATTCGGACTGCAGTTCTCTCTGCGCACCTTCCACATAAGTGAAGCATATTGTTAGGTGTTTTCCTTTAACCCTTTGAGTGCCAGAGAGGTGTGTTTTGGATATTTCTCTGCCACTCAAAGGGTTAACCCTCTGAGTGCCAGACGGGAGTGCAAGGTAAAGCTTTGGACACCTTCTCTAGCACTCAGTGTGTCAAAGGTAAAGAAGATGTTTAACCTTTTGAGTGCCAGAGGGGTAGGCAAAGCATTGCTTTGCACTCAAAGGATTAAAGTGTTAGTAATGTCTAAAAAAAACTTTATTGCATTTAGAAGAGCTTAAAAAGCTGATCTAAATGCAAAAAAACGTATCTCTCAAACCGCTATGGCTTAAGAGATACGGGCGTTTAAAGTTTGATTTCTCCTACTGACAGCTGTAAAGTTGTCAGCAGGAGATCCGTGTCGGTCGACACGCTGGCGCTTGAGAAGTGCCGGGATCTCGTTACTTACACGGAATCCCTTCATTGGAATGGTCTAAAACGTGTGCCTAGTGTTCAGGCCTAGTGTTCAGGCACACGTTTTAGACCATTCCAATGAAGGGATTCCGTGTAAGTAACGAGATCCCGGCACTTCTCAAGCGCCTCCGTGCCGACCGACATGGATCTCCTGCTGACAGCTTTACAGCTGTCAGTAGGAGAAATCAAACTTCAAACGCCCGTATGTCTTAAACCATAGCGGTTTGAGAGATATGATTTTTTTGCATTTAGATCAGCTTTTTAAGCTCTTCTAAATGCAAAAAAAGTTTTTTTCACACATTACTAACACTTTAAAGAAAGAGAGGAAAAAAAAATTCTTAGTAAAAGTCACCGTGTTTAGTCGTTCTGGGGGGAAAAGGGGGGGGGGTACATGTCAGTATATTTGAAATGAAATATATCTCTCCCCCCCCCCCCCCCTTTATAAAACCTCTGCACACGACTGATGCATCTAACAGCCCGATATTAATCTGTTGTCTAAAGCAGATCCGCAGCCCTTCATTTCCCCTGTGTTCTTTCTTTCAATGTTTTTTTTCTCTTCTAAATACTGACAGCGTTCCCTGCTGTTGGGAGACCTGGACACTGCTGGAGGCATATTTTTAGAACCTGCCTTCTCTTTTGTTGATGCTATTGCTCTGACTGTAAGGCTTGTGTGTATGTATATAACACATGCACACACAAATACATACTAAGTAGGGGCAAGGGTAGCAAATTAGATGTTGATTACCAAAGCAAGGACTGGACATCCACTTAAGGATGGTTCATATGAGCGACATCATTGCTGCTTAAAGAGCCAGGATATTGTAACATTAAGGTGCCATTCACACAGGAGATTATTACAGCACAGAACGCAGCATGTTGCAACAATGCTGCATTTATAGTCGGACACATCCAAGGTGCAGCATGCCTTATCTGCCTCTAGGCCACTGTGCAGGTCCTTCACATGGCATTCTCAACCTCCAATAACTGGCAAGCCCACATCGGCATCATGCAATATTATATGGCTGATGCTTGTGTGGGCAGGCCACTGTCAAACCTCTGCTATGCCCCTGATGTGAGATGATCACCTGTGGATCACAAGAGTTTTGGTTTAAAAGGTGTTGAATCATAGTGCTGTGTGAAACCGGGGTAAGAGTTATAATTGTGGTTGCATTTATTTAAAGGGATAGTAATACTTCATGTTGTAGCCCTTAAAATTCTGAATTCAATGATACCAGCGGCGTCTCTCAAACCTTTATGATTTGAGAGATATCCTCTTTCAAAGTTCCCTTCTTTTTGGCTTTTCCCCTGACGTTGTTCTAGTTGAGAGCAGGGGAATCTGGTCAGTGAGCAAGCGATGGCTCTGCAGGAGTCCTGAGATCACTTTATAGACACAAAAATCCTTCACTAAAATGGTCTTCTACGTGTGCTTGGTTTGTGCTTGGTTTGCAAGCACACGTAGAAGACCATTTTAGTGAAGGATTTCTGTGTCTATAACGAGATCTCAGCACTGCTGCAGAGCCCCCGCCGGTCCTGGGACCGGATTCCCCTGCTGTCAGAAAGCTGACATCAGGGGAGAGGGAACTTTGAAAGCGGATATCTCTCAAACCATAAACATGGGGATAGTAATAATGAAGTATTACTATCCCTTTAAATCTGCAAATCATCACCCTCACTGAGTGAAACCTTTCAGTACCAGAGGGTACTGCATGCATTAAAAACTACCTACGTGTCATGTTAACCAAAAGTTCTAAGTACAGATAAAGTGAAAGTGAACATTTCCTGGTACTGCACAAAGCTTTATTAGCATATGAAAAGTAATTGAACCTTTCATTAGCATGTGGCACCACTGAAAATGCCTCATTAGCATATGACACATCACTGAAAAGGCTTCATTGGCAAAATGCTAGTTAGCATATGACACGTTACTGAATAACTTAATTCACGTATGAAAGTTGCTGATATTGCATGGGTACCACAATTGGCATATGGTAACAAGTGTGAAATCTCCCTAATTTACATTTTGCTGATATTTTGGCTAACTTAATATAGGCAGTTTTTAATGCACTTTTCAAATATGCAAACTTTAATTAATCATCATAGTATTTGGACTATGGAGAGTGTTATTTCAATTCTGTCACAGTTGTAGTTCAAGAGTAATTCAATGACAAAGTGCCCCCCTCCTGCCCCTTTTACTGATGTAACACTGCTCAGCCAGATCAGAAGGGAGGTGCCCAGGTAGACTGCAGAGGGACAATCTTCAATTAAGATAAGGGGAAAAACCTGAAAAACTTGTCAAGGGGGGCAGGGCTTTCATTGTTCTCACAGGAAGAAGAGTGTCCCCTGCTGTTATCTGTCTGGTCTATGGACTGGATTCCACATCTGAGAAGAGATGGCTTACACTAGGTAAAAGGGGCGGGAGGGGAAACTTTATCATTCAATAACTCTTGAACAACAACTCTCACAGTATTGAAATAACACACTCTGTGGCTCAGATACTATGAAGATTAATTGGAGCTGCTGTTTTGTGAAACATTACTATCCCTTTAAGGTGAAAGTTCCACTTTAAGAAGTCTGGGCGAATGCCACAATCTGTCTTTTTTCGGTGTACTCTCTGATTTAAATTTTCTCTTGATTTTCTTTGTGTTACTGGCCGCCCCCTTGCTGTCACCAGCTCTTGGAAAATATAGGCATTGTAAATGAGTTTATTTTAAAATTGTGTGTAAACATTCACACACCATTACTGTCCATAATCCAAAACTTGTCTATGTGTATTAGTGAAATAACCTGTATGGATGGGGAAAAAAATTGATTTTTGTGCAAAGATCTCTCCAGTGCCCAAGGGCTTAAAGCAGAAGGCGATGAGATGAAATGATTGTAATTTCCCTGACTACACAGGTCTATTTAAAATTCACACTTGTGTCGAAGTCTATGCATTTGTCTTGCGTGCTTTCAACATGCATGATTATTTTCGGCGTGTGAACGAGACCCTCTTTGTGGATGACATTTAAACATCTCCAGTAATCTTCGGAATTGCGTCTGAAGTACAGAAAAAGAAATGGACTGTGCTAAATAATTAGAAAATTTGAAGCAATATGTAACCTCATTAGGAATGAGATTTATTTAATGGGATCTCCAAAATTATTAGCAGTGTTGCAGCAAGTGCTCTTAATGTAGTCATGGTTACTGAAAAGATGCACCTAATGGGTAGAGGGTTAGTAATGTCCCTTTTTTTTTTTTAATAAAATCTAATATTGTAGATATTAAAAAATTAACTAACTGATGAAAGACCCGTCTCTCAAACATTTACAGTTAGAAAGATATAAGGCTTTAAAGTTCCCCCCTGCCTCTCCTTTCACTGACGTCAGCTGTAAAGCTGACAGAAGGAGATTCGAGTCATGCGACTCAACGGTGGCTCTTCAGCAGAGCCGAAATACTCCAGTCTAAAAATAAATACTTCATTGGAACGGTTTGCAAAGTGTGCCCGGTTTGCAAGCACACTTCGCAGACTGTTCCAATGAAGTATTTCTTTTTAAATTGTGTTATTTCGGCTCTGCTGAAGAGCTGGCGGCTGGTCCCGGGACCAGGATCTCCTTCTGTCAGTTTTACAGCTGATATCTGTGAAAGGGGAGGGAGGGGGGAAACTTTAAAATCTTTTCTCTGTCGTCCAATACAGGTTACTGGTAAGTTTGGGTAGGCGATCTGCCCCTATAATTGTAGGCAGGCACAATTCTAGAATTGTATGCAGGGGGCGGAGCCTACCTTTCCCTCCTTGGCTGCAGCTAGCCAACCAGCTCCAGAAAGATTTGTTCCTTGGTTAAGATGCAGGAAAGAGAACAGTTCTGCTATAGTTTTAGAATTTTTTTTATTTTTCTGTTACAAATGGAATACCCCCATTAGGCGGATTACCATAACTGACAATGCCCTTAGATGTGGCTAGCTCAATAACCAGGTGCTTTTTGTGGACCTTAAGCCCTGGGGGGGGATCTTGGCTACAAGTTCTTTCCTCAGGAATTGGCCACCGAGGCTTCTTCTTAATACATAGCAAACCAGAATTCAATTACTCTTGAACTACAACTCTGACAGTATTGAAATAACACTCTCCATGGCCCAAATACTATGAAGATTAATTGGAGCTGCTGTTTTTATGAAACATTACTATCCCTTTAAACACTAGTGAACGTCGATAACTTAGGCAGATTCTTCAGAATGATTGCACCATTGATTAATTACCGTGCTCATGTGATGCGATCCAGACAACCTGAACCATGTGTTGCATGAAGACCAGTTTGAGCCCTCCTGCTGTATGCTCTATCTCTTATATTGTATGTTTTGTTTATTGTATCAGTATGCCTTTCCCAGGCCCCACAGAAGACTTTCTGGAAACAAAAACAAGGAGCTAAATGTTTATAAAAAAAATTTATATAAAAGAAAAATAATATAGGTAATGTGACTTTACATATTCTGCAGGTGTATACAGTGTAAAGTCAAAATAAAGGGTTAATATCCCTGTCATTATGCTCTTGAACTATATGTCATGACAATTCCAGACTCTATGCTTGGGGAACCTTCAGCATTGCACACCACTGCCCCTTGTAAGTGTCTGATCCTTTTAATAGATGGACTTAACCACATAGTCGTTCCTCTTACAGCAGTCATGTATATTTATACACGTTTGTAAGTGATCTCTGTTGCAGTCTGCTGTTAATTAGTTTATTTACAATCTGATAGACATGTGACCCTCATGATCCATTCAGAACTGTTGAAGCCTGTTCGTTATGGGGAGTTGTGACCTAGAGGCAGGTTTCAGATGAGCTCATCATAGATTCAGCTTCACTTATAAGGCAAATAAACCTATACATAAGTATACTGAACATTTGTATGAAGCATGGCTATTTAGGTTAGTCGTTCTGTCTTACTCCTTAGAGTGCCATGATGGTACAGTGTAGGAGTTGGCCAGCTGTTCCTGCTTTGCCAAGCCCATATGTTGGACCGACAAAACACAGCCACATCATAAACCAGTATAGCAGGCATGCACTGGTCGCATTAAAAATAGACCTCGTGGTGGGTATCAGGACCGCTCCGGATCCCTCCCCCCCAGTTATTGATCTCCCATATGATTTGGCACAGATGTCAATGAAGGCGATGCATGGCTCACCTGCTTCCATCCTACCTGAACTTCTGGGTAGGGGTGGAATGGATCGGTGAAAGCTTTCCATATCATGTCACTTGTGACGTGGAAAGCTTTCCCTTATCTCACCCACTACTACCCGTTACATCGAGCATGGTGGAAGCAGGGGGCCTTGCTGCTACCCTGCATTGTCTCTATTGATCTCCCAAACTGGCTTGGAGATCAGTAGCTATGGGTACTTCAGGAGGGGCTTGTCCCCCACGAGGTCTAAATTCAACACTTTGTGTGCCAGAGAGTTATCCAAGTGCAATTTTTGGTCGTTCTAACCATGCATGAGAGATATGATTTACATATTATATTGGTTTGGCTACAAATTCACAGATGTTGCACTCCATCTATCAGTAGAAAGATTGAATCCACACATCAGTACCTCTCATGGTACCCAACAAAGTACCACTGATGAGATCACAACTAGCACTATAGTGAGGTGTTTATTAATATAACAAAAAGAGAGAGAGTTCTATCTTATTCATTAGGGGATGTGTTTTGTTGCATGTCCACTGTTGATGAAGCCTAGGTGTGTATCAAAAACGGGAGATTAATTATGTGACTATAACCATGTGGTCTATGTATTTTGAGTTCTGGAAAGTTTAAATCGTTTTTGGAACACTTGAACATATTGAATGCGTTCCAATAAGTATATTGAAATATAATCCACTACATGCTAAGGTTGCAGTTTTATCAATGAATGATCACGTGGCTAAAGTCATGTGTTCTCTACGTGTTGAAATAGTATAATCTTTGTCTGTTTGGACCACATGGCCATTTTGGATGCATTCCAATACATACGGAGACAATCTGTCAGATTATTTGGATCAAGATTCAATTTATAATATTTGAAGTTAAATAACTTATTCTTTAGCCTGTCTACCAATTGATAGATAATTTGAAAGCTGCTGATCATGAGGACTTTTTTTATATATATATGTGCTACGGTAAAAGCCCGTGTACATGGGCCAAGGTCTGGGTTATGTTAAGCGGCTGCTACCTCACTGCTCCACTCGATGCAGTCTTGCGCAGTAGAGACTGCCCGAACATGCGTATTCTCTACTGCGCAAGATGACTGCTGACAAACATCCTAGCGAATTATTATATAGGATTTTATACAAACTGTCAGGATCATATGGGTCATAACGGCCCTCTATGACAGAGATTCACTTCTGTTTAGTCGGGATGTCATTTATGGTACTTTTACCAACTTGTTTAATTAAACTAGTCAAGTATATTTCAAGTAAATTGGTAAGTAACATAGAAATTATGTTGTTTCATGTGGATCTCTATGGGAGATTTTTATTTGTTCTTTCAGACTTACTCGACCAAAAATATTTGAATTGAACCATTTCCCAATCAGGAGAGTTGGTGTTTTTTTTAAATGAAGGTTTGTTAGGTGCTACTTTGTATGTGCTTTTCTTTATTGGCTGAAGTTTGGTCTAACGAAGTGGTTAAAGCCAGCTATTGTTCTTATCAGGGCTTAAAATATGAAGTCCTTTGCTACTAGCCAGACCTGAAAAGTTACTCGCCACTGCAAGCCATAACATACCCACCAGGGCTGAATTTCTACTCGCCAGAGCTAAATTTTCACTCGCCATTGGCTAGTGGCGAGTGGAAATTTTGAGCCCTGTTCTTATTATAAAAAAATGTTTGAGATTTTATATTTCATTTGTATTGAAATTGTGTATTTTGTGGCTTATTTCTTGTCATTGTGTGCCTGAAATGCAGAATGGTGCAAACTGTAAAAAAAAAAACCACACAAAAAAAAACAAAAACAAAACCTGAATAAATAAAATCAGACTCTCTTGTCTGGGACGCCATATGCTAATGAAGCATTAAGTGCAGCACAAATCAGCATATGAAACCCCATTGAGACTTTGTTTCTGAAATAAAAGTATCGGTATCGTCTAAAATGTGTATCTGTTTGTTCTTTAGGCAATACAAGACATAGGAAGAGGAGAATGGGTTCACTGATCACTATCTTTGCTAATATGCACCATTCCCTCCAAATCTCATAATACCGTCTTTGCATATACCACTCACTGAATACAATATGTGCTGGTTCCTCAATGGAGAGCAACCACCACAAACTTCCAATATCAAGAAACTGAAAGACTGAGGTCGGCACTACCAGGTGGTGAACCAACAGTGCTTTAAACCTGACATTTTATTGCATCAAGAATAAACTCCTTGAGGGCCATAAGTGTGTGCAACGCATTACAGGGAAATGTGTTGCGTTACCACTCTGGTCTTCAAGGAGATAAAGACATTGGGGGAGGTACAGCAGAACATCTGACTCCTCATGTCCTTCTGGGTATTTCCTAATCTCTGTAACCCCTTAACACCCGATGACATGCCATGACCGTCACGGCTGTCCTAAGGACCAGTAACTGTCCTAGCACGTAATTGAATTCTTGGATAATAGGGTCGCTGTGAGCTGCGCTGCAATCCCAGAATGCAATGGTGAGGGGAAAAAAAAGTGCCGTGGTCCTCTAGAGCACCCCACTCCAGACCGCATAGTCCTTAAGGGGTTAAGTCTTGAAACTAATTAGTGCTGTTCTTAGTGTCACTGATCACACATCTGACATCACACAGTGTTTAATGTGAAGTTTTCAAATATACAAACTTAAAGGGACAGTAATACTTTATTATTACTGTTCCCCAAATTGTACATATTTGTAAAATAAGTTAATAGCCCCCAGGTTCATCTCTCAAACCTTTATGGTTTGAGAGATAACCGAAGGCAAAGTTCCCTCTCCCTCCTCCTTCACTAAAGTCAGCGTTGTACTGACTGCAGGGGAAATCTGTCGTATGACAGGCTTGCGGCTCTGAGCCGAGATCCCGTTAGTGAAGAAGAATTATTTCACTGAAACGTTCTTCTACATGTGCTTGGTTTGTGCTTGGTTTGGGAGCACATGTAGAACACCATTTCAGTGAAATAATTATTTGTCACTAACGCTATTGCAGCTCTGCTGCAGAGCCGCATGATGAGTCAGACCGGATATCCCTGCAGTCGGTACAACGCTGACTTCAGGGAAGGGGGAGAGAGGGGGGAACATTGCCTTCGGTTATCTCTCTAACCATAAAGGTTTGAGAGATGAACCGGCGGGCTATTAAATTATTTCACAAATATCTACAATATGGGGGATAGTAATAATAAAGTATTACTATCTCTTTAAAATCAAGATGATTGGTCTGAATTACATTAGACCCTTCGAGCAGTCTGAAGAATTCAAGGGGTTCAGGGTCCCACTTGACTCTGGTAATTTTTATTCCCCTCCTATGGGATCGTTGGCTTTTATTTTTATTGATTTTACAACTTTTCCAATTCATAGAGGATCTAGTGAAATGACATTTTAATTGGCTTAAATAAAAATTAAGTATTACGAACTCTTTCAAGAAAATCTATCCATTGCGCACTGAACTGGTCTCTTATCAGGTATAAGGTGTTGGCAATCAAACTAGACAAATTAATAAGCGTTGTAACAATTTAAACACTAGATTTTTAAATCTGTTTTCTTTTGTTTTGTGTGTAAATGAATAAATAGACTTGCGGTGCAGTGAAAATGGTATTGTCCCCTACAACTATACGTGATCGATATTCTAGTAGTCAGTTGAACATGTGTGAAATACCTAAGTGTTTGGGTTTGTTTTGTTTTTAAATCCAGGTGCAAGAGCAAGATGTCGTCCTCCAGTCTATAGACAGAGCTATAGAGGCTATTCACAACGCTGCCATGCAGAACGGGGGCAAATACAACTTGGAGCAGAGGGACGTACTTCAGTGAGTAATGCTTGTACGGTGGAGGGGAGATGGTGGTAGCAATGAGAGGGAATTGTCAGTGTTGTTCATTCTTAGTTTGGTATCATTTTGCACCTTTTGAGTGCTGGGGAGGTATCTTGGATACCTCCCTGCCTATCAAAGGGTTTTGGTTAATCCCCTGAATTCTATGGACGTCTCCAACACATTGGGAAGCTATGCGTTTGAGACCTCTCTAGCAGTGGTGTAACAGTAGGGGTTGCAGGGATCGACCGGGCCCATCACTCCCGGCCGCCCTCTGTGAAACCCCCCTGCCGGGCGGCCACAACAAGTAACAAGCTGAGGTCTGTGTCTTCTTTGGAACAGACCTCTAGCAGCTGAGCTCCCTCTTCAGCACTCTAGTAATGCAGAGCGCTGGGAGATGACATCATCATGACATCCTCTCCCAGCGCTCTGCATTACTGAAGAGAGGACCACGCTGGGGCTCCAGCTGTATAGAGGTCTGTGCAGAAGGAGGCACAGACCTTTCCTGACATGCTGCTGAACCACTAGGGAGGAAGGAGATGGATAAGGGGGGTCAGTAGGGGCAATGCGGAGGCAATGGGGAGGTGCAGGGTTGTCATGGGGGGGGCATGGCTTCTAGTTACGCCTCTGCACTCTATCATTCAAGTGTTTAAAAACTACATTTAATGTTTTGAATGCCAGAAGGGAATGCCTTAAGTACCCCCTCTGGCACATTTAAATGGTTTAACCCCTTGAGTGCAATGCGTTGCATACCCCTTTGGCACTCAAAGGGTTAAAGCAAATTTCTCTGTCGTCCAGTACAGGTTACTGGTAACTTTGGGGTAGGTGATCAGCCCCTTTAATAGGCGGGAACAATTCTGAGAAGTGACTACTCGGTGGAGCATACCTCCTCTCCTTAGCTTGCAGCTCGCCAATCCCCAACCAGTAAGATTCTTTTCTTGGTCAGGACACCAGCAAGATAACAGTTCTGCTATAGTTTTTTTTTTTTTTTTTTTTTCTTTTAGAAATGGGATACCACCATTAGGCAGATTACAATCACTGACTATTCCCATCACCCAAATGTGGATAGCACAGTTTACCAGGTACTTTTGTGGACCTAAGCCCTGGGGGGGGAATCTTGGCTGCAAGTTCTTTCCCCAGGAGCTGCCCACTGAGGCTTCTTCTTGATATATGGTAATCTGAAGACAGAAGACCTGCTGAAAAAGGTGAGCACCCTTTGAGTGCCGAGGTCCACATGTCCCACGCTTCCCCTCCACACAGGGGTCTCATTTGGAGTTCCTGTTACATACTCATGCACTCATTGGGTTTATTCTGTATATCTGTGAGGTGTTTGGAGCAAGTTTCTGTGGTAACTTAACCTTTTTGTTGCTGGTTAGCACCTTTTGGGGGGGAGGAGTTAGGCACTTTCCCTATTGGGTTCAGTGTTTATTGGGTCTACTGTTTTTTTCTAGTGGGCTTTTGAGTGGTTCTACATTTGGTATTCACCTCGTGTACTTTGTTCCGCGCCCTTCATGCGCGTGTTTACAGCATAGACGCCATTGCTCCATTCACTTCTATGGGACTTTACAGTTTGGGACGTGTCTCTGCAACTGCTCCATGTAGCGAGGTCAGAGATGGCTCATGTTGTTGTTTTTCCCTTGCACTGTCATACGGTCAACGTTCTGGGGATGTTGGGGGCTTTAGGGGGCTCTGGGCACTGTTGGGGTACTCCGTTAGCGAAACTACATTTCACGTGAGCGCCCACTTTATGCGCTCGTTTTCGATTGGCTCCCGTCGCGGCAGCAATTTTATGTATTCGCAGATCGAGAATCCTACGCAGGGCTTGGACCCTCCTTCTCTCCTCAGCAGTTTAACCCTTCGCCTACCAGATAAGTCTAAATTAGCATTTCTGGGGTGCATTAGTTATCATACACGCTTTATTGTGGGTGTTTTGATACCTTGACTGTTTTGACTCTGTGAGAATGTCTACTCCGTTAGACCTTGGGGCTAAACCTAAGACTAAGGATACTGGGGTGTCTGTGTCTCCCATTCCTCATTGCTCCTCATGTCAATCAGGGTTACCTAGAGAATACTCAGGTCATGTTTGCCCAGCACGCGCTGCTGCCCCCTGAATCCCCTGCTGGGGCCTCCAGCCATGCACTAGAGCCAATATGGATGCAAGAGTTTAAGGTTACTACCAGGGACCTCCAGTCCACCTTACAACTCCTTTCATCCACTCTACAGGGGTTCTTGAACTAGTTGCAGACCCCCGCTCCTATCAGAACTTCCCTGCCTAAACCGCCGGGTGTACCTGATGTGTCTGATTCCTCTGAGATGGTATTATTGGTGGGCTCTGATGATGATGACTGTTCAGCTGTTCTGTTATCTCAGTTTTTTGGGGACCCCTTTGAGGCGGACCCCATTCCCTCAGTTGAGGGCCTGATCAGGGCTGTGTTGTCCACCCTGAACATTCACTTGGTGCAGGAGGCGTCTTCTGCCCCCTCTGATGTTTTCCAGGAGCCTGTTAGGCCTCATGCCTGCTTTCCACCTAATCTTACCCTTGAGGAGTGGAAATTTCCAGACAAGAAACCATCTGTGTCTAAAAAGTTGGCTAAACTTTATCAGTTTTCTGAAATGGCCCTTACCCAGTGGGTTCATCCCCGTAAGGTGGATGCCGCAGTTTCCAGGCTTTCTAAATCAACTGCCGTGCCAGTGGCTGATGCTTCTGCGCTTAAAGACTGGACTGACAAGTCCACCAGTATACATCTCAGTCTTGAGAGCACAAATCTACAGATGTCAAAATATCAGTCAGAATACTCACACTAATCCCGACAAGGGCTGGTTGTAAGAACAACCGGCAATGATCCAACGGGGTTATAGCGCCACCCTGATTCTGTAAACAGGAACTCTTCTCAAGAAGAGAAGAAAACTTGAATCCAAATTCGATAAAAAGATTATTTATTATTCTAAAAAAATGCGAAATGTGATCAACTTCAATACGTGCTTATTGACACGTTTCGAAGTGCTCTACATCTTTATCAAAAAGAATTAACAGGAATAATATATAAAGAAATTTCAATAAAACATTTACAAGTAAAATAGCGGCAACCTGTCCAGTCAATTGACCTGATGCCACATCTGAGGGGAGGTGTCTTACACTAGGTAAAAGGGGGGAGTGGGATACTTTATCATTCAGTTACTCTTGAACTACAACTCGGGCTCAGTGCAGTATTAGTAACTTAATTTTATGTGGAAGACACAGATTATGCATAAAGCGTTACTATCCCTACGCCCATTAAGTCATCTGGTGCTGTTCACGCTGGTGATTATCACAGTGAATGTTACAGATGAACAAATCCTGCTTCAGATCTGGTCCAGTTGTATTTGTTTTGTAGCACAGACCATTGCCAAGATGCAAAGTACGACAAAGGGGGAGACACTCCTCCTTTTAGGAGCCTAGTATTCCCCTTCATAGCTGTGGTGTTTAACCCTTTGAGGATCAGAAGGGTCTGTGACACATTGCTTTGCACATCTCTCTAGTCCTTAATGTCATATGCACAAAATAAAGTGGATTTGTTCTCTGCAAAAGCAAAGAAATAACCATTCCCACTTGAGTACTATAGAGGCCTACAGTGCATTGCTTTGAATTGCTTTGGAGACCTGACTAGTATTCAAAATGACAAAAGCTTCATGAAAGGGATAGAAACACTTAATATGTAAAATAAATGTATATATAATATATAAATAAATAATAATAGGGTTTATCCTCCTGAGTAAAACAAGGGCACTCCGACTGCTGAGGGGTGCTTTAAGTCCAAAGTCATTGCAACTTAAACTTCCATTTTTTCAGGTGCAGTATCTCAATGGCCTGCAATTTTACAGTGGTGCTGTTACTACACCATCCTAAGGACAGCTAATCAGTTGACCTTAATGGAATAGTAATGTTTGACAATAAAAGCAGCTCCAATTAATCTTCATAGTATTTGGAGAGTGTTATTTCAATACTGTCAGAGTTGTAGTTCAAGAGTAATTGAATGATAAAGTATCCCCCTCCCGCCCTTTTACCTAGTGAAAGCCACCTCACCTCAGATGTGGAATCTGGTCCTTTGAGTGCACAGATCACAGCAAGGGACAATCTTTTTACTGTGAACATAAGGAAAACCCTGCCCCCACTGACACGTTTTTCAGGTTGTTCCTTCTGCTCACTGAAGATTGTCTCTCTCTGTGATCCATCCGGACAGTCTTGCTGCTCTGAGGTGAGCAGTGTTACATCAGTAAAAGGGACAGGAGGGGGATACTTTATCTTTCAGTTACTCTGACAGTATTGAAATAACACTCTCCATAAGTTTAAGGCAAACATTACTTCTGAATGGAATAACCCTTTTGGGGCCAGAGGAGTTCGTAAAGAATTTCAATGCATTTTACACCTCTGGTCCTTAACCCCTTAACGACAGCCTGATCTGGTGTGTGGGTGACGGTTATGAACCTCAGAGCTTTTTTTTTTTTTTTTTTTTTTTCTCTTCTGCAATGAATTCAGGGATGAGATGACAGTGACATTTTGGGTTAGGTTAATAACTCAGCATTTCATTTAGTTATCGCACAAAACACAAATTTGTTTCCGATTCTTCATTTAGAGTCATGGAGTCCAAAACATATTTTATATGATCACTAAATAAAAAACTATTAATCTGACATTTGATGGTACACATTTAGAACATTGTACTGTGTCTGTTTTAGGAAGTAAATCCTCCTTCCTCTCAAAATCCCACCTCTTCTTTCCTCCTACAAACCTCTCCTGTATTATCCCTCCAGTAGAGCTCCCTTATAACTCCTCTCCAACTCTCTCCTACTAGTCACCCCTCACCCTTCCTACTGAACGAGAATGTTTGGGAGGGGAGGGTCAGGTAGTTTGAGATAGTTGGAAGATTAATTTGAGATGATTAGTGCAAAGATGTCCTAAAGTAATACATCTTTTCTCTGTATGGATGGACAAACAATTTAAAGAAGGAACACACTTGTGTATAACAGTCTGCATCACATTACCCATCTGTTAAAACTATTATTTGTTTACAAAGTATTTTGTGTGACACAGAAAAAGGATAATGAAACCCTTACTATATTTTCTCCTGTTAGAAAGCTTATCCATCATCGCAAAGAAACTCAGTCCAGGAAGACCCACTCGCCTAATAGAAATTCCATGTCCACATCTTCCAGTGAGCACCACTTGGATTCCGTTCGGCAGCCCAATGGCATTTGCCGAACGGGTTATGAACGTCACATGAGCTTGCCGAACCCAGAGTTCCAGTTAGAAGAAGACAAGCTCTATCAGGTATGTAGCCATTTGTTTAAAGCAGATTGAAACAATTTTAGGCAAACAATTTTTGAGTTTAGATTATTAGATGATGCTAATTAAGGCATATCACACAGGCACTTCCTGTTTTACTGATTTCAGTGATAGGGGCGATGAGCAGTGTCAGAGTTGGACACTCAGACTGCTGAAACAGGAAGTGCCTGCACTGCAGGTAAATATTAGCCTAACCTATCTAAATAACTCTGACTAGTTTTCTAAGCAAAAATTGTCTAACACAACTCAGTTCATTTTTGAGAGATTTTACATATTCTTCAGGTGTGCTTTAAAGTGATGGTACCCCTTTAGAGGGGATTTTAATCCCTTGAATAGTAGAGAGGTCCAGAGTCAGGGGTGCCAGCAGAAATATTTTGGGGTGTGTGGGGGTGTGTGCAATGCCATAATATGTCCCCCAGGCCAACCCGCCCAACCTGTATGTTTACGTGGAGGGGAGAAATGGGGGAGCCCACCCTCCGGATGCCCATGTCCAGAGCATTATTAAGCAATGCACTGGAATGCTATAACTAAATGTTTAATTGAAATCCCAATGCTGATTTTTTTTTTTTTTTTTTCTTGTACCCTCTGGTGCTGTTGGTTTGCTCCAGAATTACAGCACTAGAGGTCATTATGTATAAAAGCAAAGTGGGGCAATTTGGAACAAACATACCACAGGGGGCCAATAACCATTCCCAACATGCCCACTTATTTAAATGGAGCTTTTTAACCCTTGCTAGAGTGGTCTCCAGTGCTTTGCATTGCGTCGGAGACCTCACTAGGATTCAAGAGCTTAAACACCCATTTTAAATCAATGTGATTTTTATCCCCTATGAACCATTTGGACTTTCCCATAATTGTTCAGTTTTGCTTGTTATACAGAAGGCCCTTTTTATAAATCCAGCCCATTGTATCTTGGGCTTGTATACAGCTTCATGAGATTATATTTTATAACATTTGTACCTGTCTGCAGGTTCAGTGTTTTATTCACAGCTAAACCCCCTAGATGTGAGAAACGTCTGCAGCTAATTGAAAATCTGGATATTGATAACTGCTCGTGTGTAGACCAGGGGTTGAAAATCTTTGGCTTTCCATCTGTGGACGACTGTAGCTCTCATGGAAGCTGTAGTCCACCAACAGCCGGAGAGCCAAATTTTGCCTATCCCCTTATATAAGCTACAGTAAAATAATGCTCAGAATGTCTGTATCTATTGTTTAGATTCCGCCACAGCCCAGACGTGCAGCTCCGATTACGCCTCCCCCTCCAGAGAAACGCAAGAACGCACAGATCACTGCATCCACTAAAAGTAAGTGATTACTTGGTTGGTTGCTTCTATTTGTGTTGTATGTGGAAACCACAATGAATTTTCAAGGCTTATGAGCAACTTGCGGAGCCTAAAAGAGGCTGTCACTTGTCACCTCAAGGGCCATATGCACAAAGATAGGGGGAATTCAGGGGAAAATATTATTGCACCACAAGAGACAAATTGAGTTCCCCAAATTTGAAATGGACGTTTTTTTTCCCTTAAATATTTTTATCCAGGACATCTTTTAGATGCAAATAATGCAGGAAGTAAGACAATGAGAGCAACACAGTACCAGTCCAGGTCTGTATAATAGTTGTGAGAGTATGCAGAACAAAGGAAGGACAGGTGTCCAAGAACGTTTTGCATATTATTTAAACATAACCCCTACAAAAGTGTGGGGGGTCTCTCTCCTCCCAAGGAGGCCGCCGCGTCCCCTGCGCAACAACCCCAGCACTGAATCGGGCAAATCTGACTCAACCAGCTAGGGAGAGGAGTCCGTTGCAGAGTGAGCCATCCAAGCCCCCCCAGATTGCATGTAACCTGTGTGGGGTCCCTCTGTGAGTGTAGACTATAAATGGTAGTCTGGAAGGTTTTGAGTTACTAGACTCACCCAGTGATCATGTGAGGGCAGGGTGACAGACGTCCTCACCATGGTAACTATCATATGAGCCATAACCAAAGTCTCTCTCAGAAGAGATTTAACAGGGTGAATGTCTAGATCGTCAGGGAAAATTGACAGGTTACCAAACTTAGGCATTGAGGGAATGTCTATCCAGGTCCCCCAATGAACTGGACATTTAAAGAGGAACTACCACCCCATAATAAGATGGCATTACATCATTGCTCATCTGGCGACTAGCTGCTCAGTAGCGCTAGTGGCCAGAATTCTTACCGGATTAAAGAGAAATCTCTATTCTTCATGGACTGACAGCAAGACGGACTGTGGACATCTTGCCATAGTGACATCCACGTACCTGCGCTGTCAGTCCTGATTTCAAGGTCCCTATATTGACCTTTTGTCTTTTTTGTTGTGTATTGGTAATTGACAATTGTTGAGCGAATATTGCCCTCCAATAGGTCTACTCTATTTTAAGCAGATATGTAGTGGAAGTCGGGCCCCACCAGATCAGTGGGGATGATGAATGAGGGTTTGAAAACAGACCTGCATTTCTCATCTGATATTGTGATAGACTTTGTCAGGGGCTTTCAAAGTATTCCCTGTGTCCGTTTGACGTCCTTAGACATGGACAGTTTGGCCCTGCATATAAACATAATTAAGTCATTAACCTCTGCTAAGGACTTCTGGAAGACGTCCTCGATATACCTCCTAAAACTGCTAAGGATGTCTTCCAGGCGATCTCTGAAGTGGAGTTAAATTCTGGCAAAAAAGAAAAAAAAAACAGATAGATATAAGACTTGCCTAAGGCATGTTCTGCTTTCCAGTATTTAGGCCTCCGTTAGAGGAGACTTTCCACTATTGATGTTGCCATTCTTGTGTCCAATGATATCACAATCCGTAGAGACTTCAGTTAGACTAACATGGAAAGCCAGGAAGTATTTGGGGATGGTGCACCCTCTAACATACCATGGCAGGGCAATGCTTGAGATTGCAGCCAACCACTACCTGTTCCAGTGCTGCGGCCCGAAGCCAGATAGAAGTGCTGACCTCAAAATTAGATCCTCTGTTGAACCAAGTGCTGGCCATTATGGGAAACACCCAGTATCAAGATGAAAAACCCTAACCTGGCAGATCAAACCCATATCCCGTGTATTGTCACTGAAGTCAAAAGGAGGAGAAATAAGAGAAGTCGCCAAAAACAAGAAAGAAAGAAAAGCTAAAAGAAGAGGAAAAGATAAGTAAGAGTTAGAAGTCCAAAAAGGGAAAATCAGTTTCCCCTTTAAGAAAGAAGAAGACCAGAGATAGATAGTGCAGAGTACCTGAGAGAGGACTGAAACAGCAAGAGACTGCAACAGCTAGACAGCAGTGTATAGAGAGAGAGAGGACTGAAAGAAGAAAGTAGCAGGGCGACAGAGAAAGAGAGCACCTAGCATTCAGAGTAGAACAAGCAGAGAGATGAGAAGTGAGGAAACTAAAGGGAAGCTACTTTGGAGAGGCTCAGACTGAAGGTGGGGACGAGATGGAGACACCTAGAAAGGTAACCAAAGCAGGAAAGCAAGAGACTAGAACAGACCACAGCTGAGAATAGATAATAGAAGTAAATAGAGGAGGGGAATGAGAACAAGAAAGTGATGAAAGGCAGAGAGAAGTGGTGTGGGATACTGGGATCCAGGGGTTTTGCCAAAAAAGGTACAAGGTAGCATAAGGGGCCACAGACACTGCAAGCCAGGTAGAAAGCAAGTACCTTGGGTGGTCTGGAACAAGTGATGGGGTCAGGAGTTGGAACGTCAGAGTCAAATCTGAAAGCTAAAGGTAGAAGCCAGTAGTGTGGTTAGAGAAGGAAGCCAGGATGATCAGACAGCCAATCGCGGTCAGGAGTGGTCAAAAAACTAGCTGGGATGATGGCAAACTAGGAGAGGACTCAGGAACTCTAGAATAGCTCGTAGGATGGGCAAGGAACAAGGAGTGCAAACCAAAAGGAACAGAGGGAAGGAGACAACAGACCAAAACCGAAAAGTTTTGCCTTTTAATTGATACTCAGTGTGGATAATCACATCCATGATTGTGACCGCTTGCATGAACACCTGCATGTTGTGCATAATTAAAGTGAAATTATAATGTTTACTTAGGAGTAGGAGGTGATTGGTAATCATATCTGATATGGGTATAATTATTTGAAAGTGGCAAGTCTTACCCCTTTCTAGTGATCTTTTTCCATATGGTATGTCTTCTTTTGTTTCACCTTGCATGGAGATGTATGGGGCAAAAAAGATTATCAACCGTGCTGGGTGTGTGGTACAAATAGGACTCCTATATTGCCTGTCCCATCTCTAATTTCTTTGGTTCATGGGTTTTTTAAATATTTTAAAATATTTCCACTTTACTGAATAATAAAAATTGGCAAATTGTGGGTACGTTTTTATGGTCAGTGGTATAGGTAAAAGAACAGGGTCTGCAAAAAAAATGTATGTACACAAGCAGACTTTTTATTTTTTATTTTCCATTTTCACCTATTTATTTACACTTTATCACTGAAAAGGAGATCCCTGGATCTGTTTACAGAGAGCTTTCTGTCAGGGAACAGGAAAGCAGGTCTAGAGATGGAGTGCAAAAAAGAAAACATGTAAACATAACACACAAAGCTCTGTTCTGCTTTGGTTCATCACCCAGAAACCTAAAATCCAGGTGTTTCACTGTTGGGGGACAGTGGTGTTGAAATGGAAATGAAGACAAAAATAATAAAGTAAAATTTGACCGTAAAGTCAGAATTAAGGGTTACACTATCCATTTAAGTAATAAACTTCCAGTCTCTGTTAAGTTACTTGGGCCCATTACTTGCAGTCCCAAAGACATGATTGTAACAGACAATATGGCTTTATGCACAAGTCAGCATAATTTGGGGGTTGTGAACCACAAATGTCCTGGTTGAGTCCAGGCTACTTGTTGAGGGGTTACATTTTTTAACAGAATCCCCCCCCCCCCCCCCAAAAAAAAAAAAAAAAAAAAGTTTTTATGTTTTTTTTTTTGTTTTTTTTTTTTCTTTTTTTTGCCAAGTCTGCTCACATAGGAGTAGGTTTGGTAAGATATAATTGCCCTTTAAATGTGTTATGAATTGTCTTACAATTGGTTCTGACTTAAAGCGGAACGTTCACACGTTCACGCTTCCCTTCGTATTCATGTGAATCACGTCTATTGTAACAGCAAGTTCCGTTTGTCATTACATTGAGCTTGCTGTTACAGTAGATGAGATTCATATGAAGGGAAGCGTGAATGAGTTCCCTGGGAGAGCTGGGAGGGAGGTGGGAGGAGAATTGATGGTCTGGGAAGTCCTGCGCCACTTGCCAATGTTACCCCTGTACCACAGAATGTGGAAGTGACAGCATGAAGTCTATATTTTAGACTGGGAAAAAAAAAATCCACATTCTATTTTACTAGATTAGACAAACAGTGTTAGATGTGGTTATTTACTTTGTCTTCTTTTGCCTTCCAGATTGTGTTAATAGCATGGCAAGATCTGAATCCAATACATCAACTCCAAGTATTTCATCTCTAGATACAATGTGCACTACGTCCACAGACTCTTGTCCACTCACAGCTGCTTCTAGTCCAGCCAATACTCCCCCGCCTGTCCCAAGCAGAAGTGCACACACTACAGTGTCCCACAATGTGAACATAAGTACTCCAACCCCTCCAGTGCTGAATTCTCACAGCAAGAGGTCTGCCCCGGGGCCCCCTAATCAAGTACAGAATCCCAGCGAAAGTGACAGAAATTCACAGACTAAGAGGAATGCTCCCGCACCTCCCAGCTTGGAAGCTTTCAATTCCATCAACAATGACAGCCAAGCTAAAACACCTCAGAAATCTGCACCACAAAGATTAACAAACACGGATGTCCCAAGTGTTCCCAAAACGATAGGCGCTGAACTAATTGAACTGGTCCGCAAGAACACCAGCCTCAGCTATGAACTGTCTCGGGTGGCGATTGGTGTGATCGCTGGTCACATTCAAACCTCTGTCCCATCAACGGCTCCTGTTATGGAGCAGATCCTTATCTCCTTGATAGAGAGCAAGGTAAATATGAGACTCAAAGGTTTAAATAACTAGTCATTCTTCATTTGTTGATCTTCTCCAGAATTGCGTCTTGGTGACAGATACAATTCCAATGGATTTAAAGGAGCAGTAAACTTTTTTTAATTGTTTAATGAAAAATTATATATTGTTGGATGTTTCCTGATGATTAAAATAAGTGTACTACCATTGCGGAGAGATGCATATTTCCATAGTTGTTACCGTGGTTTTTAACAATAGTAGTGCCCTCTAGTGCAGTGGTTCTCAACCCGTGCCCTCAGCGGCTACTTACAGGACAGGATTTGAGAATTTCCTTTTAAGAGCACAGGTGAGATAATCAATACGACTGAGCCTCTGATCAACACACTTGTGTTCTAGCTGGGAAATTCCTAAGTCCTGGCCTGTTAGTGGCCACTGAGGGCATGGGTTGAGAACCTCTAGTGGTCAAATTCCAATTAGTTATTCTGTTACATTCTATTGGAGAGGAAAGTCAGTGTCTTACAGTTTTCCATAGAATGTGATAGAAACTGCTGAGTCACTTCCTGTCAGTTAGAACTATCAGGAAGTAAATGCACAATAAATTCACTTCCTGGTTATTTGAACTGTTATATCATTTGAATAAAACAACTGACAGCAGTGGACGTGACCTCTAACGTAAAGGTTTTCATAGAAAAAAGTTTACTGCTCCTTTAAATGGTGCTTTTAAATCCTTAACCCCTTAAGGACCAAGGACCTGGGAAGTAACCTTCCCTTATAGACCACTTTGATCCTTTCCGATGTGCCGATACACTTGACTTGTTATGTTTACTGGTGCGCCGCATTGGGGTCTGAGAGAGACCTCTCCAGTCTTGGAGCGGTCAATTTCAGACCCCGTGTTTACTTACAGCACTCCCGGTGGAGCGCTGTAAGTAAAATGTACGTGACGTGCTTTGGCCTTCACCGGTGCTTATGGCAAAAACCGTGTGATGGCCATAATAATTCACGTGGGCCTTAAAGGGATAGCAAACTCCAAAAACAACTGTTAGCGAAATGATAGGAATAATAAAAAAAAAATGTAATACCCTTATTCCCATATCTCAAACCGTTATGGTTTGAGAGATGTAAGAAAATAAAGACCTCCGCTCCCTCCCCCTTCTCATGCATCCGCGGTACAGCAGATGTCATGAGATCCTTCTTCCGGGACCAGACGGCGGCTCTTCAGGAGCGCTGTCATCGAGATATCTAACTATAATTACTTCATCGGAATAGTCTACAACTTGAGCTTGCAAGCCAGGCACACGTTATAGACCATACAGATGAAGTAATTATAGTTAGAAATCCCGATGTCAGTGCTCCTGAAGAGCCGCCTACAGTCGGGCGACCGGATTCTGCCTCTGACAGCTTTACAGCTCGTCAGGCAGAAAGGGGAGGGAGCGGAGAACTTTATTTTCTTACATCTCTCAAATCATAGTGGTGTAAGAGATGGAAATGAGCGCGTTAAGTATGTTTTTATTATTCCAATCATTTTGCTAACAGTTTTTTTTGGCGTTTACTATCACTTTAAGGAGTTAAAAGGTAGTGGCGGAGATCTTTCTAGCATTTAAGGTATTAAGAGCCCTGTCTAAATCCATGGGAAATTTACAAGTGTTTGTTAGCACCATGTAGAACTGCAGCATTATCCACAAGACCCCATGTCCCTATTCTGAATTGGTGGTGTTTGTATTTGAGTCTACTCGTCACTTGGCTTTAGGTTAACCTGATACTGTGATCAATATAACTTTGTGTAAACAGGCAGAATCTTGTCTGGAGAGGAATGCGTTCCAGGCATGTGATATTCCATCTTGATTGGGAGGATGATTTCGTGTCTAAAAAATAATTTCCTGTGTATATTTAGAACAAGTTGTCATGTTGTCCAGATATATATATATATATATGCTATACTAACAACAGAAACATTTTAGCAATATTTTCTTTTGAAACATGAAGGGCAGAAGGATGTGCAATACATCACATTGAAAAGTTCATTTTTAGTACATTTTTACAATGAGAAAATAAATCTACATCCAGAATAGTGTAAGGATTTTCTTACTGAGTAAAACAATGTTTTTTGCACTCCTGGGAGGAAATGTACTGGCAGTGACCTGGCTGATGCACCTTCATGTTGTGCCCACTCCCCCTGCTGGCTGTTACAATCCTGTGTCGCCTTATCCGTTCTCCGCCTCCTCACATGTGTCAGTTTCACTGGAATGTTTGCTTTTCCCATGCAGTGCAGTTGATTCACCCCAAAATTCCTCCACATTTCTATGGAACATACAGACCTTAGCGCTGTATTCGTCATGCTAAAAAGGTGCAATTCTGGAGCAAACCAACCGCATTATAAGAGCGAAATGAAGATTCCAATTGACATCCACCATCAGGGAATTAATCCCTCCATGGGACCTGAACTTCATGTTAAAACAGCTATACTCCCACAACTTTGAGCCTTGGGCGGATGTCTCTCTATGAAACACTTAACCCTCAGGACCATTCTGCTCAAGGCAGATACATCCGTATGAAGAATTGAGCAACTGCAGGTTCTGAATCATCTTCTTGTTGTCAGAATTTCATTTCAGTCAAGTGATTTCCTTCATTTTGTACTACTTCATCTGATGACAAAGAAGGATTCCTGGGTAAACTTGATCTGATCAGAGGTCTGACGATAGATTTATACAGAACCTAGGCAATTTGTGAAACAAATGTCTGGCCTCTACATTTTTCCAAGAAATTCAAAATGAACTTGCATCCAAACATCTATTGCCAGAGGGCTTAGGATCTGCATTAGCCTGGTTTATACATCAGACAACCAGACTCCTCCTGTAAAGATAAAGTTTCATTCTACAGGCGCTATCAGGGCCGGCGCTACCATTAAGGCAGCACAGGCAGCTGCCTTAGGGCGCCGCATCGGAGGGGCGCCGGAAAGGGAGAAGCTGAGAAATATTTTTTATTTTTTTTTATTTTTTTTAACTATATCTGCCACGAGGGAGCGCTCGTTTACACGACCAAGCGCTCCCTCGCGGCGTCTATGGGACGCTCACAACGCAGAGCGACTCAGGCTCTGTAGTAATACAGAGCGCTGGGAGATGACATCATCTCCCAGCGCTCTGCATTACTGAGAACAGCGCTGGGAGGCTGAGCTCTGTGCCGAAGGAGGCACAGAGCTCTCTTAGAGCTAGACCACCAGGGACTCAAGGTAGGGAGCATTGTGGAAATGAAGGGGCATAAAGGAAGGAGCAATGTGGAGATGAAGGGGCATTATGGAAGGGCAATGTGGAGATGAAGGGGCACAAAGGAAGGAGCAATGTGGAGATGAAGGGGCATTGTGGAAGGGGCAATGCTGAGATGAAGGGGGCATTGTGGAAGGTGCAATGTGGAGATGAAGGGAGCATTGTGGAGGTGAATATGTGGGCGGGGGCAGGGGACTGTGGTAAGGTCAGGGGGGGCAGGTGGATTGTGTCGGGGGGGGGCATCAAAATGCACCTTCGCCTGTGTATATAAAAATCCTTGCACCGGCCCTGGGCGCTATATCCACGACCTGGGCACAAACCAGTAGTTACGCCTGATGATTCTACAAAGCCGCTAACAGGTTATCCGTATTCACCTTTATTATGCATTCTAGTGATTAATCTGGCCTCAGCACTCGCCAGTTTCGGCAGGAAATTGCTAGGTGCTGCACTTCCTGTTTAACTCAGGAGATGAAGAGAGAAGATCCACTAACACACGGCTCTAATTCACTAAACGGTGGAGGCGGTGGGAATTTAACAAGAAACGCAAGTTACCCATTTCACAGATACCTGAGACCTATAGAGAAGGACTAACGGGATGGGGAGAACACTTGTCACCTATGGGTGAGCACCCCAGTACCTGTGGAGTCTGACCAGGGTCATATTACAGTAACATAAGGTTATGAAAGATGGAATATGAAGTGACTTTGTTTCCAACACAGAATATAGATGGATACCTCTCTCCAACATGGAGGATAATACTCTGTTCCACAGTGAAACCTATACACCCTCTGCATAGCCCCATTAAGATTTTCCTGGATATATGGCCCTCTGTCTTGACACTGACCTCTGTATACATGTATGTATTTAGGTAGAATTTGATCATTGACGATGGATTTCGCTGACCACTCTTAATTTTCAATATAGCTGTCAAGCGGCCGCTGCTTGTATCAGACTAAGTACCGATTGGATCTGTGTCCGCCTTATCGTTACTCTAAAAAAAAACCTCTCACAATAAGCCTACGGCCACCTCAAAACATGGGGCTAATTGACTACGACTGATGGCTCTAACGATGAGACACGGGGTACCGCATTAACAACCAAGGAGGACTGACATGGACCTATTATACAGATGGTAAAAGAACTTAATTACCTCTGTACAGGTAGAGACATCACAATCTCACTATATTACTGAAAGACTAGTGTAGCCGAATGGTGAGAGACAACGTGCTGCGATGTACAGGCGCCCACATCTCAATAGGTTTAGATCTTGGGATAGGACGATCATTATATATTAGACTGATGCCCTTAAAATTTTATGTTATTTATTTGAGACAGGGTTTCATTTATGTAATATCCCATTATCTACTTATGAGAGCGTGCTGCGATGCACAGGCACCTACATCTCACTATGATCAGACTCTGATAAACGACCATAATATTAGATTGATGCCTCTAAAATGTTCTACCATTCATTTGAAACGGTCTTTCATTCATGACTTTCTATTATACTCTGCTATTTGATCTTTACAGTATAATTACAGTAAAGGGTGATTCGTCCCTGTATTACGGGTGGAGCGTTTGTACGTATTATGTAAACCTCTAAATTACAATACGGAGCATAGTAATTACTACTGTATAGAATGTGATATTTACTCTCCTTTTAAGTACCAAAGTTTGTGCAAGCACACATTATATATCTCGATACTCCCCCAAGGGAATGGAGTTGTTTTCATGTGTAGTTTTTTTTTTTTTTTTTTTCTCTTTTAAATCCCTTTTTTTTGGCGGGTTGCTGGGGTCATCACCTCACTTAGGGTATATAGGGAGGTGGTTTTTCACTGTGTTATCTTGATAAAGATCCCAGACAGGGATCGAAATGTTGATCAAAATAAAGCTTATATGAAATTCACGAAAAGACCTGTGAGTGCTGATCCTTTGAAAAGTATTGAGAATCATTTATAGAGCACCCAGGCATTTGCCATATATTACCAAGCGTGTTGCCCCTATCTATCTATCTATCTATCTATCTATCTATCTATCTATCTATCTATCTATCTATATTATATAATATAAATTATTATGTGTGGGTGTCCTAAAGGAATTAGAGGGAAGATATAGTTGCACAAAGACATACTCGGGTCAAAATTTCTTAGATCCTTAAAGCGGAACTATCACTCAAATTAAAGTGCCCCACCCAAAATCATTATGCACATAGTGATACGCTTATCAATACTAGTATTATCCTGATTAAGTCCTACATTATTGAGATATCAACATGTTCCCAGACTCACAGGCAGGCATCAGTTGCCGAACTGACATCTGTGCACCTGCACTGCCTGTCTTGGTCTCTTCTAGGATTGGTGAGTGTGAGCTGCATTGTTCCTTAAGGTACAGGAAGGGATTAACGGTGCAGGCGCACAGATTCCGCTACAGCAACTGGCTGTAAACATTCCAAAAATTCCCATTGATGTTTAAAAAAAAAAAAAAAAAAAAAAAATTGGTTTTAACCCAATGAATGTGAGAGAGGTTAATATCCTCTCTTAACCCTTTGAGTGCCAGATGAGTAGGCAACGCATTGCTCTGTATACCCCTCTGGCACTCAAACGGTTAAATAAATAGGAATTTTTACTTCTCCCTCATAGTGCAGCTGGTTTGCTCCAAAAATCCTCCAGTTTTCTTTTGAACGCACTGCCCTAAGTGTTTAACGAAAATCTGGCTTTGGTTAGTAGAAGAAATGAAATCAAGGATTGCGCTTTGATTTGTTTTATAGGGATTGTCTTGTTTCCTATTCCTAAACATAAATTAAATTTTCTCTCTCGATTTGTCTTGTTTCCTATTCCTAAACGTAAATGTAATTTTCTCTCTCTTTGGCGAGGAGCGGTGTCCGCTTTGAGTTCGTCTGAACACTACCTGAATCAAATTTCCTCCTTGTGCTTCAAAGAGATCCAGATAATGTATTTTCCTATAACGTGATATCAAGTGAACTTCAAACCAAGATAGAATAGGCTAATTCCAGCCATTTGCAGTAAAAAAAAAAAAATAAAAAATAAAATAAATAAAATAAATTCCTGCCCTGTCAGTTGTGATTTAGACACTGTTCTTTAAATAATTATTGGATTTCTCAGCTGCAGGAATATATTAATTTCTTTCTGTGTAAGCAACGCTCTAACCTTACAGGCATGTGTATGTTTGTTGGCAACTATGTAATATAAATTATTTCAAGATAATGATATTAAATGAGCATAATGGGCTGTGATTATAGATAATGAAAACATCTTTTTGATTTGAGTCTCATAAGCTAAGCAGCCGACTATCGTATGAAGGCCTTTACGGTATGTATTTTTGTGTCTGCAGTAAAATTAATAGGAAAAACTCTATTCCCGGGAATAAACAGATATCCCCCTAATTTTCAGCATTGGAAGCATTATGCAGTCTGATTATGGGAAATTAATTTAACTTTTTCTTAACAGTTTGTGTGCCAGCGGGTTATGCAGCGCACACTGATACCTTCTGGCTGAGACTGATGTCCCTTCTGTATGTCCCTTTTAATGGTAATTGTTCGAACAATTGCCTGATTGGGTTGAAAACCAAATCTGTTATCTGACTCAACAATTACATTTTTTATGCAAATAGGACAATAGCCTATCTGGGTTAAAGCAGAACTTTCACCTAGAACAAACTAAGCCTACCCCGCTTAGTTATTATGTTAAATGTCAGTTCTTTTTATTCATAAGTTTAAAAATAGTACATAGCAGTTAGAAAATACATTTTAGTTTGTCCGTATTTGAGAGGTAGAGCGGCGCCATGTCAGTTACGTACAAGTTGTTTTCCAGCCCACTCCACGGACGTGCGCTTCAGAGGGCGTTGAAAGTACATCCCGTTTTGTCTCCGGCAGAGCACGCTGACCAAAGAAACAACTAGACATCACTATGAATGTGGGCAGGATTAACTGCCTTCGGGGAGGATCTAAGAAGCTCAGCGGAACGCTTTGTCCTGCAACGCCTAGCCAGCTGACGTCACTATTTGAATACAACGGAGTAAATATCGCTCTACCAAAGGATCTTTTATTTAAATAATTTCAGTATTCAATAATACTGGGCCATGAGGAACACACAGAAGCTAATTAATAAATAGGTGAAAGTTCCGCTTTAAAGAGTTAGTAATACATGAAAACAAACCGAATCCTGATTGCTCTACATAGATTTTTTTGAACATGTAGAGCGTTATTTTAATAGTATTTGATTTGTAATTCAATAGTAATTTAATTATAAAAAATCCCCTCCCACCCCTTTTACCCAAATCACGCTGCCTCTCGTGCTGGACTGGATGGAGCGCAGTGAGGGGCAATCTTTATGGATTATAAGGAAAATCCTGCCCTCCTCTTTCAAGGGGGCCAGGGTTATCCTTATACACTGTGTATGAAGATTGTCCCTCGCTGTGAATTGTCCAGTCCGATGATCAGATTCCACAAATGAAAGGAGGCTTCTAGGGATAGGCAACAGGGGCAGGTGGTGGGTCATTTATAAGTAAACTAGTTACAAAGCCCGTATTCATGGGCTGATCCGGAGCGGGGAGCTCCGGATGGCTCACGGCCTGTCTGTGCTCACGGCTCCAGGGCAGCAGTGGAGGCGCCACCTCCGCTGCTGCCCCAGAGCCGGGAGCACAGACAGGCTGTCAGCCTTCCGGAGCTCTCCTCTCCGGATCAGCCCGTTCTGCGTGTCCCCACTGCGCATGTGCGGTTACGCACACAGTGAGCGACGCATTCTAGGACTTTGTTATAGGATTACTGTTGAACTACAAGTAGCATACACTAGCGGTCAAAAGTTTGAGAACACCTCAATTTTTGATACTTTTAGTTACTGCCGTATAACTTGACAAAAACGTTAGAAAAACATGTCAACATTGCGTATTTCTAAAATCAAGACAAATATAATCTATTTAGCATGGGTTTTTTTTGTCTTTGTAGATGTGTAAGAGAGTTTTAGTGCCAAAGTTATTAAAAAAACAAAAAAAAAAAAAGTGCATTTGTTTCATCATATTTTATAAATTGGCTTACAGGAAATTTGATGAAAATAATGGTATCTTTAGAAAGCCCATTTTATGGCACGAAAACCAGTATATAATATATGTAGGTACATTTAAATGAGTAAGAGGAAAATTACAGCTAAACACAAACACAGTCGAAGTGTTAAAACAGCCATTGCCCTTCTGGACCATGGCTGTTTTAACACTTCTGGACCATGGCTGTTTTAACACTTCTGGACCATGGCTGTTTTAACACTTCTGGACCATGGCTGTTTTAACACTTCTACTGTGTTTGTGTTTAGCTGTAATTTTCCTCTTACTCATGTAATGTACCCAAATCAAGCACACTCTGCAGACCTTTCCAGTTAATTAATTCTTTTTAAGTACCGCGATTCCGGCTCTGCTGCAGAGCCTCCTCAAGTCGTACGACTCTAGTCTCCTGCTGGCAGATTTACAGCTGACATCAGGAGAAGTGGAGGGAGGGGGGAATTTTGAATTCCTAGATAGGGTTTGTTGCAATTAGTTTCTTTTTTTAATCTCTAACTCTAAATATTTTTTATGGGACATTACTGTCCCTTTAAAGGGATAGTAATGTTTCATAATAAAAGCGGCTCTAATTAATCATCATAGTATTTGGACTTTGGAGAGTGTTATTTCAATTCTGTCAGAGTTGTAGTACAAGAGTAATTCAATGACAAAGTGTCCCCTCCCACCCCTTTTACTGATGTAACACTGCTCAGCCAGAGCAGAAGGGAGGTGCCCAGGTAGACTGCAGAGAGGGACAATCTTCAATTAAGATAAGGGAAAAACCTGAAAAACTTGTCAAGGGGGGAAGGGCTTTCATTCTTTTCATACAAAGAAGATTGTCCCCTTCTGTTATCTGTCTGGTCTATGGACTGGATTCCACATCTGAGAAGAGATGGCTTACACTAGGAAAAAGGGGCGGGGGGGGGACTTTGCTTGTGAATATCTCTTAAACCATAAAGGTTTGAGAGATAAGACTTATATCATTCTTCATGTTTTTTTAATGCCTGCAAAATAAAATAAAGTTCAAACTAAGTATTACTATCCCTTTAAGGCAGAAGCTAATATTGGGGCTCTTTCACTTGGTGATGAGAACTGTTGCAGCTCTTTGTCTCTCTCACTCACCTGTGTTCTGCCATTTTTTATGTAAACGGAAGGGGTGTGTCTAATAGCCAGACCACATAAGCACTGGCACCCACGTGGGCCAGCCATTCTTTAGAGATTGAGATGAACATCCCAATATCTGACCACACTTGCATAATAGGTCAGTCTACAACCCCATAAAGCCACCGTGTAGTACTTTCTTACCACATCATTACTGCATTCATGTCTGAATGCAGTGAACAAGAAACACTCTGGACTCAAACAATAGTCTGTCATACAAAAGTATCTATAGCCCAATGGCAACATAACCAGTTCTGCACTGCTGAAGTGGTGTCACCCATGTGAAAGGGACCATAATCCTAACTACTAATTTTCTTATGTTACTGACATAACATTAGGTAAAGGGAATATAATTGAATTCTATGGTCACACCGACCAAAATCTTTTCAAGTGGAACACCTTATAACCACTTGTGATTTGGAAAGGGCTTTTATTTTTAGTTTAAAAAATCTTTATTAGAAAAATTGCAGCTTTACAACAATAAGGAACATGTCGACATACACTGTGTGCACAATTATTAGGAAAGTTGTATTTTTGAGGATTAATTTTATTATTTAACAACTACAGTGCTCTACATCAGTCAAAAATGTTAAGAAACCTTAAACTTGAATACTTAAAGTAAAAGTGAGGTTTTGGCTTTTTTAGGAGAATATCTATGTGTGCACAATTATTGGGTAACTAGTAGTGTGCAGAATTATTATACAATTTAAATGAAAAACGGTGATTTTTCCCATCTAATTTTTATCTATTAAAGTGAGAATACTAAACAAGCAACTCGAAATTTACAAGTAAACATTTGTGACATTTCCAGAAAAAAATATCAGTGACCAATATAGCCACCCTTTTTTTCCATGAAGTCTGTTAGTTTCTTGATCTGTTGACGATCGACTTTTTGTGCAGCAGCAACCGCAGCCTCCCAGACACTGTTCAGAGAGGTGCACTGTTTTCCTTCAGCATAAATCTGCCATTTAAGAAGGGCCCAAAAGTTCTCAATAAGGTTTAGGTCAGATGAGTAAGGGGGCCATGTCGTTATTTTATCATCTTTAAAGTGGATGCATCACCTATGCACAACATCCTCTAAATAGTTAGGTGACACATCCAGTAGCATTAAAATGTTGTTGTTTTTTTTAAGATCCGTTTGGTTTAAATGTAACTTATAAAAGTCTGTGCTGCAGCCACTTCCGGACAGACTGCAGTCTGTCGCTCTGTCTCTGCTCTCTTCCTTCCTCCGATGACGGAGGCTTCTGTCATTAAACTGGAGCTCTCTCATTGGCTAGATATTGATCTCTGCCAATGAGACCACTCCGGTTTACTGACAGACGCCTCTGTCATCGGAGGAGGGAGGGGAGCAGAGGCGGAGCTCTGTAACCGCGGAGAACCGCAGAGAACTGCAGTCACCCGGAAGTGGCTGCAGCAGATACTTTTATAAGTTACATTTAGACCAAACGGAAGCTTAAAAAAAAATAACATTTTAATGCTATTGGATTTGTCGCCTAACTATTTAGAGGATGTTGTGCATAGGTGATACATCCACTTTAAGGCCTTTACTGGCTAGCCACACAGTGGAGTACTTTGATGCATGCTATGGAGCATTGTCCTGCATAAAAATCATGGTCTTTTTGAAGGATGCAGTCTTTTTCCTGTACCACTGCTTGACGAAAGTGTCTTCTATAAACTGGCTGTAGGTTTGGGAGTTGAGTTTGAGTCCATCTTCAACCCAAAAAGGTCCAATTAGCTCATCTTTGATAATGCCAGTACCCCTCCTCCACCTTGCTGGCATCTGAGTCGAAGTGGGGCTCTGTGCCTGTTACTGATCCAGCCACGGGCCCATCCATCTGGACCGTCAAGAGTCACTCTCATCTCATCAGTCCATAAAACCTTTGAAAAATCTGTCTTACGATATTTCTTGGCCCAGTCTTGATGATTCAATGTATGTGTCTTGTTCAGTGGGTTCGGGTTTCAGCCTTCCCTACCATGGCCATGCCTCTGAGCCCTTAACACCTAGTACTTCTGGACACTCCAGGTAGGTTACAGTTCTGGAATATGACAGCACTGAAGGATAATGGTCTCCTGGTACCTTCATGTTTTATTCTTCTCAAATTTCTGGCAGTTAACTTGCTTCTTTTTTTTTTTTTTCTCAACGCGTTTCTTGCAATCCTGCTGACTGTTTGCAACAAAACAGTAGACTCTGTAGGTTCTGTGATCACGCCCCAATATCTTGGCAATTTCAAGAGTGCTGCATCGCTCTGAAAGACTTTTTACAATTTTTTACTTTTCAGAGTCAGTTATGTCTCTCTTTCTGCCCATTTTGCCTGAGGAAATGAAGCTGCCTAATAATTATGCACACCTTGAAGTAGGGTGTTCATCTCCTTAGGCCACACCCTCTCTGATTGCACAAATACACATCACCTGATATGCTTAAATCCAATAAGCACTCAAGTTTATAGAGCTTGGAGTTGGAAAATGTGCATAAAAATGATATGTTCAAAATACTCACGTACCTAATTGTGCACACAGTATAGAAAACAGTCAATCAATAACCTTATTAGAAAACGTAACAAGAATAGCCACCACGTAGAAGAGAAGAAGAATAAGTGGGAGAGAGAGACAGTAGGCAGGGGATTTAGTAGAGGAGGAGAAGTTAATTTTTTAATGGAGTGGGGGTTATGAAGGAGAGATGGAAGGGGGGATCAGATCTGGGCATATCGGGTTAATCAAGAAGCAGGATGGGGGGAAGATCGGAGCTTAGTGGTCAGTAGGTTTTCACTTGTAAGATGGGAAATCGGTCAGGTAGCAAAGCAGCATGAAAAAGTGTTGCTTCATCTGGATCTTTACCCCGTTTTGTAAGTGTAGAGTTAACTGTTCTCTGAAGAGATCTATCCACTTCTTAAATCTGGGGTGTTTGGGGCTGCGCCAATGTCTTGGTATTAAAAGTTTAGCTACATTGTGCATTTTCAAGAGAGCATGTTTGGAGAAGAATGGAATTGATGGCAAGTTAAGGTAAAATGTTTGCCAATGGTCCTTGGACAGGTTAATGTTAATGGGATAGTAATGTTTCACAAAAACAGCAGCTCCGATTAATCTTCATAGTATTTGAGCCATAGAGAGTGTTATTTCAATACTGTCAGAATTGTAGTTCAGGATTAATTGAATGATAAAGTATCCCCCTCCAGCCCCTTTTACCTAGTGTAACACTGCTCTCCTCAGATGTGGAATCCAGTCCATAGACCAGACCTATAACAGCAGGGGACAATCTTCTTCCTATGAGAACAATGGAAGCCCTGCCCCACTTGACAGGTTTTTCAGCTTTTTCCCCTTATTTTAATTGAAGATTGGGATTGTCCCTCTCTGCAGTCTACCTGGGCACCTCTCTTCTGATCTGGCTGAGCAGTGTTACATCAGTAAAAGGAGCGGGAGGGGGGCACTTTGTCATTGAATTACTCTTGAACTACAACTCTGACAGAACTGAAATAACACTCTCCGAAGTCCAAATACTGTGATGATTAATTAGAGCTGCTTTTATTATGAAACATTACTATCCCTCTTTTTTTCAATAAATCCCAGATAACTAGCCCAGAAGGGGGCAATTTTTAAACAGGACCACTATATGTGGGTAGGGGTGTCAATGTCCTGGTGACATCTCAAACAGTCAGAGGCCAAGGAAGCGGACATGGGGTGGATTTTGGAAAGGGTGAGGTACCAGTGAAATAATTATAATAATAATAATAATATATATATATTTTTTTTTTAAGTGAAAAAGAAATGTATAGTGGGTATCCAAGATCTGAGTGGAAATAGAGGCTGAGGAGGCTGTACCCCAGATATGTAGCCAGTCATCATCTGAAAGAGAAACATTTTTTTCTTTTTCCCAGGCTAGGACGTATGAGGGCTTATTAACGCCGGGGGGTGGGGTGATTAAAATGTATAGAATATATTTTGCCTAGTACCTCTTTTGTACGTTTTTGGGATAGAAGCAAACTTAGTGGGAGCATTTGACTAATCTGGTTTGATATTATGCACCAGGAAGTGTGGCAGTGTTTCAAGCGGAAGAATCTCCAAAGATCTCTGGGCGTGAGATTCAGTTGTTCCTGTAGAACAACAAATGGGTTAAAGGGATAGTATTGTCTAATAAAAAAAAAAAAAAAAAAAAAAAAAGGAGAGAGCGAGAATCTTGTAGCCACTAAAAAAAATTAAACTAGTTGACCCCAGTCCCATCTCTCAAACCGTTATGGTTTGAGAGAGATTAGCCACTAAAGCTCCCCCTCCCTCCCCTTACCCTGATGTCAGCGCTCTAGCGCTGTATTCCCCTGCAGTCAGCTAGAGTGCTGACATCAGGGAAGGGGGAGGGAGGGGGGGAACTTTAGTGGCTAATATGTTTGAGAGATGGGACTGGGGTCAATTAGTTTAATTTATTAATGGCTACAAGATTTTTTTTTTTTTTTTTTTTTTTTTTTTTATTAGACAGTACTGTCCCTTTAATTTTACCGTCCTTGATGCTGTCCCCAGTGTGTATGGCAGAGCTGGTGGACTAGTTAGGGAAATCATATGATGGGAGAGTGTAAGGGAAGGTAACATTTGAGAAAAAAGTAGAAGCACAGGAAGCAGGAGAGGAGAGTAAATTATATTATATGACGTCTTTGCTAAAAGAAGGGGGTTTAATTTTGGGCCCGGAGAATGAAGGGATGGAGGCAAGAAAACTTCTACCAAGGGGTCTGAGGGAGAGATCGCTTCCCTTTCCAGTTGGACACACAGCTTAGAGGACCAGTGATGTAATAGCCATGTGGTAGTATTTTTGCAGATTAGGAAGGCCAAGTGCCCCAGCTGTTTGGGGGCGATGGAGAGAGGATTGTTTATTGCGCTGGAGAGCCAGACTTCCAGAGAAAAGCGGATATCATTTTGTTTAGTTGGTGGAAGAAAGTGGTAGGACCCGGATGGGGAGGGTTTGAAAAAGGTATAGTACTCTGGGTAGTATGTTCATTTTAAGTACATTTATTTGGCCCAACCAGGAGAGGAAAAGGGCTTTCCATATGTGGAGGTCTTGGCAAATGTTCCGCAGTAGGGGCGAGTAATTTAGCAAAAATATATCTTTAATAGGAGAGAGCTGTGCACCGATGTATTTAATTGGAGGACTGTAACCAGTGGAAGGGGAAAGCCAATTTTAAACGGTGTACCGAGTCCGATGAGCATGTGATGGGCAGGGCTTCCGACTTAGAAAAGTTTTTTGTAATTGGATGGAAAGGGCTTTTACTTCCTGCAAATTAGACAGTACTGACAGACGTGTTAGCTAAATACTAACAATTCATACTGTTCTCCCTGCTAACCGTTACTAGCTTACTAGGCCTTCAAGGTAAGGTATGCCGTTTTGCAGATTATACAAAGATCCTCAACAGGGTAGACATTCCTGGGGGGAATAAGCCAAATGGCAAATGATTTTGGTAAATTAGAAGAATGGACAAGAGTATGGCAGCTGCAGTTTAAAAGGATAGTAACTTAATATGTGAAAAATATATATATTGTAGTTCTTTCCTGCAGTAATGTGTTTTATTCAAAAGTTATTACAATTCAAACTTGAATTGTCTACGTACAGTATCACAGAGGCCTGAAATTGTTCAGTGACACTGTTGCTACACTATTCTATAGAGCTTTATGGTCAACTGACCAGAGCTGTCCATAGGATGTGGTGTAGCAACAGGACATTGAGATATTGCACCTAAAAATATTCAAGTTTGAGATGCAATATTCTTTGAATAAAACACCTCTCAGTGGTAGGAGTACCCTTCTTTTACTCAGGAGGATAAACCCTACAATATATATTTTTTACATAGTAAGTGTTACTATCTCTTTAATGTTGATAAATATAAAATAATGCACTTGGGACCTAAAAATCCAAAGGCAGAATCTAGTATTAAAGTGTAATGTCCACAAAAAAAGTTTTTTTGCATTTAAAAGAACTTAAAAAGCTAAGCTAAATGCAAAAAACCATCTCTCTCAAACCGATATGGTGCTTGAAAACCAGGCACACGTTTTAGACCATTCCAGTGAAGGGATTAGTGGTAAATAACGAGATCTCGGCTCTGCTCAAGCGCCTCCATGTCTGCCGACACTGATCTCCTGCTGACAGCTTTACAATTGTCAGTAGGAGAAATCAAACTTTAAACACCCGTATCTCTTAAACCATAGCGGTTTGAGAGATACATTTTTTTTTTTTTTGTATTTAGCTCCGTTTTTTAAGCTCTTCTAAATGCAAAACACTTTTTGTGGACATTACTAACACTTTAAGGGTACTGTGCTGTTGGTGACAACAGAGGAAATTGATTTGGGAGTAATTATTTCTGATAACTTACAGGCAGGCAATGTAACAAAGCAGTGGGGAATGCAAGCAGCGTTCAGAGTTGTATAGCTAGAGGCATAAGTAGCAGAAACAGTGAGGTGGTCATGCCACCCTGCAGATCTCTGGTTAGACCTCACCTAGAGTATTGTGTACAGTACTGGAGACCCCATCTCCAGAAGGATATAGATACTCTAGAGAGCATTCAGAGAAGGGCTACTAAAATGGTGACTGGTTTACAGGAAAAGAAATATCAGGATAGACTAAAGGATCTGAATATGTATAGCTTGGAGGAGAGAAGAGAGAGAGGGGATATGATAGAAACATTCAAATACATTAAAGTGTTAGTAATGTCTAAAAAAAACTTTTTTGCATTTAGAAGACCTTAAAAAGCTGATCTAAATGCAAAAAACCGTCTCTCTCAAACCGCTATGGTTTAAGAGATACGGGCGTTTAAAGTTTGATTTCTCCTACTGACAGCTGTAAAGCTGTCAGCAGGAGATCCGTGTCGGTCGACACGCTGGCGCTTGAGAAGTGCCGGGATCTCGTTACTTACACGGAATCCATTCATTGGAATGGTCTAAAACGTGTGCCTGAACCCTTCATTGGAAAGGTCTAAAACGTGTGCCTGAACACTAGGCCTGAACACTAGGCACACGTTTTAGACCATTCCAATGAAGGGATTCCGTGTAAGTAACGAGATCCCGGCACTTCTCAAGCTCCAGCGTGTCGACCGACACAGATCGCCTGCTGACAGCTTTACAGCTGTCAGTAGGAGAAATCAAACTTTAAACGCCCGTATCTCTTAAACCATAGCGGTTTGAGAGATACGTTTTTTTGTATTTAGATCAGCTTTTTAAGCTCTTCTAAATGCAAAAAAAACTTTTTTTTCAGACATTACTAACACTTTAAGTTATCCAACAAAGTGCAGGAGGAAAATGCTAGGACAAAAGTTCATAGTCTAAAACTAGAGAGGCCGAGGCTTAAATGTAATGTAGTAGACACTGAGAGGGTAGTAGATAAGTGGAATAGCCTACCAGCTATTAATCTGTAGAGATTAATACAGTTAGGGAATGTAAGTATGTATGGGATAGGCATAAGGCTGTCCTTTAACATAAGACAAGACTAAGGACCAAATAAGGTTTGAGGTTTTTACAGTAGGTAAAATAGACAGACTAGATGGGCCAAATGGTTCTTTCTACTGTCAAATTCTGTGTTTCATTTAAATAAGCTGTCAGTCATTCACATCTTGCCATGATGGATTCTCCCACAAAGGTGAGAATATGGTCAGATGACAGTTCTACTTTGCGATCTTCTCTGGTTCTTAAAGGATTAGACAGACCATAATACTGCAATATGGTAGAAGGGCAAGCATCTTAAAGGGTTAGTAATGTTCAATAATAAATATATGTTGTATTGTAGATTAAAAAAAAGAAATATGTGAAGCAAACCCCATCTCTCAAACCTTTATGGTTTGAGAGATATTTGCATATAAAGTCCCCCCCCTCCTTCCCCTTCTCCTGACGTCAGCACCCTATTGACAACAGGAGATCCCAGTACTGGGACCAGCTAGCAGCTCTTCAGCAGAGCCGACATAGCAATATTTGAAAATAATTACTTCATTATAACGGTCTACAAAAGTGTGCCTGGTTTGTAAGCACACTTTGTAAACAGTTCCAATGAAGTAATTATTTTTAAATATCGCTATTTCGGCTCTGCTGAAGAGCCTACTCGTATTGCCCGACGCGGATCTCCTTCAATCCGCTTTACAGCCGACATCAGGAGAAGGGGAGGGAGGGGGGGGGAACTTTAGATGTGAATATCTCTCAAACAGTGGGATTCGCTGCACATAATTTATTTTTTTAAAATCTACAATACAACATAAGTTTATTATTGGACATTACGAACCTTTTAAAATTCCTTTAAAAGAGAAATTGGTCAAGTGGTAATAATCCTATTTTTTGCAGCCCTTTTAGAGAGCGATATTGCGATCGTGGCCCTCTATTAAGATGGAGTTAGAAATGCCTATTATAGGATAACTGTAGTCTACGTTTTTAATTTACACCAAACGAAATAGTGTGGTATAAGGCAGGGAAAATCTACAGTTATGTTCATTCGTTTTTCTGGGCTCAAGATAAGAAGTTAAGCCAAAGTGCTTTTTTCTAAAAACACTAATTGTGTTGTCCAATAACCCTTTGAGTGCCAGAGGGGTATGCAGCGCATTGCTCTGCATTGCATTGCATTGCATTGCATACTCCTCTGCACTCCAGGTTTAAACTGAGAGAGAGCCATATAAAACTGCCTCAGATTGAGAGTTCTGCATGTCTCACTGATATTACTGCTAATTCTGTATTTTAGAAGCTCTCAAAATGTAAAAATGAACTGGGTACGCTTTGAAATGATTTAACCCTTTGATTGCCAGTGGAGTACACAGCGCAATGCCTTGTGCACCCCTCTGGCACTCAGAGTTTCTTGGTCTTCATACGGGACAGATGACTTGAAGTTGGGCAAGCAATGCAGTAAAGCAGTGGGGAAAAAAGCAAAATGAGTTTGTGTTTGTATAGGAAGAGGCATTAGCACCAGGAAGAGAGCATTAGTGATGCCACTATATTGATCGCTGGTAAGACCTCCCCTGTAGTACTGTGTACAGTTCTGTAGACCACATGTCCAGAAGAACATTTAATAAATTGGAGGTAATTCAGTGAGGCACCATAATGGTGCAGGGTCTTCATGATACCAGAATAAACTCACAGAACTTAAAATGCACAGCTTGGAAGAAAGGAAGTAGAGTGGTGATATGATAGCAACAGTATTTAAAAAAGTCAGAGGCTGGAAATTAAAAAATAATGTATGTAAGGGTGAAAGACTCATGGAACAGCCTCCCAGCAGAGGCGGTATGGGACAAATACTGTTATAAAATTCAGAAATGCCTTGGATAGAGATAAGTTTATTCTGAGAAGGATGTAAAACTGGGCATTTTATTAGATAGGGAAACGGGCAGACTGGACAGGCCCAATGGTTATCTTCCCCCTTCAGAATATGTTTATATGTATGCAGAACTGTTGAATAACTACAATAACTGCTCTGAAGATTTTTTTTGTCTGATGAGGTCAAGGCCTGTATTGTGTTTGAGAGCCCTTCGCTGCCCCAAGAAACAGAATGACAATACTTCAGTCTTACAGATCAGCCTAACAGCTGTGGGGGTGACTGTTCTGACCTCCTATTGGCTAGCTGTTCGATCTAATAGGTGGCACAGTGCAATCCTGGCTTCCTCTCCTACAGGGCAACTATTGTGTCATAATTAGGCACAAAACTCAGGTAAATGTTCTATTCCCCCCCCCCCCCCAAAAAAAAAAAAAAGGAAAACTGTGGCCTGAAAACTTTTGTTTTTCTGTTGTTGCAAAATCAATAAATAAATATACAAGTAATAATCATTTCATAAAAGCCCTGTTAATGGTACATTCACATTCATACACGCTTTATATTTCCTTAATCTTTACGTTTTGCATTTTCCAGCAGATTTGCAGAGTTAACCACCTGGATTCTATAGAAGTTTTCAACGCATTGCATTTGAGACCGCTCATTCAATTAGTTAACAAAAAAAAAGAAAAAAATAATCACTCGCATAAATTTATGTAATTATAACCTGCACAGCAGGAAAAACTCACTAATAAATGAGGCAGTTTTTCAAATTACTTCTCCAGAGAATTAAATTCAATAAATTACATTAAGCTCCTTTTCTGCAATGCAGTGGTCTCTGTGCTGATGGATCTCTTGGGAGCACCTCACTGAGATATAGATTCCTCAGACTTTTACTGTTATTGCTAATTTCTTATTTGTATTTATGTATTCTTTTATATAAAGCTTCACATAATTTGTGTATTTTTAGTGTGACTAGCAAAAATATGACTTTTTTTTTTTTCTTTTTTTTTTATTTTTCCAAAATTCACATTCTCACACAGATTCAAACACAGTGTGACACAAAGATGCAGTTGTATGTGGGTACGGTCGTGTGTGGGCAATTGATCCCGTGTCATTTAAAGGGATAGTAATGTTTCATAATAAAAGCAGCTCTAATGAATCTTCATAGTATTTGGACTTTGGAGAGTGTTATTTCAATTCTGTCAGAATTGTAGTTCAAGAGTAATTCAATGACAAAGTATCCCCCTCACGCCCCTTTTACTGATGTAACACTGCTCAGCCAGATCAGAAGGGAGGTGCCCAGGTAGACTGCAGAGAGGGACAATCTTCAATTAAGATAAGGGAAAAACCTGAAAAGCTTGTCAAGTGGGGCAGGGTTTTCATTGTTCTCATAGGAAGAAGATTGTCCCCTGCTGTTATCTGTGTGGTCTATGGACTGCATTCCACATCTGAGAAGAGATGGCTTACACTAGGTAAAAGGGGCGGGAGGGGAAACTTTGCTTGTGAATATCTCTCAGTATAAGACTTATATCGTTATTCATGTTTTTATAATGCCTACAAAATAAAATAAAGATAAAACGAAGTATTACTATCCCTTTAGGTCTCTTTGGGCATTCAATCATGCCTGCTACAAGTCTCACACGACACACACAGGTGTGCACACATGCATTTAGACACACACAGGTGCACAAGTAGGCAGGCAGACACATGCACATTAAGGCAAACGGGTGATTCTGGGAGGAAGGCGAGGGAACGGGTGATTCTGGGAGGAAGGCGAGGGAACGGGTGATTCTGGGAGAAAGGCGAGGGAACGGGTGATTCTGGGAGGAAGGCGAGGGAACGGGTGATTCTGGGAGGAAGGCGAGGGAACGGGTGATTCTGGGAGGAAGGCGAGGGAACGGGTGATTCTGGGAGGAAGGCGAGGGAACGGGTGATTCTGGGAGGAAGGCGAGGGAACGGGTGATTCTGGGAGGAAGGCGAGGGAACGGGTGATTCTGGGAGAAAGGCGAGGGAACGGGTGATTCTGGGAGGAAGGCGAGGGAACGGGTGATTCTGGGAGGAAGGCGAGGGAACGGGTGATTCTGGGAGGAAGGCGAGGGAACGGGTGATTCTGGGAGGAAGGCGAGGGAACAGGTGACACTGGGAGGGAGGTGAGGGAACAGGTGGCTCTGGGAGGGAAATGCATTTGGGGGAGCTGTCCCAACCATGCGGTAAGATGCCAGTATTCCATCCATTGCTCACTGGAAGCATACAGTTTTACAAGTATCCACAATGAAAAGACTTGCATATTCCATCAGAGATAGCTTTTCTACATTCAGAGACTAAAGATGCAGCTAATTGGTTCAGATTGTGTAGCAGGTATCCCTGGACCCTAAGGATTGTGCCCTTCATCTTGAGACACTGAGATTTGGGTCAAAGCTCTGAGCCCTGTGGTCAGACCATGAGATTTCCCCTGTATGCTCATGGGACAATTGGTGTGCTCCTCACTTGCTCCTCTCGTTGTATGTGGCTTTAAATGGAAAACCATGAATAATTAGTTTGATTGCGTGCTAAAAACCTAAGCAAGGAATTTGGGGTTCTACCCTGGACATACTGAAATCGAGTCATGCTGCTGTGTCATTTTCTGCAGCTGTTTAGCTATTTCCAGGAGTGTGTTTATGGAGATATTAGTCAGCAGATGCTGCAGATGCCACAGTTTTTCATGACTGTTGCTTCTGGTGTTTGAGAAATATCTCAATGAGCAATTGGAGCAGAAGGAGATGCACAATCAGCCAAATATCTGTACAGAAGGTTTGATTTATTATTGTTTTTTTAAGCAGCAAATGGTTCCCTTCAGCTGCATATAAACAGTTTAATATGCAGTGAATTGTACATCTCTGCACTGAAATATCTATTGACTATGAAAACATACTCACAGGGACAAATTAGACTTTTTATCTAAAGTCACCTGGGTTTTTTTCTTTTAAGACTATTGCTTCTCTCTGGACTGTGATTAATGGTCTGTAAAAGCAGGAAAAAAGTTTTTATTTTCTTCGTATATAATTTTTAACTATTTTTTGTACCAGTTGGTGTCCTTTTGGAACTTTAACCTTTGAGTGATAAAATGTCTCAAATGCATTGTTTCACAATGTTGGATCATGTATAGCATTCAGCTGGTTAAAGGTCAATTGCCATGTTTTTGTAAGTCTGCTCCCGTAGGATCTGCACTGTGCGCCTCCTGTCTACTGGGGGGGGGCGAGGTCCAGATCCAAAAAAACGTAACCCTTCATTGGGCAGCTGGCTGGAACACAACCCAGAGGTCTGGTTCACAGCCACAAGCTTTTTGGATTGTAAGTGCAGATCCTACAGACAACTGTTGGGGTTGGAAGCCCTTCACAAGCATCTATGGTTGTTGTGAATCCCATAGATCCCATAGAGATACTTCAGTCTCACATCTTGTGGAACAAGTAAAGGAGGCCAGGGGATCTCCCCTATTTAGCTCCCTTCTGATCCTTTGGGGGGGGGAATCATAGTGAAGTTCTGCTTTCATCTGCATGTTTTCTCCTGAAGGTGCCTGAATGACCTATTGCTATGACACTGTCTAGGTGCTGGTTTCCATTTAAAGAGATAGGAAAGATATAAAATGTTGTTGCACTGCACTTACGGTGTCCACATGTCCCTGATTGCCCAGGACAGTCCCTGAATAGAAATGTGTGTGCCTTGTCCTGGGCAGCCTCCTTCTGGGACAATACAATTTCCTGGAATGAAGACTCCAGAACACAGAGTTCTAAACACTAGGAGACCTGCCCATTGCCTACTGTGACAGGAATTTATGTGGTCTACAACAAAATGGCTTCCAGATAAAGCTCTAACCACTAGAGAGAGAACTTAGCCTTGATCCTGACATCAGACAGGAGCTGCAGTGTAATTTTCATTTAATGATAGTCTAAGGCTTTGGGTGTGATGTACGTTATCTTGTAACCCACCACAGACATCTCTTTCTGTCACAGCAGTTGAAGGGCAGTTCTCCCTTATGACTACCAGCAGACACCCCGCCTGGGTGTGTCCATCGGTCGCAGCTTCCTCCGATCTGGAACACAAAACCTCCAACGATATCCCATAGGTCACCCCAAGCACCAGGCAAGACCAGTGTAGAAGCAACAACAAGAACTCTTTATTGCAAGACATCATGGACATTTTATACAGTACTTGAGGACAACAGATCCAATAAGAGTAAACCTACTGTGTGATGGAACAATGGGTAGGTGATGACATGACACAATGGCGCCAGATATAAGTGAATTATTTATACAATGGGGATGGGTGATGGGCAGACAAGGGGACAAAGGAATAGGGCTGGATACAAGTGTCACAGTGGGGCTGGAATACACAAAACAAGATAATACGCTTTGTGCCAAAGTATCTTTTACATATTTCAAAGTAGCAGCTTCAAACCCTTGCCAATCCAATGGCTGAGATAGCATGGCCAATCCTGAACCCCAATGTCACGCCGGCCTTTCAGACTATGAGGCGGCACCGGCTGGGGACTGGCCAGCCAATCCCTGGGCCACCTACTTTTCCCCATGTTAAGTCTATGGGGGACCTTTAAACGTGTAGTCCAGGGAAATAGCCAACCTGCGGCTGGCCAGTTTTGAAGGGGGAAGGAGGCAATGTCCTTTAGTCCAGCTGCCTGACCCTGCTGGGTGAATTCTCAGTTTCTTGAGAGGTCCGGTGTCCTGTGACCTGACAAGGCTGGGAAAAAGGCTCGCTGGGGATATAAAGTGACCAGGGGTCTATAAGGGGACAACCACCCTCCGTATCCAGGGCAGGGGACTCTCAGGGGATAGTCCAGGGCAACCTGGCCAGATCCCAATGGCCCATGTGCTTTAAGTAGTCAGGATGTTCCTGTGACATCCCTCTAGTGTTTAGAACTCTGTGATGCACCGAAGGAGTAGCAGGTTGTGAAGTGATGTCCAGTGATGCATAGTGACCCCTATGCACTAGATCCCAGGAGAAGTACTCTACTGCTCTCATCTACACAGTGTCCCTGGATGGCATAATGGAAATGTGGTCACTTTAATTGTACCATATTAGCGTGTGATGTCAGTCACAATCTTTAATAATCAGTAGCTCTAGTTAGATACCCCTCACCCCTAATTTTTCTTTCTCTGTCGGCCAATATAGGTTAGTGGTAACTTTGGGTAGGTGATCCTCCCCTTTAAGTAGGCAGGAACAATTCTAGAAGTGAATGCAGGGGTGGAGCCTACCTTCCCTCCTTGGCTGCAGCTAGCCAATCCACTCCAGTAAGATTTGTTCCTTGGATGAAGATACAGGCAAGAGAACAATTCTGCTATAGTTTTAGCTAATGTTTTATTTTTCTGTTTGATATGGAATACCACCATTAGGCAGATTACCATCACTGACAATGCCCTTAGATGTGACTAGCCCAGGGTGAAAATCTTGGTTACAAGTTTTTTTTCTTCAGGATTTCACCACTGAGGCTGCTTCTTGATACATGGTTATCTGAAGACAGAAGATCTGCAGGAAAGGTGAGCAACCCTTTGAGTGCTCAGGTCCACATGTTCCACGTTGCCCCTCCTCACAGGGGTTTTCCTTTGGAGTTCCTATTGCACACTCATTGGTTTTATCTGTATGTCTGTTGGGTGTTTTGGAGCAAGTTTCTGTGGTAACTTAACCCTTTGGTTGCTGGTTTAGCATCTTTTGGGTGGTTGTTGGCACTTTCCCTACTGGGTTCAGTGTTTATTGGGTCTAGTGACATGTTTTAGTAATGTTTGGTGCAAATTTACTTCTTAGTTACAACTTTGCAAAATTGGCGTGCTTTTACCGCATAGACGCCATTGCTCCATTCACTTCTACTGGACTTTACAGTTTGGGACATATCTCTGCAACCGCTCATTGTAGCGACGTCGGAGATGGCTCATTTTGTTTATCTGCCCTTGCTCTATTATCCGGTCAATGTTTGTTGTGTGTTGGGGGCTCAGGGGGCTTCGGGCACTGTTTGGGTACTTTTTTCTGGGAAAACTACCTCTGAGCGCTTGCATCGCGCGCTTGCTTCTGATTGGCTTTTGTCGCGGCAGCCATTTTGTGCTTTCCCTGAACGAGTATCCTACGCAGGGCTTGGACTCTCCTTCTCTCCTCTGCAGATTAACCCTTCACCTGCCAGCTAAGTGTATTTTAGCAATTTCTGTGGTGAACTTTTAATCATACACACTGTGTATTTGGGTGTTACCTTATACTTTGAACGTTTTGAAACTGTGAGAATGTCTAATCCGTTGGAGCTTTGGTTTAGGCCTAAGACTAAGGACGCTGGGGTCTCTGTGTCCCCCATTGCTCCTGATGTCAATCAGGGTTACATAGAGAATTCTCAGGTCATTTATGCCCAGCATGTTCTGCTTTCTCAGAGTCTCCCCCAGGGACCTCCAGCCATGCATTAGAGCTAGTTTGGGTGCAAGAGTTTAAGACTGCTACTAGAGACCTCCGGTCTACATTACAACTCTTTCCATCCCAGTTACAGGGGAACTTCCACTCCTGGCAGACCCCTACTTCTGTCAGATCTTCCCTGCCGAAACCGCAGGGAGTGCCTGACGTATCAGATTCCTCTGAAAAGGAACTGTTGGTGGATTCTGACGATGAGGAATGTTCTGTAGTGGTCTCCCCTCAGTTCTTTGGGGACCCCTTTGAGGCTGATCCCTTGTCTGAGGGCCTGATCTGGGCCGTTTTAAACACCCTAAACATTCCCTTTGTTCAAGAGGTTTCTTCGGACCCCTCTAATGTGTTTCATGAGCCTGTTAGGCCCCATTCTTGTTTTCCACCTAACCCCACTCTTGACAGTTTAGTGTCTCATGAGTGGAAGTCTCTGGACAGAAAACAGAATCTCCGGACAGAAAACCTTCTGTCTCCAAGAAGTTTGACAAGCTTTACCCCTTTTCTGATGCGGTTGCTTTGCCAGTTGCTGATGCTTCCGCTCTTAAAGACTGGACTGACAAGAAACTTGAGGCCTCCCTCAAGTCTACTTTTGCCACCGTTGGTACTTCCCTGTGCCCAGTGTTTACTGTGTCCTGGGTGAACAGGGCCATTGCGGTTTGGACTGAACAGCTCACACGTGCTGTTTATCAGGGAGCGCCTACTCCTGATATGTTGCGGCTACTTGCCAACATTTCTGAAGCCCAGCACTATATATCTGCTGCTTTGTTTGGTGGCAAGGGTTTCCACCATGTCAGTGGTTGCCAGATGAGCTCTTTGGCTCAAGATCTGGTCTGCTGACACTGCTTCTAAGAAAGCATTGCTCTCCTTGCCCTTTCAGGGCACTTCTCTGTTTGGGCCAGAACTTAAGGATCTGATTAGTGAGGCCACATGGGGCAAGAGTACCCTCCTGCCTATGGTTTCCATGAAGATGTCGCCTATCAAGTGTTATCTGCTTTTTCGTTCCTTCCAGACTGAGACACGTCAGGCGTCAGGAGGTTCCCTCAGCACCGTGTTCCTCCTCCAAGCCCAAACAACAGTGTAAGCCTAAGGCCTCCACCAAGCCCAAGGCTTCCAAACCTCCGGCATGACTTGCCGATCCCAGGTCCCCACTCTGCTGTGGGTGGACGTCTGCACTACTACCATAGCGTATGGGAGGACTCAGTGGTGGACCCATGGGTTTTGCAGGAGGTGGTGGGAAGAGTACAGGATCCCTTTCACCTCTCTTCCTCCCTTCCGTTTTTTTTTTCCTTCTCACACGCCTCAGGGCGTAGAGGAATGCAGTCTGTTCAACAGCGCCATCCTGGCCCTTCTGAACAAGGAGGTTCTGGAACCGGCACCCAGTCAGGACAGGGGTTTGGGTTTTTACTCAAACCTGTTTGTGGTTTCCAAGATGGACAGCAGCTGTTGTCCAATTTTGGACCTTGAGGATCTCAATTCCTTTGTGGTCAAGTCCTTAAGGATGGTGATTGCTGCCATGTCCCCTGGAGAATTCCTTGCTTCTCTGGATCTTCTGGATGCTTATCTGCATATCTCCATTCATCCGGAGAGCCGGCAGTACCTCAGATTTGCATGGGACCAAGGGCATTTTCAGTTTTCTGTTCTTCCCTTTGGTCTGACTACAGCTCCTCAAGTCTTCAATCGTGTCCTGGGATTGGAAATTGAATCCTCAATACTGAGGAAGAAGGGTTTTTCTTCTGGTGTGGTGGCTACTATGCTTGGTGCAATCAAAACTGTTTCCTCTAAGGCCTACCATAGAGTCTGGCCGACTTTTTTTTTTTCTCTGGGTGTGCTGATAGGGACCTACATCAAGATTTCGATCTTCCTATGGTCCTGGCTTTCCTACAGGAAGGTGCGGATAAGGACCTCCGTTTGTGTTCCCTTAAGATTCAGACATCTGCGCTCTGTTTTTCTTTCAGAGGCGCATTGCTATTCTTCCTGATATCAAGGTTTTCTTCCAAGGCATTGTTCATACTCGTCCTGTTTTTAAGACTTCCGCTCCTCAGTGGGATCTTAACTTGGTTTTGGGCATCCTTCAGCGCCCTCCCTTTAAGTCCTTGGCTACTAATCCTCTACGCCTGCTGACGTGGAAGATAGCTTTTTTTTTTCCTGGTGGTAGTGTCTGTTCGCCGAGTTGCATGCTCTGTCTTGTAGACCACCCTTTTTGGTGTTTCCCAAAACAAGGCGGTGCTTCGTACTTAGTAGGAGTTTCTCCCGAAGGTGGTTTCTGAGTTCCACATTAATCAGGAGATTGTGGTGCCTTCCTTCTGCCCTAACCCTACCTCTGACAAGGAGAGGGATCTCCACTTGTTAGATGTGGTGTGTTGTCATTCCTGAGGGTCCCAGGGCAGGGAGACCTGCATCCAAAGTGACCATTGCGTCTTGGAATAAGTCCACTATTCGTAAGGCTTACGAACAAAGGAAGAAGCCTGTTCCCTTTCGGGTCACAGCTCATTCTACTAGATCTATTGGGGCTTCTTGGGCTTACAAGAATCAGGCCTCAGCTGATCAGTTGTGCAAGGCTGCCACTTTGTCGTCTGTGCACACCTTTTCGAAGCACTACCGTGCTTTGGGAGGAAAATCCTGGAGGCAGTCTTGCCTATGTAGGATCTTCTTCGGTTCTTCAGTGCTCCTTCACTTTTGAGCCCTGTTGGCTCTAGTTCAGTGTGCTGTGTAACAGTTCCTGGGGTGTTACCCCTGTTCAGTGTCCGTTGACACTTCATTTGTTATTGTTGGGAGGTACTGAGCAGCTAGTCACCAGATGAGTAATTATATGGGGCAGAGTTTAACAGGGGTGGTAGTTCTGCTTTAATAATGTTTTGGTCTCCCCACTTGCACTCCGAGGATTGAAATGATGATGGATACCTCAAATTACGCCCCCTTGGTACTATATGTACAAAGAAAGAAAAGATATTCTGGAGCAACACACAGCACCATAGGGGACAAAAAAATCCCAGTGCTGTCATTGATTTAACTAGGATTTTAAAAGTGACATTTAAATCAATAGAAATTTTCATGTGTGTCTTATAGAGCAGCTGCTTTTATGAAGGATTACTCCTGTATTCCTTTGTGCTTGCGGTCCTTAGAACACAAAAAAGGCTTTGTGCAAACATTACTAAATGTGCTTATTTTCACTTGACAGATTGTATAGCAGTCATTAACACTTTAGCAAAAGGGCAGTGCTCTTCAATTAGATAAAGTGCTCTAATTAGCTCATACCCTTAATATAGCTAACCCAGCATTTTTTATACATCTCTGTACTTTCCATTAACACGTACTCTAATGCTATTTTAGCTAAAGTGGTTGTAAGACGACCTTTTCAGAATCGGTCAATGTTCATCCTAGAATCTCTCTCTCTCATTACTTCAAGTATAGCGACCAGTAGAAAGAGTTGTTGCCTGTAGGCCAAGCAATGCATTATGGACTCACTGCCAACGATAGAATATCATGGAAAATCTGTTACATACATGTAAATCCTTGTACTTCATGTTGGCATCTGAAAAATTATGCTTTCTGAGGACTAAAATCTCTAGTCTTGCATGTTCTGCATGGGGCAGCAAATCCTGCTTTATTGCAGGTCTCCTTGACTGCCATCATCCTAATCTTGACAAGTATAAACTCTAAAGTGATAGTCTGTGATTGCTGTTAACCCTTTGAGCTCCAGAGGAGTATGCAACGCATTGCACTCAAAGGGTTAAATGGACTGACATAAAGGGACAGCCTTTTTGAATACGCGAACAGTAGATGCTAATCTGAATAAATGTGCTTCCTTAGATATTGTTTCTCAATTCAAAATCAACCAGCTGTAAATGTTGAGGATTCGATTTTAAGGATGTAACATAAAATATATATATTTTTTATACTTAATAAGATTTCATTTTTGTTGGTGGTGTTCCCTTCTTTTACAAGGAGAAGATTAAATTAAAGGAACATTAGAAGCAAAACAATAAAAAAAAAAAGTATTGCTTTTGTGTGGGGTTTCTCAGTATATCCCAAACCAGTAATCAATCATTTTTTTCCTTAAAGAACACAGGAACCATGGGGTTGGGCTCCCCTCCTCCAGAGGGTAGGGTACTTTGAAGAAAAAAAAAAACAAAACAAAAAAACAGGGTCTTTGAGGTGGAGACTCCTACCAGCTCAACCCCTCCAATTCTCCTAGATTTAAGTGACCTTTCAAACAAGAGGAGCTCAATCTTGCCGTGGTATATGACTTTTGACATTACACTATCTTCAGCAACCTCATCTTGCTAGCTGAGTTTGGCTGTTCCTTGCCCAGATTTATTCCTCCTACACAGTTGTTTCTGTTTCAGTTAATTATTGTGATTCAACCTACATATTAAATTGATGATAATTAGTACCTGTTTGGTATAATTGTTTAATCATACACCTGACTATATGCCTACAAAATCCCTGACTTTGTGCAAGTGTACCTAGAAGAATTGATGCTGTTTTTGAAGGCAAAGGGTGGTCACACCAAATATTGTTTGGATTTAGATTTTTCTGTGGTTAATTCACTATGCATTTTGTTAATAAACATAAACTATTAACATGTCTATTTTTGAAAACCTACTTTACATCATTTTTTCCTGCCTAAAACTTTTACACATTACTGGGTGTGTATATGTGTGTGTGTGTGTGTGTGTGTGTGTGTATATATAATATATACAGTTACATATGGGCAGCACTCACAGGAGTCCTGTGAGTGCTTGCTGTATGTAATTGAATATTGGACATTGCTAATGCACCGAGGCATTTTGGATCGGAAGATGTGAGTGCCAACCTGTGATGGAGCGCAGGTTTTTTTTTATATATATATATATATATATATATATATATATATATATATATATATATAATGTATGTACATAAGAACTAGGGTCTTAAGTAGAATAAGATGCTTTTTATTATGTTATATCATCGACGTTTAGGCCCCCTCAGGGCCTTTATATATATATATATATATATATATATATATATATATATATATATATATATATATAAATAATAAGATAGATAGATGTATGTATAGATATATAGATAATATGTGTGTGTTTCTGAATCTGTGATGGGGGGTGGTTTCGAAACGGTTTTAATGAAATGATTCCTACAGGGCCAGATTTTCATCCTAGGAGCCCCTTGGCAAGGCACCCCAAGAGTCATTGTCTCTACCTGTGGCCACACTGTCACTACTCACATGATCCCACCCTCAGTCCACAGAAAATTCCCTTGGCCTATAAGCAAACAAGGACTAAAACCCCTTGGTTTCTAGAGAGATCTCCAGCACATTGCTTCACAATTCATAGTATCCAAAGAGATAAATATTCTAATGAAAAGGGATATATAAACTGGTGCACGGACAATGAAGGCTGTGATACAGGCAGGTCCTGTCCAGATCACCGCAATGACCTTCACCCCCTCTGTGTCTCACTCACCCTAATGTTTTCACCTGCTCCCCTCCCCCATGTGAACAGCTTGCCCCCCCCCCCCCAGTGTACTCTCTCATCCCCTCTGACATGTCCTCATCGGCTTCCAGTACCCCAATGTCTTCCATAGCTAATATATATTTAATATTGCATTTGTAAAGTTACACTGTAACTGCAGCACTGGTGATGAGTTGTAATCTGCAGCAGCTGGAGAGCCAAATGTTGCTTGCTTCTGGTGTTCTGTGTCAGATCTTTGGAGATCTAATGTCTGTCTGTTTTAATTGACAGGATTCAGGTTCTGGATTACCTTCAGGGCAGATCTGCCACGACGAGCAGCGTCTGGAAGTCATATTTGCTGACCTGGCACGTCACAAAGATGATTCTCAGCAGCGGAGTTGGGCCCTTTACGAGGATGAAAATGTGATTCTCTGCTACTTGGAAGAACTGCTGCTAATTCTGGTGGGAGTCTAGTACTGATTCATTCAGCATTAACCCTTCAGTATCAGAAAGGGGCTGGATACAGCTGGGAGGGCTGCAAGTTTCCTAACCCAAAGAGCACTTATTGGCCTAATCATATTCCCTTCTGTGAAAGCCTGGGCTAGAGAATGACACACAGCCCTGGTCTTCACACAGGGGAGAGATGTTGGAACCTGTCAGTGTTGACTCCAGGTCTGCACTCCGTTCTTATGGACAGTACGGGGCTTATGTAAAAAGAAAATACAAGCAACCCTGGAGCCAAACAACTGGTCTACATGGGGGGGGGGGGTACCATTCATTTAACGTATGTTTTTAACCTTTTGAATGCTAAACAGGTCTCCACGCATTTCATGCCAAGGTGTTGGAGTACTTTTTTACCAGTCAAGGGGTTAACCCATTGAATGGCGGAAGGGTGCTCAACACACTGCAAAGCAATGGGATAAGGGTATGATAATTCTGAATAATATATATATACAAAACGAGTGGAGGCACTCTCACTTAAAAGGTCCACAATGCCTGGGTGCTACAATGTGATTTGGAATAATCAGCATATGTGTATGGATCAAGCACTCACTGGACTTCCAAAAGAGAGTTCAATAAATTTATTCGTTCAACGTTTCGGTCAGGGTGTGCTGGCCTTCCTCTCGTTTGGAAGTCCTGTGAGTGCTTGATCCATACATACATGAGATATACATAATATAATTCTAATATAATTTTTTTTTTCCAGATTTTATCCTACTGCATAAAACAAGATGTTACAGCTTAAACGTGTATTTTTTGGGAGCAGTACCTCCATGTCCTGACATTTTATGGTGGCGCTGTTGCTACAGTAGTCTATGCTAGGGCTGTCCAAGTTCAAGTCCTCAAGGGCCACCAACAGTCCAGGATGTAAGGATTTCCCTGATTAATCACAGGTGAGATAATCAGTGGAACATTCATTGTGACTGACTCACCTGTAATTAAAGGGACAGTAATAGTTAATTTTATGTTTATTTAATATCGTCGTCATTTAAAAAAATATGAACAACGATGTCTTCTCTCTCAAACCTTTATGGTGTGAGATATATAACTTGCTAAAGTTATCTCGTGAGAGAAGTGAGCGCTCTAGCGAACGGCTGCAGAATCTGGTCATTTGACCAAATGGAGGCTCTTCAGCAGAGCCGGAAACATTCGATCTAAATTTAATTGGAATGGTCTACAAAGTGTGCTTGCAAACCAGGCACACTTTGTAGACCGTTCCAATGAAGTATTTATGTTTTGATCACACGTTTTCGGCTCTGCTGAAGAGCCTCCATCTGGTCAAATGACCGGCTTCTGCAGCCGTTAGCTAGAGAGCTCGCTTCTCTCACGAGGTAACTTTAGCTAGGTAGATATCTTACACCATAAAGGTTTGAGAGAGCAGACTTACATTGTTCATATTTTTTTTAATAACTTAATCACTACAATATTACATAAACATAAAATTAGCTATTACTATCCCTTTAATCGGGGAAATCCTTACATCCTGGCCTGTTGGTGGCCCTTGAGGACTGGTCTTGGACCTCTCTGGTCTATGGTGTACTGTGCGGACTGTCCATAGGACGCTGTGGCAACAGCTCCATGACAAAATTTCAGGCAACAAAGGTACTGCATCCGAAAGAAGCAACTTTGAGCTGCTATAACTTTTAAATAAAACATTTCCCAGCAATAGGAGTACCCATGTTGTACTCTGCAAGACCAATCCTGCCATACATACATTGAATATATTGAACATTAAGAGTTACTGTCCCTTTAAAAGCAACATTTTAATCAGTGGGAGTTCTGGGAATCTGATTGCAGACTTGGTAAAACACAGCATTTGCCCTTTAAGGAGATAGTAATGGCACACTGTAAATGAACCTCCGATTATTCTTTTTACTGTTTAATAATGTTCTGTACCTTCCACCGCTGTCCATATCTGTGTAGTTTTATTGTAGTTATGTTAAGTTCCCCCTCCTTCACCTTTTCCTGATCTTTCTTCTTCTTTCAGATGAGAAAGCTGGTTCACGCAGATTGCATGAGGTAGATTTTTGTGGGAGCTTAAGGAAAACCCTACTCCCCTTCATAAAGACAGAGACAGTAATGTCCCTCATTGCAATCTGTCTGAATTTCAGATGAGAGAATAGTGATGTTGGGAAAAGGGACTGTAGGGGAGAACAATATAATTACAATAAAATGACATGGATGCGGACAGCATGTGAGGTACAGAGCATTTTCTCTGTTGTCCAATACAGGTTACTGGTAACTTTGGGCAGGCGATCTGCCCCTTTAATTGCAGACAGGAACAATTCTAGAATTGTATGCAGGGGGTGGAGCCTACTTTCCCTCCTTGGCTGCAGCTAGCCAACCAGCTCCAGAAATATTTGTTCCTTGGTGAAGATAACACAGGCAAGAGAACAGTTCTGTTATAGCTGTAGAAGTTTTTTATTTTTCTGTTAGAATACCACCATTAGGCAGATTACCATAACTAACAATGCCCTTAGATGTGGCTAGCTCAGTATCCAGGTGCTTTTTGTGGACCTTGAGCCCTGAGGGGGAAAATCTTGATTCCAAGTGCTTCCCCAGGAGTTATCCACTGAGGTACTTCTTGCTACATGGTAATCTGAAGACAGAAGATCTGCAGGAAAGCTGAGCAACCATTTGAGTTCTGAGGTCCACTTGTCCCACCGTTGCCCCTCCGCACAGGGGTTTTTCCTTGGAGTTCCTATTGCACACTCCTGCACTCATTGGGTCTATCTGTATGTCTGTTGCGTGTTTTGGAGCAGGTTTATATGGTACTTAACCCTTTAGCTACTGGTTTGGCATTTGGGGAGTTTTCTGACACTTTCCCTACTGGTTCAGTGTTTTTTGGTTATCCGAACATGTTCTAGTGATGTTTCATGTCATTTACTATTACACCTTCAATTTTGTAAAATTTGAGTTAAAGGCACGCTTTACCACATAGGCGCCATTGCTCCATTCACTCCTTTGGAACTGTACATTTTGGGACATATCTCTGCAACCACTTAAACTAGCGACTTCAGATATGGCTCATTCTTCTTGCCTGCCCTTGCTCTATCATCTGTTTCATGTTTCCAGTGTGTTGGGGGGCTTTAGGCACTGTTGATACTTTTTTCTGGGAAAACTACATTTCCCATGAGTGCATGCTTCGTGCACACGTTTCTGATTGGCTCCTGCCGCGGCAGCCATTTTGTGCTATTTCCAGAACGAGTATCCTATGCAGGTCTTGGAATCTCCTTCTCTCCTATTCTGATTAACCCTTTGCCTGCCAGATAAGTCTAAATTTTTTATTTCTGGGGTGAAACTTTAATCCTACACACTGTAATTGGGTGATTTATTATACTGTAAGGTTATTGACACTGTGAGAATGTCTATACCTTTGGAGCTTGGAGCCATACCTAAGACTAAGGATGCTGGGGTCTCTGTATCCTCTATTGCGCGTTGCTCTTCCTGACATTCAGGGTTACCTAGAGAATTCTCAGGTCATTTATGCCCAGCATGTTCTGATGTCCCTGAGAGTCTTCCAGGGACCTCCAGCGATGTATTAGAGCCAGTTTGGGTGCAAGAGTTCAAGACTGCTACTAGAAGCGTTAGGTCCACATTGCAGCTCTTTCCATCCCATTTCCAGGGGGTCTTCTAGTCTTGGCAGACCCCCTCCTCCGTCAAGTCTTCCCTGAGAAAACCTCAGGGTGTACCTGGCATGTCAGATTTCTCTGAGGAGGAACTGCTGGTGGATTCAGATGTTGAGGAATATTCTGTGGTGGGCTCCTCTCAGTTTTTTGGGGATCCTTTTGAGGCTGATCCTGAGCCCTCGGCTGAGGGCCTGATCAAGGCTGTTTCAAATACCCTAAACATTCCTTTTGTGCAGGAGGTTCCTTCTGACCCTTCTGATGTATTTCAGGAGCCTAAAAAGCCCTTTACTTGCTTTCCACCTAACCCCACTCTTGACCCCCTTGTGTCTGAAGAGCGGAAGTCTCCGGACAGAAAACCATCTGTCTCCAAGAAATTTGCCAAGCTTTATCCCTTCTCTGAGGCTGCGCTTGCTCAGTGGGTTCATCCCACTCCTATCTCCGGGGTATCTAAATCTACTGCCTTGCCAGTGGCTGATGCATCTGCTCTAAAGGACTTGACTGACAAGAAACTTGAGGTCTCCCTCAAGTCCATCTTTGCCACTGCTGGTAATGCCATGCATCCAGCATTCGCTGCAGCATGAGTGAACCGGGCCAATGCAGTCTGGACTGAACAGCTCACCCTTGCTGTTTGACAGGAGTCTCCTACTTTGGATATGTTGCGCCTCCTTGCCAACATTTCTGAGACTCAGCACTATGTTTCAGCTGCCTTATTTGATGCCGTCGGTTTAGTGGCTAGGGTTTCCACCATGTCTTTGGTTGCCAGACAGACTCAAGATCTGGTCTGCTGACACTGCTTCTAAGAAAGCATTGCTCTCCTTACCTTTTCAAGACACTTCTTTGTTTGGGCCAGATCTAAAGGATCTGATTAGTGAGGCCACAGGGGGTAAGAGTACCCTTCTACCCTTGGTCCCTAGGAAGAAAACGCAGCTTAAGCGTAACCTGTATTTTCGTTCCTTCAGCTCCGCGTACCTCCTCCAAGCCCAAACAGCAATGGAAGCCCAAGGTCTCCTCCAAGCCCAAGGCTTCCAAGTTTTCTTCGGCATGTCTCACCGAACCTGGGTCCACACTCTGCTGTGGGTGGTCGTCTGCTCGACTATCACAGCATTTAGAAGGATTCAGTGGCGGACCCATAGGTTTTACAGATGGTGACGGAAGGGTACAGCATCCCTTTCGTCTCTCTTCCTCCCTTTCGCTTCTTTCCTTCTTATATGCCTCAGAGCACAGAGAAACACTGTCTCTTTGATGGCGCTATTCAGTCTTTTCTGCACAAGGATGTTCTAGAGCCGGTTCCAGTTCGGGACGGAGGTATGGGTTTTTACTCAAACCTCTATGTGGTCGCCAAGAAGGACAGCAGTTGTCATCCCATTTTGGACTTGAAGGATCTCAATTCCTTTGTGATCCGGACTCATTATCACCAGGAGTCTTTATGGACGGTGATGGCTGCTATGTCCCCGGGGGAATTCCTTGCTTCTCTGGATCTTCAGGACACGTATTTACACATCACCATTCATCCAGAGAGCCGGCAGTATCTCAGATTTGCCTGCGACCGAGGGCATTTTCAGTTTTCAACTCTTCCCTTTGGCCTGACTACAGCTCCTCAAGTTTTCAACCATGTTCTTGGAGCCTTAGTGTCCATCCTCCACCTGGACGGCATCAGAGTTACTCCATACATAGACGACCTGCTTCTGAAAGCCCCCTCTGCGGAACTTCTTCATCAGCAGGTTCTGCTATGCATTCATGCTCTCACCCATCATGGACAAGTCAGATCTTGTCCCATCCCAGCGTCTGGTCTTCCTGGGCCTTCTCTTCGACACTTAGAAGAGAGTGGTTTGAGAGAGATCCACTTTCAAAGTTCCCCCTCCCATGACGTCATTGCTCTAGCTGACTGCAGGGGAATCATTTCCCGGGGCCGGAGAAGGCTCTTCAGCAGAGCAGAGATCATGTTATGGAAAAAGAAATCCTTCATTGGAACGGTCTTCTACCTGTGCTTGGTTTGCAAGCACACATAGAAGACCGTTTCAGTGAAGGATTTCTTCTTCAATAACGCGATCTTGGCTCTTCTGAAGAGCCTCCACTTGTTCAAGGACAGGATTCCCCTGCAGTCAGCTAGAGCTCTGACGTCCGGGGAGGGGAATCTTTGAAAGCAGATATCTCTCAAACCATAAAGATTTGAGAGATGCCACTGGGGTCATTTAATTTGGTTTTTTAAAGGCTACAAGATGCTGGATAGTAAAATTTAAGTATTACTATCCCTTTAAAGGTTCCTTTAGTAGAGGCTGTGGGCCTTTAGATTCAGACTTGTATGTATTCTAGAGCTTCACGGTTGTCTACTCAATTTCCAGAAATCCTCTCTGGCTCTGTCCCACATCCTTCTCATTCTCTACATAACGTTCAGCACTCTTATGGGGGACAAGATTCAGTCTTTATCTCAGCAGATATCTCAGGCCTTACTTCACCTGAGATATACTCCTATGTCAATGTTATGGCTTTTACTGAACCCAGTTTTGGAAGAAATATTCTTGAGTATATGTTCTCTGCCTTAAAAGCTGTCCCCTTTTCCCATTTCCACATTTGGGAAATGCAGCTGGAGATTCTCTAATTGGTCCAAGCAGGAGTACATGTTTGCTGTCATGTCCCTATCTGAATTTGGTTGTAGTCATGATAGATGCCAGTCTGACAGGCTGTGGAGCCACCTTGGGCCCTCAGATGGCTACAGTTCTTTGGATTGAGACAGCAATTATTCTGTCCATCAGTGTGGTTGAGCTCTGGATGATTCATCTAGTTCAGCTAGACTTTTGACTCGGTCTTCTGTGTCACCCAGAGGTAAAGAAGTTGACTTGACAGCTTGGCTTTTGAAGCCATCGTCCTGAGGAAAAGGGATTTATTTGAATATGTCATTGCCACTTTGATGAAGGCTCACAAACTGTTGTCATCCAGGAAGTACCAAAGGGCACGGTACTTATTATACAAGTGGTGTGGAGACCAGGGGTCTTGGATGCCCCTTTTTTTGTGTTTCGCTATCTTAGCCTTTCTTCAGATTGGCCTTCATATATGCTATTAAGGTCTAGATTTCTGCTTTATCTGTAATTTTTCTGTATTGCCTTATTAATGGACGTGCAAACCTTTGTGCAGGGGGTTGCAGGTGGCTCATGCCCAGAGGTTCACAACCAGTGCCAGGACCGACATGCCAGGACTTAGGAATTTCCCTGCTAGAACACAAGTGTGTTGATCAGAGGCTGTCATATTGATTAACTCACCTGTGCTCTTAAAAGGAAATTCTCAAATCCTGGCCTGTTAGTAGCCACTGAGGGCATGGGTTGTGAACCACTGCTCATGTCTACCCAGTCTTTCGGGATCCCACTCCTCCCTAGCACTTAAATTTGGTCCTAGGTGTGCTTCATAAGACTCTCTCTGAGCCTTTGTCTTCTGTTTCTTGACTCTTCAGATCGTTTTCCTGCTGGCGATTATGTCTGTTTGGCTGGTTACTGAATTCAGGCCTCGTCTTGTAAACTTTGCTTTTTAATTTTCTTTTGTATTCTGATAGTGTGGTTTTGAGAACTCCTGTATGGTTTCTTACTAAGATTGTTTTGGATATTGACATTATTCAGGACATTGTTCTTACTTCTTAGTCCATCTCCATCTAATAGACAAGAGCAGTAGCTTCATCTTATGGGCATGGTTTGGAGCTTGAAGTACTAAGTTCACCACATGCGTAACTTCTGAAACTTACTCACTTTTTCTAATTCCTGAGGGCCCTTGTGCCAGGCCAAGTTTTGTCTAAAGTAACAGTGGCTTCCTGGATTAAGGAGACCATTCACCAGGCTTATATTCTCATTAAGAAGCCTGTGTCCTTTACAGTCACAACTCATTCAAACAGGACAGTGGTTGCCTCCTGGGCCTACAAGAAGTAGGCCTTTTCTGAGCACCTGTGCAAGGTGGCAAATTTGGGTCATCCGTTCACACATCTGTCCCTCGGGCTGCACTTAGTTTTGGATGCAAGGTCCTACAAGCCGTTGTGTCTGTGTATCCTCCTTGGTTTATTTACAGTAACATGTTTGTTTTGCTGTGTAGGTGCCTGTTGACAACTGAGGTTCGTATTTGTTCCAGTTTGTCTCTAATAGAACCAGTCTGTATTTTGAGGGGATTTTTCTCTCTTTTCCTGGAGTCTTACTGAATAGCTTTGTTTTATCCCCGTGAGTCCTGTGTTCCAGATTGGATGAAAAAGAAAAGCTGATTTTTATGTACTTACTGAAAACCTTTTGTCTTAGACCCAGAGAAAAACAGTTGTTTTGAGTTGCTAGCAGGGGTGTTCTATGGGTTCCCTGGTCCAGGTGACCCCCTTCCTACCTGGCTTCTGTTTTCAGAATTTGCTATTTGGTAAAACTGAACATGTGGTGGGGGTAAAGTGGAGTAGAGAGGGAGAGTCCTCAGAGACCTTTTTAAGGCAAGTGCCCTGCCCTCCTAGCTGAAGGATACTGCCACCCATGTTTCCTGTGGCCCACATGTACTAAGAGAAATTATTTATCTGTAAGTACATAAAAATCTTTTTTCTTTTATTTTCCTCTGGTGGGTTACACCAGTTCTTGGTACATTTAGTCTCAAATTCATAAAGTAGTAATGTTCCTAATGAAAATGTAGCATCATTCTTTTATTGGGAGATTTTTCATTAAGAAGTTATTCTGCTCAAACTTAATTTGATATTATTTTTCCCCCAGCAATTATCTGTTGTGATCACCAGGTGGTGCTGTTACATTCACTGAGTATGGGGAGCCATATCCTGTGACTCCAGCTATTTCACAACATTATTTGTTTGTTGCGTCATTTTATTAATTGAATGAATGAATGAATATGTTTATATAGTGCCACAAGTGTACGCAGCGCTTTACAATTGAAGGGTTTAAACAATACATGGTACAGATACTTTGTAGAGTGAAACATTGGGTGGGAGGTCCCTGCCCGAAAGCTTACAATCTAAAGCGGTAATGGGAGACATACAGAACACAGACGGGTCAAGTGCTGAATTCAGTGCTAATTCTGAATGCCAGAGCGGTATGCATTGCATTGCCAACCAATTCACTGCACACCCCCCTCTGACACTCTCAAAGGATTCAAGTAAGTTTGAGCGGTAATAACTTTTTGTATTAAAAAATCTCCCAGCATTGGTGGTGCCATGGTTTTATTGATTCCTAAGTGAACTATCTTCCATGTATGACTGACATTCTTCAAGTTATGAAAGAGGTCTCCATGTTTCCTTTCAGACAGATGCAGACCCAGAAGTGTGCAAGAAGATGTGCAAGAAGAACGAGTACGAGGCCATTCTGTCCCTAGTGGCTTATTATCAAATGGTAAGTAGTAGTACAGATCATTTCTGGCAGTGAATTCTGCAAACCTATCGGTGTGTGTAGAATGCAATCAAGGAGAGCATCTGCCAGCTTCCCAAAAAGAGCAAGATTGTCTGGCTTTACTCCATCTATTTGTTTAGTGTTCAGCATTTGTGTTTAGACTAATATCTGGTGTTTGCCGAACATTTTATTTTTATTCATTTTTTCCCCCTGAAGTGAAAACTAATTGTCATAACTGTGATGTTACACATTTGAATGTGATTAAACATAACAACATAGTCTTATCTGTTTATGATCAGTTTAGCATATGTTTATTGGTGGATTATGCTTTTAATATATCAATATGGTTGCATGTAAAGCTTGTCTTATGCGGTTACAAGTATAGCAAATTCTTTCTATTCTTGTCCGAATCGTCTTTCATTTTAATTTTTTTTCCATGTAGAGCTAAATTTCATTACTTACGGGTTTGTGGTTCAAGCGGTATTGAAGCTGAAAGGATCCCCCACCCCCACCCCGCCCACCTCCCATTAGATTTGGAATCCGTTCGTGGGACAGGACCAGTTCAGTGAGGGACAATCTTCATTCAGTAAGTAGAAGGAAAACCCTGCCGCCCATTACCAAGGAGGGCAGTATTTTCCTTTTGCTTACTTAAAGGGATAGTAATACTTGAAAATAATTTTATTTTATATTGTAGCCCTTAAAAAAACCTGAAAAATGATATAAGTCTTATCTCCCAAACCTTTATTGTTTGGGAGATATTCACAAGTAAAGTTTCCCCTGGAGTGACGTCATTGCTCTAGCCTTCAGATTTGGAATTCAGTCCTGGGACCGGCCGCGGCTCTCCAGAAGTGCTGAGATCACGATCTTCAAAAAGAATTTCCTCATTGGAATGGTCTACAAAGTGTGCTTGCAAGGTAGGTACACTTTGTACACAGATCCAATTAAGTCGTTCTTTTTAAAGATCATGATCTCGGCACTGCTAAAGAGCTGCCGGTTGATCTGTGGACCAGATTCCAAATCTGTCCACTAGATGGCAGACTTGGCTGAAACAGACAGGAAAAGGAAAATTTACTTTATTATACTTGTGAACATCTCCCAAACCATAAAGGTTTGGGAGATAAGACTTATATCATTTTTCATGTTTTTTTAAGGGCTATAATATAAAATAAAATTATTTTCAAGTATTACTATCCCTTTAAAGGGGATCTATCACCTCTTTACAACTTTGTGTAAATAGTTTTCTTATATAGCGAATATGATTTAAAGTTTATTCATTTTTTTTTCTTTTCTTTTTTTAAACAGATTGTTTGCAGAAATTATAAGAATAAATACAGCCCTGCGCCTACTTTCGTGCATGCTGAGGTTACCTGATCTGTACCGCAGTCTGCCACTCTGCCTCTCTCTATCCAGCCTCCTCCAATGACAGAGGCTGTCTGTCTGTAAGCTGGAGAGCTCTCATTGGCCAGAAATTGATCCCTGCCAATCAGAGCACTCCAGCTTACAGACAGACCGCCTCTGTCATCAGAGGAGACTAGGTAGTGGGAAGGGAGCAGAGGCAGTGTGGCAAACTTAAGCAAGAGCACTCTATCCGGAAGTAGGCGCGGGGCTGTATTTATTTTTCTAATTTCTGCAAACAAGTGGTTTAAAAAAAAATAAATAAACTTTAACACCTTAACGACCGGCCGATCGGCGCGGTCAGTTAAGGACCATGGAGTTTTTTTTTGTTTTTGTTTTTTTTGCTCCAAATGGCATGCAACCGCGGGTGAAGCCCAGAATTCAATGATGGTCATAGTACGTCATGGGTCGTTAACTCAGATCGACCCATGACGTACTATGACCGTTAAGTGGTTAAATCATATTCGCTATATAAGAAAACTATTTACCCAAAGTTGTAAAGCACTTAACAAGCTTGGGTAAAAATGCTTTTGTCCTCCGTAGCTCAACTCCCATTCTTCCTTCATGGGGTTCTCCAATCCTGGAAGCCCCCTACTACTTTTAAATATGTGTTAACTATAGCTCTGAGTGTTCCTCAGGCACTAAGGGCTTCCTCAGATGAACTGTCTGAAGGGGAGGATAAGGAGGAGGAATATGAAGATATGAATTCTTCCTACTCCTATGGGAACTCCCATGAGACTGACCCCCTTTCCTCATCTGAGGGACTCGGCAGAGCTGTTTTGGAGACTTTTCAGGTCTCTAACACCTCTGAGCGCCCTCTTATGGATATCATCCAAAGGTGTAAGAAATGTTTTTCATTCTAATGCCACAAGTGACCAGATCCTTCTGGATGATTGGAAAACTCCAGACAAATGGCTGTCTGTTACCAGAAGTTTCTTTAAACTGTACCCTTTTTTAGAGGCTGCTTTAGCCCAGTGGGCCTCTCCTCCAGCTGTTCCTCCACCTGTCTCCAGGTTTGCTAAATCTACTGCCTTACCTTTGGCAGATGCAGCTGGACTTAGATGCAGTGAACAAGAGACTGGATTTTGTTCTCTGCCAACTTTGCGGCTGCTGATGCCACACTTAGGCCTATCTTCGCTTCTGCCTGGGTCAATAGAGAAGTTGCTGTATGCAAAACATTTATGTGCCTGAGGCTCTCTTTGAGGCAGTCAGGTTGTCCGCCAAGGCCTCTGCTTTTCCTGTTGCTGTGAGATGCACCTTGTGGCTTAAGATTTGGTCTGCAGATCAATCCTCCAAAAAGTCACTGGTTTCCTTGCCTCTTCAGGGCAAGTCCATGTCTGGACCTGAATTAAAGAAGATAATTAGTGATGCTACTAGGAGCAAGAGCACTTTGTTGTCTCAGATGTTTTCCAAATGTCCAACTATGGCGAGGAAACCGCATCTCTTTTTCATCCCTGCCAAATGAGGCACAAAGGCCACAAGCTTTGCAGGTCTCCCACACATGATCCTTCTCCAAGCCTGGACAACAGTGGCAGCCCAAGCATCCAAGGGCTCTAATCCCTACCAGTTCACAGCTCTGCCATTTGGCTTGACTTCTGCTCCCTGAGTGTTCACCCAGGTCATGGGAGCCTTAGCACCCTTCATTCACACCAGTGGCATTTCCAGGACACCATATCTGGATGATCTTTTGATCAAATCTCCCTCAGAGGAGCTCCTGGCTCTGCATGTCCAAGACTGTGCCTGTTTCTGGTCCACCATGGGGGAATCCTGAACAAGCTATAGTAATCTCCAGTACTTTAACGGGAACTGGGGTTCCTGGGGATGAGGTTCGACACTGCCTAGGGAAAGATTTCCTACCAGAGCAGAAAATCTCTCTGGTGATGTAGATGGTGCCTCATGCTCTGGAGTGGCCCTTGGCCACAATCTGAGAGTATATGAGAGTGTTGGGCAAGCTAGTGTCAACACTAGAGGCGGTGCCTTACTCTCTGGTACGTAGGAAGGAACTTCAACGGCATGTCCTCCAGAGTTAATGGGTGAATCCGATCACCTTGATGTTCAGATCTTTTTCCCCTGAGGCCCACTGGCACCTTCAGCGGTGGTTTCGTTGGTGCAACATGGAACAAGGGAAACCCTTTGTGATACCAGAATGGACTTTGATTGTCACCTGGGTGGTCCAAGGAAGGCAGGTTGACTGCAGAGGAGTCACTTCAGTCCATCCAATGCTTCTGCATGCATAAACCGTCAAGGCGGCACTCGGAGTGCCTCAACCTTGTTCGAGGTATGGTAGATTCTAGGCTGGGCAGAGGCTCCACCGTGCAAATTCCAGGAGTAGAAAACATTCTGGTGGATTTCTAATGTTGCCAAGACAAGGATCCCTGAGCGTGGGAACTCAAACCGGAGGCTCTTATACCTGATTTTTGTCGAGGATATACAGAAAGGAAAGGGTTAACAGGAGACCCAATTATGTTGTAAATCTTCACATAAATAGATAAGAAATGTAGTAGTAAATTAATTTGAGGTCTTTACACAAACTAGGTATTGACACGCTACTTCACAGTACAGAATTGATTAAAATAATCAATTACACACATTTGTGAAAAAAATATATAGAATTTAAGTAAAAATATACTATATATAACATGTAATCAGAATGAGATGAATATAAGTGAACACCAAATGACTGATATATTTTAATATGTGTTAGGCATGTACTAAGAGATAGCTAACATAATTGACATACAGTGAATCAATAATGAATATCATAAAATAATATTGCCCAGCATAAACCGGATCAAACATTACATAGGTGTATCCAAAGGTATTTTGTAGCAATAGTTGAACACAGCAGCATAGAAAGGGTTAATTGTTCCTTACAGTTAATGATCATACAGTTGGCTGCAGTGTATATGAATATTTGCCCCCGAACCTGTATAAACTATGCAAATTTTGGTCTAAGGAATTTTGTTAAATGAGATGGTTCTGATTTTAAAACACAGGTGAGGTTCTTTCTCCTTCTTCCCACCCTGGGAGCTTGGTGTTGGTATATCCCCATGGTATCTGTGTTCCATAGTGAACGTAAGCGAAAATAGGATTTTAGTGTTCTTACCTGTTAAATCCTTTTCTCTTAAAGTGTTAGTAATGTCTAAAAAAAAAACTTTTTTGCATTTAGAAGAGCTTAAAAAGCTGATCTAAATGCAAAAAACGTATCTCTCAAACCGCTATGGTTTAAGAGATACGGGCGTTTAAAGTTTGATTTCTCCTACTGACAGCTGTAAAGCTGTCAGCAGGAGATTCGTGTCGGTCGACACTGAGGCGCTTGAGAAGTGCCGAGATCTCGTTACTTACACGGAATCCCTTCATTGGAATGGTCTAAAACGTTTGCCTAGTGTTCAGGCACACGTTTTAGACCATTACAATGAAGGGATTCCGTGTAAGTAACGAGATCTCGGCACTTCTCAAGCGCCTCTGTGTCGACCTACACGGATCTCCTGCTGACAGCTTTACAGCTGTCAGTAGGAGAAATCAAACTTTAAACGCCCGTATCTCTTAAACCATAGCGGTTTGAGAGATACGTTTTTTGCATTTAGATCAGCTTTTTAAGCTCTTCTAAATGCAAAAACTTTTTTTAGACATTGACCATACTAGCCCTTTAAAGTATTAGTAAAGTTGTACTAAAATGCATCTTGTAGCCATTTACGGTTTGAGAGATATTCGGCACTAAAATTCCCCCCCTCCCTCTCCTTTCCCTGATGTCAGCGCTCTAGCTGACTGCAGGGGAATCCGGACCTGGGACCAGCAGAGGCTCTTCAGCAGAGCTGAGATTGCCAGTTAGAAAAATAAATCCTTCATTTGAACAGTCTACATATAGTACATTTTAGTACAAATTTGACAATACTATTCCTTTAAGTCCATATGGTCCACTGGTCTTCCACCCAGAGAAAGGGACCTCTGGTGTCACCTGCCATGGCTACGGAGTTCTCTTAGGGTCTTTTTTTCTCACAGGAGATTTCCTTATCTTGCTCACCTGATTAGTGTGGCTTTGGTCACATTCATACTGAAGGTGGGGCTAGGGTTGAGCTATAGAAGTATCTGAGTTCTCCACTCACAAGACTGTCTTTTGAGATGTGTCCTGCCCTCTAGTGGAGGGACTAACCCCATGGCACTGTGTTCCATATGGACTAAAGGGAAAAGGATTTTACATGTAAGAACACTAAAATCCTATTTTGTGCACGTTTCAATCTAACATACCTCTGCTGTTTGATAGGAGCACAGAGTGCCACTACGTCTGCTGCTGCTTAAGTGTTTCGGAGCCATGTGTAATCTGGATGCATCCATTATTTCCACGCTCGTTAACTCTGTCCTACCCATGGAGCTGGCACGTGACATGCAGACACACACTCAAGGTATGTTGCACTTCAGGAACCTAAATTTCTGGCTATTTGATCAGACCATTAGAATGTTAACATTTGTTTATGTAAAAGTGATAATAAAGTTTTGTTAAAAGAGAGCTATACTTGTAGGAACACGTTGCTCTTTCTGGGCTGTACTTATCAAGCTGAAGAGGTGCAGTTCTGCACCAATTGCACCGTAGGAAGGAATCAAAATTCCCCATTGAGTTAATTGAGGCTTTTAACCCATTGAATTTTTGAGGTATCCAAAGAATTGCTTTCCATTGATTTGGAGACCTCCCTAACAATCTGGGGGTTAAAACAATGGTCATTTTCTGATTTTCATTTGTCTCCTACAGAGCAGTTGGTTTGCTCCCACATTGCACCTCTTTAGCTTGATGAATAAGGCAATGTTGGTTTTAGGTGCAAGACCTTCATACAACAAAGATTAGATTTGTTTTTCAGTGAAACTCATGTAGTTGTATCTGGGCTGGCCTTTCTTCACTCTCTGACTATGCTTACTTGGATCTAAAGAACAATTGGGGGAGATGATCTCTGTATCTAATTCAGACACCTAATTGTGTGTAAGTGTAAATATTTAGGGCTTGCCAGTCACTGGGTGCCATGTCACTATTTCACAGTCCACGTGTTCTTCTGTTCTCTTCCTCTCTCTTGTTTTTAAGCCGCCAGCACTTTAACCTCCTATTTTCACAAAGTCATTAGTTTTACACTTTTCCTTGTATAGTGTCTGTCTAAATTAGCTTAAAGGGGAATTTTCACCTTCGTGAGACTTGTGGTCACTAGTTTCATATGTTCGAGCTGATCATTTATAGAAGTACTAGTTACAAAGTCTGTATACATGGCTGATCTGGAGCGGGGAACTCCGGATGGCTCACAGCCTGTCTGTGTTCCCGGGCTCCGGGGTAGCAGTGGAGGCGCTGGTGACAGTTTGTCACCATGCCGCCTCCGCTGCTGCCCCGGAGCCGGGAGCACAGATAGGCTGTCACCCTTCCGGAGATCTACACTCTGGATCAGCGCGTTATGCGAGTCCCCACTGCGCATGTGCAGTTACGCACACAGTGAGCGACGCATTCTAGGACTTTGTTATAGGATAACTCTTCTGAAAGCTTTCCAAAACGCAAGATAGTATGCTACAAAGAATGCACGTAATTTCTTTCCTCCTCCTCCAAGGCAATATTATTGCCGCATAGTTTAGTCTGTAGTTCTGCCTTGGCATCGGAGTTCCTCCCCCGTTACCTGCTCACTGCTGGACCAGACACAAGGATGCACATTAAGCATGCCCCTGTTAAAAAAAAAAAAAAAAAAAAAAAAAAAAAAAAAAAAGGGGGTGGGGGGGAGGCTGAACTACGATGACTGACACACAGGCTCAGGAAGAGTGCTGCCGCTCATGGTGTACATCTGCAAGATGGCAGCCCTCCCCTGCTAAAAACCAGATGTCTAGAGGTCTGTCTTATCAGTAACTCTGGCAAGATTCTCATTTTGTTTATAATATTTGTATTTATGTTGGACTAATAGAACAGATGAGCATTGCTTGTACAGACATGAAAGCTCCACTTTAACTCTGGGTGCCAGAGGAGTGCCCAACACATTGTGAAGCATTGCTATGGGCACCCGTCTGCCTCTCAAACAGTTAAAGGGATAGTAATACTTAAAATGTAAAAAAAAAAAATATGTTGTAGGGTTTATCCCCCTGAGTAAAACAAAAGTACTCCAACTGCTGGAAGGTGTTTCATTCAAAAGTTATTAATTTTCAAAGTTTAATTTTTTAGGTACAATATCACAGTGGCCTGAAATTGTGCAGTGGCGCTGTTGCTACATGATCCTATGGACAGCTCTGGTCCCGGGGCCATAAATCTCCATAGGATGGTGTAGCAACAGCGCCACTGTACAATTTCAGACCACTGTGATATTGCACCTAAAAAATTCAACTTTGAAAATTAATAACTTTTGAATGAAACACCTTACAGCAGTGGGAGTACTTTTGTTTTACTCAGGGGGATAAAACCTACAATTTTTTTTTTACATTTTAAGTATTACTATGCCTTTAAGCCTTTGAGTGCCAGAGGGGTGCGGAATGCATTGCAACGCAATGCATTCCATTCCCTCTGGCACTCAAAGGTTTAAGAAAGACTGTACTACTGCCCTGCATTGTCTGCACCTCCTGACTGGCCAATCGGCACAGGTAGACACAACTCCGCCCTGTAATGTAGCCTTCCGCAAACAAATACAGACACTTGAAGAGGCAAAGTGCAGAACTATTGACATGCAGTAAATATGATGTTAGCTTGCTAATAATGTCTTATAAACAGAGAAGGAACCTTTCAATATGGAGGCTCCCACTAAAAAGAGGATTTAGAATGTGCGTGTCATTCAAAGAATTAAAAAACAAAAAATAAATAAACATGCAGTGGTTGTGCACTCCTGCTACTCAGTTACTCTAGTTTAAACTACAATTTATATACTTATGTGTTTTTGTTTTTTTTTCTTTCTTAAAATTCAGTTTATTTAGAAAAATAGTTGATGACAGAAGTTATCCAAAAAAAACTTCTTTATATAGAAAAAAAAGTCTTGGCTTTGTTTTATTGTGATTAAAAATTGAAGGATGAGATTGGTATATGTGATTTTTCATATGCGTATTTCAAGACCTAGACAAGAAAACGGTGTACAGGGCTGAAGCCATAACCAGTCTTGTAGACTCTGTGTTGAATGCTTATTCCTAAGTTGAACGTCTGTGTCCCCGAGCAAGAAATGCAGTCACGGTCTTCATGCGAAGCCTTTCTTCTAAGAGCTGTGTCTGTGTGCTCGGTGTTATGAATGGGGAATTGTGTCTTTGGTGAAAAATATATAGGCATATTGCAGCTATTGAAACACCTTGCTAGTTATTGCCATTGACGGCTAGGTACCAGCATGTCATTTTCCCTTTAACCCATTCAGTGCCAGAGGGGTACGCAAAGCAATGCGTTGCGTACCCCTTTGACATTAAAAGGGTTAAGGACCGGAGGGGAACGTAATGAATTGCACACCTATCTAGGCCTTAAAGGGATAGTAATACTTCTAAATTACTTATCCCTGTTTTGTAGCCCTTAAAAAAGAAGAAAAATGCACCCAGCGGCATCTCTCAAACACTCATGGTTTGAGAGATAACTTCTTACCAATCTCCCCCCTCCCTCCCCTTTCCCTGATGTCAGCGTTCTAGCTGACAGCAGGAAAATCCGGTCCCGGGACCGGCGGAGGCTCTGCAGCGGCTCTGCAGCAGAGCCGAGATTGTGTTAATGAAAAAGAAATCCTTCACTTAAAAGGTCTTCTACATGTGCTTGCAAACCAGGCACAAACCAAGCACATGTAGAAGACCTTTTTAGTGAAGGATTTCTTTCTCATTAACACAATCTCAGCTCTGCTGCAGAGCCACCAGCTGGTCCCAGGAGAGGATTCCCCTGCTGTCAGCTAGAACGCTGACATCAGGCAGGGGCGAAATTTGTAAGAGGTTATCTTTCAAACCATAAGGGTTTGAGAGATGCCGCTGGGCGCATTTTTCTCCTTTTTTTTAAGGGCTACAAAATAGGGATTAGTAATTTTGAAGTATTACTATTCCTTTAAAGCGTTAGCATGGACATTAAAGGCCTTTATGCTTAAAAGAAAAGAGAGGTTCTGGAGCAGATCAAATGCACCACGGGGACAAATAGAAATTCCCCAAACCCCATTTGATTTAAATGGGACCTTTTTTTATCCTTTGAATCCTGGAGAGATCTCGGGTGCATACATACATCGTGTATTTCTGACAGCCCCACAAGGGGGCAGCAGCAAGGAGGATTTATGTATATTGTTCCCTGCTTCTCTATGCAGGAGCCAGCCTCCGTCCCCAGTCATAACGGCAAAGATAAAAGTGTGGGTGGTCATTTTGTAGTTGTTACTACCTCCCCCAGCCCAGGGCCTGATTTCCCAACAGGCAGAGTAGGCAGCTGTCTAGAGCTTCAAAATTTGAGGGGCGCCTCAGCTGTGCTGGCCACACCCACATTCTGAATAGTGGGTGTGGCCAGAGCAATCTCAAAGTCTTTGCACTGGTTTTACAGGTTATTAATCCACTGGATGATAGAGAGATCTCCCACTCATTGCAAAATAGGCCAATGGTATTCTCTGTTACAGAAAAAAATTTATGAAACTGTGGGTGGGGTCATGCGAAGTGGGGGTGTGGCTGTGGGTGGAGCTAAGTGCACCTAGCGTGCTATTACTTAAAGGAGCAGTAAACTTTTTTTTAATGAAAAAATATATATTGTAGGGATTTTCCTATTGAGTAAAATAAGGGTACTTCCACTGTCAAGAGATTTATATTTCCAAAGTTATTACAGTTTAAACCCGTTTTTTTTTTTTGTTTGTTTGTTTTTACATTAGCAGTGCCCTCTAGTGGTCAAATTCTAATTAGATTTCCGGTTAGATTCCAATGGAGAGGAAACTCAGAAAAGTCAGAGACATACAGTTCTCCATAGAATGTGATAGAAACTGCTGAGCCACTTCCTGTCAATTAGAACTATCAGGAAGTAAACACAGTAAATTCACTTCCTGTCAGTTAGAACTATCAGGAAGTAAACACAGTAAATTCACTTCCTGTTTAATTAAACTGCTATAATTATTGAATAAAACATCTGACAGCGATGGGAGTGACCTTGTTTTATTCAGCAGGAAATGCTCTGTAAAATATGTGTTTTCATTAAAAAAAAAGTTTACTGCTCCCGTAAGGGGCAACTGGAATATATATCTGGCCCTACCCCCACCCCATTCCAGGGCTCCATTTTCTTTAGTCCTATACCGTTACACAAAGTTCTTTGTAGGGAGTTGTACAATAGATTTGTTTGCTTCGGTGACCCGGGATTGATGGAGTCCTGCAATTTGTGCTTTGGTACAATGAGCAATGTGACAGGATCTCACTCTGCTTCTGCCAGTGCAGCTCTGTTTGCTAATGCAAGGCAAGTTGATTACATTTTCCCTCAGTTACACTTTATAATTCTTCTGTACACTGCAAAGTGGATCATAAATCATAGCAAAATGGCTTTAATGCAGGCAATGTTGTTTTCTCTGTTAAAACTAGAAAGCAATGGTATTAAAGTATTCTGTAATTCCACTAACACGGCAGCTGGGGAGATGGGATATTGGGTTTTTGGTATCTGCCTGCTTCTTGTTATCTGTTCTCATGGGTATGTAATCTCCATCTTACTCACAGCGTATAGGGAATTTGGGTCATTATTTTCTATATTTACCTTCTTTTTCTAGTATTGTTTTTTTTTCCTCAAAATAGATTTTATTTCTCCCAATGTAATAACCCTTTCAGGACGGGGCTGTTTTGCACAATAATAACTATTTCAAATGTCACTTTTCTTGCTATGCATTTTGTTATAATGAGGATTACAGTCTTATAACAGAGGACTCGTTGCCTTGAATTTAAGTTTGAATTTAAAGGGATAGTAATACTTCGTTTTATCTTTATTTTATTTTGCAGGCATTAAAAAAACATGAAGAACGATATAAGTCTTATCTCTCAAACCTTTATGGTTTAAGAGATATTCACAAGCAAAGTTTCCCCTCCCGCCCCTTTTACCTAGTGTAAGCCATCTCTTCTCAGATGTGGAATGCAGTCCATAGACCAGACAGATAACAGCAGGGGGTAATCTTCTTCCTATGAGAACAATGAAGGCCCTGCCCCCCTTGACAATTTTTTCGGGTTTTTCCGTTATCTTAATTGAAGACCAGATTCCACATCTGAGGAATGGTGACTTACACTAGTTAAAAGGGGCAGGAGGGGGATACTTTATCATTCAATTACTCTTGAACCACGACTCTGACAGTATTGAAATAACACTCTCCAAGGCCCAAATACTATGAAGAGTAATTGGACCTGCTGTTTTTGTGAAACATTACTATCCCTTTAGATTAATTTGTTGCCATCATAATAAAATAGACAGGGATCCACATACCTGGTAAGTTTAATTTTTTAAAATTTAAAATAATGGAGGTATATCAGGACAATAAACACACATATTGCCTGTCATCTCCTGGTGCGTAATAACATTTTTTTTATGTGGCAGTCAAGGGATTAAGCTACGTATGGAACAAACCTATGTAGGATTTTTAGTCCTTTGTATGTAGCTTAATCCTTTGAGTGCCACACAAAAAAAATGATATTGCATATGCACCTGCACTTAGAGAGACTGTCACCTCCTCTTTTTAAGAAATGAAAGTATGACTATTTTCTAATCTGTACAATACATGCTGGTCTTCTGGCTAGCATGATACTCAGCAGTTTTAAAGGGATAGTAATGTTTCATAATAAAAACCGCTCTAATTAATCATCACAGTATTTGGACTTTGGAGAGTGTTATTTCAGTTCTGTCAGAGTTGTAGTTCAGAAGTAATTCAATGACAAAGTGTCCCCCTCCCGCCCCTTTTACTGATGTAATACTGCTCAGCCATATCAGAAGGGAGGTGCCCAGGGAGATAGCAGAGAGGGACAATCTTCAAATAAGATAAGGGAAAAACCTGAAAAACTTGTCAAGGGGGCAGGGCTTTCATTGTTCTCATAGGAAGAAGATTGTCCCCTGCTGTTATCTGTCTGGTCTATGGACTGGATTCCACATCTGAGAAGAGATGGTTTACACTAGGTAAAAGGAACGGGAGGGGAAACTTTGCTTGTGAATATCTCTTAAACCATAAATGTTTGAGAGATAAGACTTGTGTCGTTCTTCATGTTTTTTAATGCCTACAAAATAAAATAAAGTTAAAACGAAGTATTACTATCCCTTTAAAGAGATAGTAACACTTAATATGTAAAGAGATATATTGTACGCTTTATTTTCCTGAGTAAAGCAATGTCATCCCACTGCTGAGAGGTTTTTTTATTTAAAAGTTATTACAGCTCAAACCTGAATTTTTTTTGGGTGCAGTATCTCAGTGTCCTGAAATTTTACAGTGGTGCTGTTGCTACACCATGCCATAGAGGTTTATGGCCAACTGACCAGAGCTGTCCATAGGATGGTGTAGCAAAAGCGGTAAACTGTCAGGCCATTAGCTATTGCTAAAAAAATTCAGGTTTAATCTGCAATAACTTTTGAATAAAACACCTCTCTAGCTATTGAAAAGGAAGGATTGCTGCATATACTGAGGGTTTTGAGCTACAAGATCCATGTTTGCTTTTATGACCAGAAGATCTAGTAGAATTTTTAGAGTTTTGCTTAAGTAGGGCAAACCCCAGTAGCACTGTACACGGAGTTTGCTGTAACACTACAGCACAGAAACCCAGCTTCGAAGGGGATTGTGAACGTGCTCCCTGGGGCAGCTGGGAAGTCAAGCGGGACATTCAGTCCCACAGAACGCGGAAGTGCCCAATGTTGATGGGCTAATATCTGCAATTTTATTATTTTTTTAATACACCCGGCTCTAATCTTCGGTTAACTATTAAAACTCACTAGAAAAGTTTGAATCTAGGTGATGGTTCTGCTTTAATGAGATAGATAAAGTATCCCCCTCCCGCTCCTTTTACCTAGTGTAAACAGCCTCCCCTCAGATGTGGAATCTGGTCCAGACAAATCACAGCACGTGACAGTCTTCTTACTGTGATCATAAGGAAACCCCGCCCCCCTTTACAAATTGTCCCTCGCTGTGATCCATTGGACAGTCTTGCTACTCTGAGGTGAGCAGTGTTACACTAGGTAAAAGGGGTGAGAGGGTGATGATTTATCATTCAATTACTCTTGAACTACAAGTCTGACAGTAATGAAATAACACTCTCCATGGCCCAAATACTATGAAGATTAATCTGATCAGCTTTTTTGTGAAACATTACTATCTCTTTAAAGGATAATGGGCAGACTGAATGGGATGGTTGGATCTTATCTGCCATCAATCTGTATTTCTGTTCTTTGATGCAGATTCCCTTAATACAGTGATTCTCATCCAGGGTGCGTGGCACTTTGGTGTGCCACGGACTTCAACTTAGGGTGGCCCATGTTCTCTATTAGAGATGCACCAATACCAATTTTTTAGGACCGAGTACGAGTACCGATACTTTTTTCAAGTACTCTCCGATACCAATTACCGATACTTTTTTGCGGTCCTTTGCCAGTTTCCCAAGTACCTAAATAAATTATATATATATAATGCTTTAGGTACTTAGAAAACTGGCAAATGACCGCAAAAAAAAAAGTATAGGTAATTAGTATTGGTGAGTACTTGAAATATACACACGCACACATACACTCACCACCTCTTGACTCTTGATTCTCCCCTTTTGCCTCTTTCTCCCCCTCTTGAGCCCCCTCCGTTTGCCTTGGCTTTTTCTCTCCCTTTTGATCCCCCTTTGTCCCCCTCCTTGGCTCTTGATCCCACCCTTTTGCCTCTCTCTCTCTCCTGATCCCCCCTCCTTTTGCCTCTTCTTGGCCCCCCTCCTTTTGTCTCCTGATCCTTCCTCCTTTCGCCTCTTTTTTTTTTTTTTTCTCCCTTAGTCCCTTTTGCCTCTTTTTCTCCCTCTTGACCCCCCTCTCTGCCTCTTTCACCACCCGCTTTGGATGCCCCATCTTGCCATCTCTTTGCTTTCTTACCCTCCTCTGCCGGGTGCTCGCTGTTCTTTCTCGAGTCCCGCCAGAGGTCAGCATCGGAGCGTTGCCATGGTAACCCGCGGCTACGCTCTAGGAGGGAGAGAGGTGATTGGGGAGCATTGTGAGCAGCTCCATGGGCTCCCTCTCTGCAGCACCAACCCTGACACAGGGTATCGGCGCTGGCATTGGCCGCATTTGCACGAGTACAAGTACCCACGCAAATGCCGGTATCGATACCGATACCAGTTTCGGTGCAACCCTATTTTCTATAAAGCCTAACAAAAAATCGATTTTTAAATAAAGATTTATAGAAATTGTTATGCACAATATGTTTAGTTTTGTTATTATGATTAAAAGACCTAATAATAAGAGTATATTTATGTATTGTACCCCTCTATTGCCCTTGATAAAGTACATTAAACATGTCAGGGGTGCTCCGAATCTTCTAGATTATTTGTTAGGGGTGCCCCGAAACAAAAAAAAAAAAAAGATTGAGAACCACTGCCTTAATGCGTTAAGCACAAAATTTGCACTGCATTGATACACATGTTGAGAACATATTTCTGTACCTTGTTAGTCTATAACCCACTATGAACCTTTCTATGTATCGAGAATTGTTCAGAACACACACTGCTTTATAATCACATCTATAATTGAAGAAGGTCTCCCATGCAGAATCCCACTGCAAGGCCATTAATAGACAAGCGAGAGCTAGAAAATCATCAGAGGAGAGAAGTAAATAAAATAAAACTCTGGTTCAAATGAAAACATCTAAAATGCTAGCGCAGAGTATTTTACAGGAGCAGGCAACCTTTGAAAATCCAGCTGTGTGAGGCTACAACTACAATCATTGCTCTCCAGTCCTAAAACCAAACACGCTCAGACAGCAACCCCAGACTTGTTCCGCTTTCCCCATTGTCATAGAAAACACCGATCCTTATATTTATTAATATGAGGCAAACTGACCAGACTGCAGGTCTTAAATAGTCTAAACAGAAATAACGATTTTAACCCTTTGAGCGCCAGAGGGGTACTTAATGCACTGCTAAGCAATGAGTTGCGCACCATCTGGCAATTATAGGGTTCACTGCATTGAAATAGATGCTGAAAGTAAAAAAAAAATAAAAAATGCAATCTGTTTCCTTTCCAAAAAAAAGACCAATTCAGCGTTATCAGTGTAAATAAAGGGATAGTAATGTTTCAAAAAGAGCAGCTCCAATTAATCTTCAGAGTATTTGGGCCATGGAGAGTGTCATTTCAATACTGACAGAGTTGTAGTTCAAGAGTAATTGAATGATAAAGTATCCCCCCACCCCTTTTACCCAGTGTAAGCCGCCTCCCCTCAGATGTGGAATCTGGTCTCATGACCGGACAGATCACAGCAAGGGACAATCTTCTTACTGTGATCATAAGGAAAACCCTGCCCCCTTGACAGGTTTTTCCTTATGCTCACTGAAGATTGTCCCTCTCTGCAATCCATCTGGACAGTCTTGCTGCTCTGAGGTGAGCAGTGTTACACTAGGTAAAAGGGGCAGGAGGGGGAGTCTTTATCATTCAATTACTATTGAACTACAACTCTCACAGTATTGAAATAAGTCTCCATGGCCATAATACTATGAAGATTAATTTGTGCTGCTTTTTTGTGAAACATTACTATCCCTTTATTGTTCAGACTACTTCTACAGCAATAACGAGTTTGTATTTCGTTGCTTTTACGGACTTCACGGCTACAGCACTACTTTTGATTTTTTTTTTTTTTTTAAACAAAAAGTCTGGTTTTATTTTTGTTCCTTTCCATTATCTTCCAATATAAAATATTGCCCCAATGTATATACAAAGTGGTGCTGTTCTCAGTTGACCCTTTGAGTGCCCGATGCATTGGACCCACCTCTGGCACTCAAAATGTTAAACCAACAGCGCTATAGGGAACAAGTGGCCCCCTGGATTTACCTTGGCCACCTCTCTGGCACTTAAAGGGTTAATAAAGAGGGGCTATTCCAGAGCAAATTAACTGCACTGTGGGGAACCAACTAAATTGCCAAAATTCTAATAGATTTAATTTGGATTTTAACCCTTTGATTTCTGGAGAGGTCTCTTCATTGCCAAGCAGTACTCTAGAGAACCTCCCTAGCATTCATAAAAGTTGAAAGCGGAACCATCATCAAAATGAAATTGCCCCTCAAATCCTTTTTAACATAGCGATAGGCAAATACGTACTTTTATTATGATGAATATGTCCGGCGTTAATGAAAAATACAAATCGTTCGGCGGGCATCAGTGGCAGGGATCTTGGTGTAGATGCTCTCTGCTCCTGAGCCGTCAGTCCCTTCCGGTACCTTAAGGTACCAAGGAACTCTAATCACCAATCCTGGAGGTGAACAGGATGGACAGCGTAGACTCTCAGATTCCTGTTCTCCAAGATGTCTGCTCTGTTGCCCACTGATGCCTGCCGAATGGAGTTGTATTTCCAGACTTATGCTGCATACTAACAGTATGTATATGCTTATTGCTGTGGTAACAAGGAATTGGGGGGCAATTTAATTATGATGATAGTTCTGTTTCAAACAACTCATTTTATTTGTCGCTTATTTTTCTTTCTCCTCTGTGTTGCCATTGGTTAGCTCCAAAGCTGCACCTCTTTAAAGGGATAGTAATACTTAAAATGTAAAAAAAAATATGTTGTAGAGTTTATCCCCCTGAGTAAAGCAAGGGTACTCCCACTGCTGAAAGGTGTTTCATTCAAAAGTTATTAATTTTCAAAGTTGAATTTTTTAGGTGCAATATCACAGTGGCCTGAAATTGTACAGTGGCGCTGTTGCTACACGATTCTATGGACAGCTCTGGTCAATTGACCATAAATCTCCATAGGATGGTGTAGCAACAGCGCCACTGTATAATTTCAGGCCACTGTGATATTGCACCTAAAAAATTCAACTTTGAAAATTAATAACTTTTGAATGAAACACCTTTCAGCAGTGGGAGTACCCTTGTTTTACTCAGGGGGATAAACCCTACAACATATTTTTTTTTACATTTTAAGTATTACTATCCCTTTAACTTACTAAATACGGCCTCTTGCCTTCTCAGGGACCCCGCAGTTCCACGGAACACCATTTGAGAATCACCATTTTTATCAAATTGAATGGTAGCTTTGGGTTTCAGTTTGAAGAAAAGAGAAACCTTTACAGTTACATTTTTGATCATTCTGCAAACCTGAAAAATCTATTGTCATGAAATTCCAAACGATAAGTGAAAAATGCAGCTGAACTCAGGCTTTTTCTCCTCAGTGTATTTTATGTAGCGTCTTTTTCATTTTCAATACACGCTATGATCCAGCTCCATTTGGTGTCCTGTATTTATTGTTCAGTAAATGAATGTAACCTTCTGTTAAAAGGCTGCAAGTCAGACAGGCAATGAAATAAAAGTCTTGGTGTGTGCAGTATATTTCAATCCCATGTGGTTATGGCCTACGTCTGTATAGCAGAACAATGTATAAATCACTAGGAGACGTTAAAATATACATAAATTACCTGGAACAGTTTCATAGCAATTCACAAGAAAATAGATGTAAATGTATAAATCAATCAAGGCTATTGAGAGAGCAGCTCGAGAATTCAGGTTCATCCTTAGATGCGAAACAGTGAAGTTATTCAACCTATTTGTTGTCAAAAAATGGATTATAATCTATTGTATGATTTAATAGGCTAAATCCCTTCATTTTTATGGTTCTACTTTGTATAGATACACATAGGGCTGTATGCATGAACAGGGCAGACATTTATCCAGGGTGGGAGCAAGGCCATAATATGATCCCCACACCAGCCCGCCCAGTCCCTATGTTTATATGGAGGGGACAAGTGCTCCCCTCCCTCCGGACACCCAAGTGCATGAGTCAAACAGGAACAATTATGGGGCAAAGGAAAACAAGACAATCCTGAGCTACTTTGCATACCCCTCTGGCACTCAAAGCACTAAATGTGAACTCTGTATGTAGCATACCTTTTTACCCATATAGGATCTCTTGTTTCAAGATGAACAGGGCATATTTCCCATTACCTAGCAAAAAGGCATCTGCCAGGAACGCCACATTCTATGGGTCGCACCCACATTCTGAGTTGTGGGCAGAACAATCCCTATGATCCTAGTTTATTTAGGTCAGTTTATTTACCAGATTAAAGGCGATTATTTAAAGTCTTTTGGTAAAGAGTTCTCCAACACATTGCTTTCTTTCTTCTAGTATGTTATAGAGTAATTGTTTTCTGCACCAAGAAACAATGGATTGGGCTAAGTGGAAGGGATTTTATGAGGAGTGGTGGGGTGTGGTTATGGGTGGAGCTAAGGGCACCATGGGTGCTTTTGTCTTGGGGGTGCCTTTGATGTAAATCTGGCCCTGAAGATGAGTTTGTTTTTACATAATGTGGCCAAAATATGTTCAAGCTTGCCTGCCATGCCAAGACATCCCATTTTAGGTAAGTCCTATCTGTAGGGTTCCCATCTTTTCTTCAAAAAAAATACCGGCCATGGCATTCCCTCCATAGACTTAACATTGGACAGAAGCCAATTTTTTACCCGCTGGGTGGCAACCCTACCTATCTGTTATCTGTCTGTTATATCTTACCATATCCTATGTCTTACTGAAATTCTATACAATAAAAGCTCTTTCTAATGCTGTCATGGCTCAACTGGCCCACCTCAACCCTTTGATTGGCAGAGGGCTACGCAGCGCATTGCTCTTCAATGTGTTGCGTATCCTTCTGGAATTCAAAGGGTTAATAAGAGGTTGTCTACAGGAAATGGATGGGGACCTCGAAAACCGGGATCTGGCCAGAGTGCAGTTTTATGTCTGCCACATGAAGTAGAGCAGGGTTGTCTTCGGTTTGTTTTTAATTTGGGGGTTTTGGCGCGTCCTCTCATTATTTGCTGTACTTCATTCTTTTGTTACCTTTTTTGTATATTATGGTGTGCTGAGTGTTAAGAGCTTCCTCTTTCCCTAACAATTTTGAGACAAACCAGTGGTAAATCAGGGATGGACAATGTGGGTTCACTTTTAAAAGGGCACACTGAAAAGTGCGTGATATGAAATGGCGCCTTCAGCTTGTCGCATTGTTTAAAAGGGAGACATGAGAATCTCGCCATGCATAAAAAGCGCGAGATTCTCATGTCACCTCCTTATATGTCGCTGTATGTGTCAGGAGGCGAATATCTCTGGCCATGGGGTGTCTACTTTTGCCCACAGCCATCTCTCTTTGTAATAAGTGACATTGATATGACAGCAGCAGTGATTTCTGAGCTTCTCTCTCACTGTAATTATTTTTAAACTCTTTTGATGCCAGAGAGGTATTGCATTGAACTCTGCCACTGTTACTGGATTTGTCAGAGTTCAGCGCAATACTACCCCTCTGGCACCAAAAGGGTTAAAAAATAAATAAATAAATAAATTTTTACATGGACAGAGTGAAGCTCCACACGTCACTGCTGCTGGCACACCATTGTCACTTGTTACAGAGAGCGACATCTCAGTGACCCAGGAAAGGTTAGTGGCCAGTGATAACCGCCTCCTGATACATACAGCGACATATAAGGAGGCGACATGAGAATCTTGCGCTTTTTATGCATGGCGAGATTCTCATGTCGCCCTTTTAAACAATACGACATGCTGAATTCGCCTTTTGGTCTCACTCACTTTTCAGTGCGACCTTTTAAAAGGATCCCGGCAACGTGAGGCCCTCCAGGAGCAGCCATATCGTAATTCCCACCATCACTGGGGATATCTTTCTGAGAAAAACAAGTGTGCTTCTGCTGCTGAGACATGTGGTGTTTAAATGTTAGTACAGTTCAAATGCATTTGGGTGCAATACTTCTATGGCTAGAAATTGTACTGTGGTAATGTTGTCAAATTACTCTACAGAGGGTTATTGTTAGTGTGAATAGCTGTCCATAAGCTTCTCTCTAGCAACAGTTCACAATAACATTTCAGGTCGTGAAAGTACTCCGCCCCCAAAAAATGCAGGTTTGAAATGAAAGAACTCTTGAATAAAATAATCTCTGCAGCCAGATTAGCTTGTTTTATACATTAGGATAAAGCAGTCAGTATTTTTCTTTACTTATCCTATATAATAATTCGCTAAAACATGTGTAATGACGCAGTCATGAAGCTGCCAGTGACGGGGCTGATACTGAGCGGGGCACTCCGAAGGAGCATCCAGCTCTGTATCGGGCGCGGCGCGGGCAGTCTCTACTGAGCATGACAGCACCACGACCGGCTGGCACTGTATCAGCTGCTGCGTGGGCAGTCTCTACTGTGTATGACTGCCCCGCGACCTGCTGGCAGTGGCACTGTGGCCCGTGTAACGGGCTCTTCAACTGGTTATGCAATACTTCCCTTTATCCAACAGTTGGACACCCTCTCAACACATTACACCTTCATATTTACGTAATCTTTCTCCCCCCTTAACCTCTCTCTCTTCCTCCCCTCACCTTCTCTACCTCTTTCCCTCTCTGCTCTCCTTCCTACCTCTTTCCCCCTCTTCTCTCCTTCCTACCTCTTTCCCTCTCTGCTCTCCTTCCTACCTCTTTCCCTCTCTTCTCTCCTTCCTACCTCTTTCCCCCTCTGCTCTCCTTCCTACCTCTTTCCCCCTCTGCTCTCTTCCTACCTCTCTCCCTCTCTGCTCTCCTTCCTACCTCTCTCCCTCTCTGCTCTCCTTCCCTCCTTCTTACCTCTCTCCCTCTCTGCTCTCCTTCCTACTTATTTCCCTCTCTGCTCTCCTTCCTACCTCTCTCCCTCTCTGCTCTCCTTCCTACCTCTTTCCCTCTCTGCTCTCCTTCCTACCTCTCTCCCTCTCTGCTCTCCTTCCTACTTATTTCCCTCTCTGCTCTCCTTCCTACCTCTTTCCCTCTCTGCTCTCCTTCCTACCTCTTTCCCTCTCTGCTCTCCTTCCTACCTCTTTCCCTCTCTGCTCTCCTTCCTACCTCTTTCCCTCTCTGTTCTCCTTCCTACCTCTTTCCCCCTCTGCTCTCCTTCCTACCTCTCTCCCTCTCTGCTCTCCTTCCTACCTCTCTCCCTCTCTGCTCTCCTTCCTACCTCTTTCCCCCTCTGCTCTCCTTCCTACCTCTTTCCCTCTCTGCTCTCCTTCCTACCTCTCTCCCTCTCTGCTCTCCTTCCTACTTATTTCCCTCTCTGCTCTCCTTCCTACTTATTTCCCTCTCTGCTCTCCTTCCTACCTCTCTCCCTCTCTGCTCTCCTTCCTACTTATTTCCCTCTCTGCTCTCCTTCCTACCTCTTTCCCTCTCTGCTCTCCTTCTTACCTCTCTCCCTCTCTGCTCTCCTTCCTACTTATTTCCCTCTCTGCTCTCCTTCCTACCTCTCTCCCTCTCTGCTCTCCTTCCTACCTCTCTCCCTCTCTGCTCTCCTTCCCTCCTTCTTACCTCTCTCCCTCTCTGCTCTCCTTCCTACTTATTTCCCTCTCTGCTCTCCTTCCTACCTCTTTCTCTCTCTGCTCTCCTTCCTACTTATTTCCCTTTCTACTCTCCTTCCCTTCCCTTTCGCACTCACTCATCCCCCTCTCCCCCCGTTGCTCTTTCACCTCTCACCCTCATGATGTCTCACCCCCTTTCCATTTTAAACCCTTATAATACCAAGGAAGAGTGCAAGGCACCAGTTTTCCAATGTGTTACATACTCCTGTGGCCCTCATAGGGGTTAACACGTTCCATATTTAATTGTTCATAATTCTTGTAATTGACAGGTGTCTTGTGGGGGAAGGGCTGTTTGTTTAAAACTTAGGTGTCATAGTCACAGTGAGTGTCATTGTAATGCTCTGCACACTCCTCTGGCGTCAGAGTTCCAGTAAACATCACGTTGTGGGGTTTTTTTTTCGTTGAAGGTCCGTCAATATAAAGTGACCTTGAATTGCAGAAAATATAAGCTGATTTAGGGACTTGGGACTGATGGCTGCTTCATTGTCTGCCATAATCCGTTTTTTACGCTTAGCAAAACAGTTGGTGCCCCTATTCAATACTCGAATATCACATATTCAGTGCGGACTCCCTGGGATGTGTGTCAACTGCTTAACATTGGCAGAGATATCCGGTTAATCATTTAGGGTCTTTGAAGTATGAGATTTGTACTGTGGGGACTGATTGTCATGCAGGTTGGCAACTATACATTATTTTTTTTCTTCTGTGAACACAACACATGAAAGGATAGAACTAATAGCAGCGCAATCTTAATTGTGTGTAATTCTAACTCCATCAGAGTGTGAACATCTCTCTACTAATCCTAAACATTAATTCCCTAAATTCCTGCCTTTAGAACTGGTGATTTAATGCCAAGTTTATTTGCAAAAGCCAGGTTTTCAATTGGATGCATTTATTTTGTATACAGAGGAGACAGGTTGACAGAAAGTCATTATAGAGCTTGTGAAGATGAGTTGCGTTTCCAACGTGCAAAATGGGGAGATTTTAACTTCTTAAATACTAAATGTCTCTGAGACATCTCAAGCATTCAGGTGTGAAAAGCCCACTTAAAGTGATAGTGTTTCACACAAACTGCAGCTCCAATTAATCATCATCGTATTTGGGCCATGGAGAGTGTTATTTCAATACTGTCAGAGTTGTAGTCCAAGAGTAATTGAATGCTAAAGTATCCCCCTCCCGCCCCTTTTACTTAGTGTAAGCCACCTCCCCTCAGATGTGGAATCTGGTCCTGGGACCAGACATCTCACAACAAGGGACAATCTTCTAACTGTGAGCCCCCTTTGACAGGTTTCTCCTTATGCTCACTGAAAATTGTCCCTCTCTGTGATCCATCCGGACAGTCTTGCTTTTCTGAGGTGAGCAGTTTTACATCAGTAAAAGGGACGGAAGGGGGATTCTTTATCATTCAATTACTCTTGAACTACAGCTCTAACAGTACTGAAATAATGCTATCCATGGACCAAGTACTATGAAGATTAATTGGAACTGCTTTTATTGTGAAACATTACTATCACTTTAACCCATTTGAGTGCCAGAGGGGGATCCAATAGCCAATGTAAAATCCCTGTTGAAAACCGGTATATGCTCACTAAATATAGATGGTGTGTCCTGCCTCTTGGAGTAAAGGTATGCATTGGCTAGGCCCCAAACTGGCAATCTCCTCTGGACCTCGGTCTCTAAAAACTACTCCACGTAGATACAGGGACTGAAAAAATAAAATCCATTTATTAAAATAGAACACAATTAAAAACATATTAACCAACAAGTTTCATAAAATAGTGTTACATGAATGTATGAGCAAATACTGGCCTGCTAGTGTGGAGGTAGGGTAATTGTGACATATTTAAAGATGTTGTATTGTAAAATCGGTTTGTTCACTGAGGCAGACAAAGTACTAAGATAAAGATCAGGCAATCTTTATATATATATATATATATATATTTATATTTATATATTTATATATATATATTTATATATATATATTTATATTTATATATATATATATTTATATTTATATATATATATATTTATATTTATATATATATATATATATATATTTATATATTTATATATTTATATATTTATATATATATATATATATATATATATTTATATATATATATATATATATATATATTTATATATATATATTTATATATATATATATATATATATATATATATATTTATATATATATATATATATATATTTATATATATATATATATATATATATATTTATATATATATATATATATATATATATTTATATATATATATATATATATATATATTTATATATTTATATATATAAATATATATATATATTTATATATATATATATTTATATATATTTATATATTTATATATATATATATATATTTATATATTTATATATATAAATATATATATATATTTATATATATATATATTTATATATATATATAAATATATATATATATATTTATATATATATATATTTATATTTATTTATATTTATATATATTTATATATATATATATTATATATATATATATTTATATTTATATATATTTATATATATATATATATATATTTATATTTATATATATTTATATATATATATATATATTTATATATATATATATATATATATATATATTTATATATTTATATTTATATATATATATATATATATATATTTATATATATATATATATTTATATATTTATATATATTTATATATTTATATAA